>JAYKKI010000018.1:6410000-6845000 GCA_039881145.1 Druceiella hillmani | reverse complement strand
TGCTTTTCTGCTTAATCCAACTTCAAGCCATTGTCGAAAATGAGGATAAATAATATTTAAATATGTTTGAATTTTGCGGCTAATTACAACTAGAATTTTCGGCTATTTAGGGATCGGCTCATATCGGCACGTAAGCTTATTTCCATATAAGCGTATTTCCCAATATAAAGAAAAAACAGCCGGCACAATTTACTTTTTCGCCTTTATTATTTATTTATGTATAATTTGTTTATTTATTGAACGATCTTATAATCTTCGTTTTTATTAATATTTCCACATGATTCCTAATTTATCATTCATATGATTCTACGATCTAGTATACTATATTTAACTTCAAAAAAATAAGGTTTTAAAGGAATAAAATAATTCGTGCATGAGACAGTCATTTATCAATTATATGAGATATATACAGATTAAGATATACATTAAAAGGTCAATTTTCTATCTTTATTCAGGCTACCTCAAAACGTTATTGAAACAGTTCACTATTAGGACAATTGTTTATATAAAAGATTTTTGCTCACAGCCAATAACAAAATTACGGGAAAACCAAAGTAATGTGAAGGTTAAATTAATTTATCATAAAGAGGAAATAAAAAATTTCTTATCGTTTTGTCAGACGAAATGTTGACAAATATTACCTTCGGAAAATAAATTTGTAAACCAGTTTTATAAATGTAAACCTAACGATTCCAGAAAGAAATATAATACTAGGAGTACATGATTAACAAAGGACTTTTAAAACTTAAAATATATCAAATTCACCTATGCCCTTGCTTCAACGCCTATTGGTCATAAACTGGTGAATTTAGTAGCTAGTTACAAGGTCTAGATCGACAATCTGCAGCGAAGTCAAATTCTAATTTGGATCCCTTGGCCGAATGGCAAAAACAGAATTCTCATTATTTTTTTTTCATATCCCTTACTTTTATCCGTCTGTCCCTTCCAATATCACAGCATTATGTTCTTAATATATGGAATTTAAAATAATTAAAACATAATTTCACTTTTATTATATTAGAGCATAAATACTTTTGAGCATTAAATATTGAGATGTTTGTCGATTAATGTATATATGTGTATGCCAGATTCTAATTTAAATGTTATCTATAGAATATATACAAGTTGGGGACCATATTCTTAGTTAGCAGCTGAAAGTTGACTAGGATTTGATAGCCAACTGACAATAATGGACTCCTTGTTATTTGGATATGAACATCAGTCCACGTGTCCCTTTTTCATCACAGCATTATAGTTCTTTAAGTTTAGAAATTTCATGAAATAAAAAAAATAGAAATTGAAAACTTAATTTGACCTCTGTCTTATTTCTATAAGAACATTATTAAAGATTATGAACTATATCATTCACAAGTAAATGAAACTACGTGATGTAGTATTATTTCAACTTTCTTTAAGTTCTTTACCACGACCTAGGTTTCGTTGTATTACAACATCATCAGGTGGGATATTAGCAAAGATCCCTTGCTAATATCCCACTTAACGATGTTGTAATACAACGAAACCTAGGTCGTGGTAAAGAACTTAAGAAAGTAGAAATAATATTACATCACGTAGTTTTATTTAATTATGATTAATGAATTTCTACAAAATTAACGCCAAATATATTTAAAACTATATTAGTGTTAATATCTCCAAGGTTAATATACTTTATAACTAATATCAAGTTTTTACGTCAAACGATTTATGAGAGAAACGGCAATGATGGATAGATGAACGGTTACGTGAATGATCAAATAGAGTTTCCGTTCTTTTTCTTTTACAAAAACAAAATAAAGATATTGAAATACATAAAAAGGATAAAAAGAAGATATTGAACCATATAAAAAAGTTTATTCTAAATTAAGACGAAAAATTTATGGTAATATGGACAACACATTTCATTGTCTAACTATATACTAATTGCTAATAAGACAGCTGTACATAACTTTAGACTAAGTTTGCCGCCATTTCACTTAAAACATCAAAGGATAATGCAATCAATAAACGCTATATAATCATAGTTTAATAAACACTGTAAAGGCGACAACATCAAATAAACCATATTCAGATTCCGTGATAATCTAATAATTTTAATAGATATTGCATTAGTTACGATAAAAGCGGAGAAACACATGTTTTAGGTGACCATTAATATATTTTATTTGGTAGCGTTTTTCGGCCATAACATTTCAAAATGTCAATCAATTTGATACGGTTTCCTTTAGGCAATTTGGGATTATGTAATAGTAAGTTTTAATGAAACGATTGGCGAAAACATTTGATTTCCTTAATTGTCTGTATCTAATTTGTTCGTAATATTTTGATAAAAATGTGATTTTTTAGATGTGCCATGAGCAAAGAAACCATTAAATCAAACGTGAGAGAAATAGTTATTTGGATTTATTTAAGGGAATAGTCCAAATACAAGGAAAACTAATTAAGGTAATGTTATTATTTAAAGAAATTTAAAAAATCATATATTTCAAATTCAGTGTTTTATCAAAACTATTGTTAATTGAAATTTTTTTGGTTAAATCGACATTTAACTTTTTTTAAAAAAGATAATTGTGACTTAACCACATTTTGCAATTAGACTTAAAAAAACAGCTATGTACAGTTTGTAGGTAGCAGGTAGTAATATGTATAAAATAAAACATTGATTAATAAGAAAAGTAGGTTTACTAGTTTCTTAATAAGATACCTTTTTTTATTTCTTGTGTACATTTCGTCTGTTTTTGTATCGTATGTTTTTCTCTCATATATACTTATAAAACTATTTTATAAAATGACTTTAAAAAGGTCGACTATTCACTTGTCATTTATATTTGTAAACAGTTCATATATTTTAAATTCATGTCGATAAATTTTCCTTTACAATTTTCCCTTACATTACTCAAAGGTATTATCTTAAAATTATAATTTAGTTCTTAAACAAATCATTCTCGAAGTACATATTTGCACAATATTTTGTAATATTTCTGGATCTTACACACTGAAGTAAAAGCATAAATAAATAAAACCTACTACTAATTATGAATAAATTTTTTATATGTTTCAATATTTTGAATTGTCCTATATCACGATGTATTTAAAATCGCCAATTTGACACATTTTAGATACTTATATATTTAGTTGAAATACCCAATTATTTTATTATGTGACATATAAACAAGAAGACATAAAATACTTTTAAAGGTATCAGTAGTCTTTTAATGATAAATCAATTTCACGAGAGAAATAAAATAAAACCGAGTAAATACCATTTATTAAACACAAGTCACTAGATGTTTGGATTGACCGGCGGTTTTCCTAAATACTTAATTGTTCCAGTTATTTTACACACGATGCTAATCAACATTATTCCGATCTTGACCACCTAACGATTGTCGAGACAGAGATAATGCCGGGGTCTAAATTATTCACCAATACCCATAACGCTTCAACGCCACGCGCTCTCTCCCTAGCTCATATGATCTCTTATAGATAAACACATGTTGAAATTGAAAACAAATTGAAACTTCCTCGTAACGACTCAAAAAATTAAGAAAAAAAAATCTAAATTATATGTAGTGAACTTGCGTTTAAAAGGGGGTCGCAACGTCAGGGATCAGGAAATCGCTTTGTTTGCAGACATATTTATTGAAAATGGTATTTGTTTTTCCATTCCGATACACTGTGCTTTCCGTGTTTACCACTGCGGTTTGGAAGACTGCGATACTTTCATACATTGTGTAGTCAAGTTTTTCTACATTTCTTTGTTAGTTCTGTAGAATATTTATCTGTAATATGCGTTATGATAAAAAAGCGTTAAAATAATATGATCAGAAATTATGTACAGAAATAGTATGTACAGAAATTTAGCATCAAATTATTTTTTTGCTTGTTCTCTAAAATGTTTTTGCTTGTCCTGTAAATCTGTACGTTAAACAAAATATACTCAGAAATTTCTCTACAATAATGATCAGCTTATTCCTGTGTCTAAAATGTTTACATATAATTATCACCGCCATGATGTGTCAGGCTGATCACATAGCATGTCTTTACGGCGCGGCCCACCGCGGGACTCGATTTCGATTCCAGACCTCTCGTCGAGCAGGACCCGGTGGATTTTTTGGTTAACTGTAAGAGCATAAGTAAGCCATTTGTAAAAATTGTTTTCATTAAGTTCTATAAATAAATAAACAAATAATAATTGCGATTAAATGTAAATGTTCGTAATAAAATTATTGCCTTTTGCTACATGCGGGCAATCTTGGCTGAGCGCAGGCGCTTACGTGCATGCGTGACTATGAAAGCATGCATGCGTGCATACGCGGGTGTGATTGCGCAAGTTTTCATGTTTTTACCTAATAACTCTGCAACCATGCAACGAGTTACTATAAAATTTGGAGTGCGCACATTTCGTGTAACGAAATACATAAAATTTGGCGTATGCATATATCACGTAGCAAAAAACGCATAAGTATAACAAATGTAAAAAATTCAAAAAGTAGGTTTATTACTTTATCATACTAGGTATGATATAGTAACAAGCACTATAGATTGAACTTTTTGCTTACTTTTAACACGAGAAATAACATTATTCCTTTAGCATGAAACTTTATGTATCAATCGAACATAAAATGTTGTTATTACGAAAGGACAATAGATGGTGCCACTTGTAAAAATCTATGGTGTTTAATATAATTTATTTACAAACAATTTATGATGGTTTTATTCAGGAACGCTGTTTAAATAAAAAATCCACGCATCCGACGCCATGAGCAAAAAGCTGGTAATACATAACTTTAAGATTGTGATAACTCTATATTTAGAAGGGTCAAATTACTTTAAGGGCACTTTTAAATACAAGTTAGATCTAAAATAAGTTTTCTGTCATTAATTGAAACGCGAACTTTTTTTAAGTATTCCCTCACCATAATCAAAACAAAATATTTTTCACTACACACTTTCACTGATTAGGTGTGGTGCCTGTAATTTTTATTTTTATAGTCAAACAAAATTTAGAAAGCGATATCCATTGCATACAAATGGATCAAAATACATCTTATTTGGAATTGAGCATCATTTATTTATGAAATTAATTCTATTAATCAATTATGAACTTTTATACACTGCTATGATTATTTGTCATGAACATGAAATATAGAAAAGTAATTTTGTGACGTGCGAAACAGATTTTGGAAAAATTGGAAAAGCTGATCTCCGACGCATCGAATTTTTATCAATAACATTTAAATTTTTATTAATGTTTTTGTATACGTGTGATGTATTTCGTAAATAACTAAACACCCTAAGTGTTTAATATGTATAAATAATAATACTTGAATAACATTAATTTTTATCCCTACAATAAAAATAAATATAAAACATAATTTCAATGGATCTATACTTCCACTTCGTAAAATGTACTTATATAAACCATACTTATGTAAACGACACTTTTCGACATCAAAGTTTCATTTTCAATCGAAAAACACCGGACATAAGTCAGATGTGGAACGATACATCTGGAAGAAGGCTGACCATATTTCAGAGGAACGAAAACACACCTAACCCTTCACGATCGATAAGGAAACACAGGACGGGAAAACATCGATAGCGAAGATTGGGTTCATACATTTTCAAGCTATCCGACATCAATTTCGATACTAAATCTTTACGTGGCCCGATTAATCAAGCAATTTTTTAGATTCAGGTTGAAATACTGCGTTGAATTTATTTTAAACATTTCCTCCGAGACATCGGTCGTTAGATAATCAATTACCTATTGCAAAAACTGATTGCAGATTAAAAAATATAAACATTTAATCCAATTTTATACTCATAGGATGATAATTTTGGTATCATGTATATATATATATATATATATATATATATATATATATATATATATACATAATACCAAAATGACCATACTATGAGTATATATATATATATATATATATATATATATATAATATATATATATTCAAAACTGTATAAAACATGCCTAGTATTCCTATATGGCTGGAGGATTCCAGTCTGTTCCTGTTCCTTATTTATAGATGAGCGCCATTTCTTGTTTGATGCCTATGATAATCTTGGATTTTAATATATACGTTATATCTTAGAGTTAGCAAGCGATAATATACCTTATAAACCAATAGAATATGTATTGATTTATTATTCGGAGGGGTCATATTTTATATCGTTCCCTAATTCAACCCTTTGACAACGAATTTTTAAAGCAAGTAAAAAATGTATTGGTTTCTAAGAGAGAGGCCGAACGCCCCAAACTTTAGAATCCAGTATAAATTTTAATATTTTATTTCTCACATTAAAGAGTCGAATTAAAAAAAAAATCCTTCTTAGTAGACGGTTATTAAGATAAGAAGACCACGTATAAGAAACTTGCCTTCCAAATGTCAAGTTTGTAGCATTTACAGTTTGGGAGACTTCATGATCAGGAGTCAGTAGTAATTCGCTTCTATATGTGTAGATGAATTTCAATTTCTTCACCCATAATTAAATTTCAAAATCGTATTATTATTATAAAAAATAGTTTTATTCTTTTCGTATCAATTTAAATATGACACACACAGTACAGTGATAATTTAAATATGAATTAATGAAAATTGTTTTTTAAATATTCTTTTTCTCAAAGAACAGGTATCATTAACGTTTAGAATAACTACTTTGTTTTTTATTTGTAACTTTTTTATCTATTAAGACACTAAACCAAAAGACTTTTATAACAACTTTGTCCTTTTATTTATTTTCTTTACTCTTAAGAAACTAATAATCCAAAAAATAGTCTGAATCCACAATTAAAGTCTACAACAGCAACTTGAAAAACGAACGATCATACGAAAGAACAAAATTAGCCCTGGAAATTTGATTCATACTCATAGTGAACAAGTAATGTTCATGGTGAACAAATGCGTAATTTGTTAGTGCGCTTTATGTACAGTGACAACTGTCGATTTTAAAACCCTACATATATAATGGAAAATGAATGTAATAGCACAATACTGATTGAAGTGAAAATTTTATTGTTTAATGTTTTTAATATGAATTTGAATTAGCTCTTATTGAATATTAAGAAAGGTTCCCATACAAATAATCAAATGAAAATGCAATTGTAAACTTTTATATAACTATTTATTTAATGAAGTTTGATTCTGAGCTCTTCACGGTGCTGTTTTCGGCTCACTGTGTAGAATAGGGTCACACCTTTACTCTTGAGAATGTTGTATTCCTAACTTCAAAAATACGAAGCTTCAATAAAATTTTGCAGGTGATGAAATTTCAAAGAAGTTTCAGAAATAAAATTTCAAAGGCGATGAAATTTCGGAGATGACCTCATTTGGAGGGAATTTTCGTAAATCCTGTAATATGTTTATTTTTAACCAAAAACTTAATTAGCAAGTTTTATGTTTCTAACTTGAAACCTATTCTGCATGCACGCGATATATAATGACCAAAGGAAGTAGGACCTTGTGTAAGTAGAAGGTTGTATTTACTTTCTTGTATATTAAATATTCCCATTAAACAATTTTTCAAAAATTCTGTAACAAATATTTGTTTACCAGTAGGTATAAATATAATTACTCATGTCGATAAACTGAATTACATTATTTTTCATACAATTTTCTGCCCCTATTTTCACTCCTTTAGAGTTTCGATTTTGGAAAATCTTTTATTAACGAGCACCTAGTAGAAAAAAAACATATGTTCCAAACTGTTTATAGGCTTGATATTTGTAGATATTTCGTAACAGGCCAGTCAGCTTATGATTGTGTGGTGACTGATTTTATCTATATAGATTGACCATTTATTTCATCCAGTGGTTGATAATAATAATGTAAACAAAAGTAAAAGACTACACCAAGGATATTATTCCATATTACTGTCAAGCTTTGCGAAATAATTATACAGTAGAGTAATACAGTACGTCGTGTTGGACGCAAAATTTAAAACACATGAAGATTTTAGAGATTTCGTAACGAGTTAGGCAGCCTATGACTGAGTGGAAATTGGGTTTTATTGATCGGTTATATCTATAAAACCCAATTTCCACTAACTAATGGTTAATTACTTAAGTGAAAAATAAGACTAGTCCAAATACTCTTTTCCACAGTACCGCTAAGCTTTACGAACTAGTAATACAGTAAAGTAATGTAATACATCGTGTTAGAGATAAAATGTGGAAAGTGGAAACACATGATTAGCAGTAATGATGAAAGTTTTACAACAATAATTATTTGAAAATCTTATCAAAAAGTATTAATATTTTTGATGAGAGATAATTGATTAATAAAATTAAAGAAAACAAGCAACATATTTCTTTATAAAGATTCTAATTACAGAATATATATATATATATATATATATATATATATATATATATATGTATTACTTTGATAATGAAAATCTAATTTCAATAAAAAGTTTGGCGAACATTTTATCAAACGAACGAAACTTTCTTCAAAATGAGGCAATGCGTGAATTGCACAAATAAATGTTTGGAACAAACCCAATTTAATACTGAAACAACCAATCTTGTGTTATATCACAAGTATGCTTGAACGCCTTATCCAAGTTAAAACATAAAAGAATTACATATAACATCAAAACTGTCAAACAACGTAACCACAACAATGACATCAATGTGATAGTCATATTTTTTCTATGGAAGTCATCAAAAAATACCATATCTTTGGAACCGTTAGATGTTGGATGCACACAAAAACGAGGAATTTCCTGTACGCAAAATCTCAAGAGTATCTGGACTAAACATCTAAAAAAAAGCTAAAGTTATGTTCTGGGATAAATGCACAATGGCACATAAAAAATCACTCGAAGCCATGGACAGAACATTACAAGACTTGCGAGGAGCTCTACTCAAACTCTCAAGAGATTTTCGACAAACACTTCCAGTTATACCCAAGTCAAAACCAGCAGATGAAATCAATGCATGCTTAAAAAAACCACATCTCTTGCCTCACAAACAAATACTGCGACTAACAAAAAAAATGAGAGTTAAACTATCAAACGAAAAAATATCTAACCAGACGACCGGCCTCATTGAACTCAACAGTAATTTCTGCAACATAGTTACTACTGAGAACAAACTCATCGACTTAATTTATCCAAATATTGTTCACAACTATACCGATTCGGAGTAGCTATTTCAGAGGGCAATTTTGGTAACTAAAAATAATATTGTCGACGATATCAGCTTTAATATTTAAAAGAAAATTTCCGGAACAGAGAATATACGAATCGATCGATACGTTTGTAAACGTGGAAGAAAGTGTCAACTTCCCTACAGTACACTTTGCAAGTACCTGAAATGCCATTACCCTGCCTTCGACTGAAAATTGGATCTCCTGTCATACTACTTAGAAATCTGAACTCACCAAAACTATCTAATCGAACAAGGATTATCGTCAAATAGCTATCGAATAACATCACCAAAGCCGAACTTATAACTGGAAAGGACAAAAGACACACAGTATTTATCCCCAGAATACCACTTATCTCTACTGAACTGCCAATCCAATTAAAGACTGAAATTTCCAATCAAATTAGCCTATAGTTTTACGATTAAAAAAGCACAAGGACAAACTTTAAAACATTGCGGCATCAAACCTCAAAGAATCCTGCTTTTTTCATGGTCAACTATACATAGCTTGCTCCAAGAAATTTGTACATGTATACACCAGATAACAAAATGTAAAATGTTGTTTATAAACAATTATTGTAAATAGTTAGAATATGTTTTCAATAAAAGTTTTTTACATCTCATATTTTAAAGTGTATCCTTTTATTTCAACTACCACGCAATCTCATAACGACTCCCTGAGCGAAGTCGGGTACACCTAGCTACTCGTAGTTTAATTATACATTTCAACCAAATCAGTTGGGTAAAGTATTATAATATTACAATACTCGTAGAATCAAATATGAATTTTTAATCTCCTGAAAAGTCATGTATAATTTGTTTTAATTTTTATAAAATATATCAGTATGCGTTTAAACATTCCATAATACGGTTAAAATCATTATAATTCTTTCAATATTCAGTAGCAATGTATTTTAAACGCTATTTTTTCTTCTTCTTTAATATCGTTGAGTACACTTAAAATTAATTCAGTTAACTCTGCATTCATTTATGAATATGACAAAAGATGAACAGCTCAGAAAGTTCATTGAAATTTTGACAAAAAATGTAACTTGCACACGAAATCGCGAAGTATTATTTTGTTAATATTATCGAGGAACATTTTAATGCCTTAGCATTTCATTCATTCCAAAGTTCAAAATAATTAGAATCCTTTTGAATCCTTTAAAGGTTTCTTCTTATTCATATTTATTGTTTACTACATACACTTTAATAAGTCATTCTTTGAATATCGTCAATTTCTCTGTATGTACAATTTTTTTTTTTATATTACACTTAAAACTCTTATTTTTAAATTACACACATATTCTATTTTAATATAATGTAATAATATAAGCGTAGAACTCCAAAAATGTAATTTACTGAAAAATGTTACTACGACTTTTTCACATTCACACAATATTTCAGATTTTCCCAAAAAAAGTATTTGTATTTTTAATAACAAAGGATTGATGACTGAACCATGCATCTATTTTGTCAGAGATTTTAGTTCTCAAAATTTGATTTACTTTTTTTTATTAAATATATGATTTTATCTATGCCCACCAGACCAAAACTTAAAGCGTTTAAGTTCAGCAACAATCGAATGAAATTGCAAATATAAACTTTAAAGGAACGATTTATTTAATGAAGTTTGACTTCAATCTTTTCGCAGTGATGTTTTTGGTTCGCTTCATAGAAAAAGGTAACACCTTTATTTTTGAGAATGTTTAAATTCATTGTGTTCTTCCGTAAGGTCGTTCGTTTCTTAGGTTGTCGTTGCAGACTAAATTGTGGATTCAGATTGATTTTTGGTTTATTAATTTATGGAGAATAAGGTACAAATAAATGGAAAAAGTTTTGTGAAAATCTTTTGGTTTAGTCTCTAAATAGGTAAGAAGTTAGTGAAAATCACAATGGTAATACAAAGTAGTTATTCTGAACGTTAAAAACACATTTTTGAAGAACACATTGCATTACTACATATTTAAATTGATACAAAAAGAATAAAACTTCTTTTTAGAATAACATCAACTCAGCGTCTTCAAATTGCTTTGTTATCTTATGACTGTAAATAAGGAACGGGATCAGATTTTGGCATCTTCCAGCCAAATAGAAATACCAGGAATGTTTTTATAGGAATGTTTTAAAAGGTATGACCTTAATATAATACAAATTACATAACCTGAATACTTCGAGTACTGGAAAAAGACAAAAAGCATCAATAATGTGTTTCTGCCCAGACTAAGTCACGGGTATCAGCTAGTGTGAGTGTATATATATATATATATATATATACACATACATATATAATAACAAAATGATCATACTACAAGCATAAAGTTGGATTAAATGTTTAATATTTTTCTACTCTGAAATTAATTATTGCCACCAGTAACTGATTATCTATTGACCAATTTGTCGGAGGAGAAATGTAATATAAATTAAATGTATTAAATCAATCTGAATCTGAAAAGTTGCTTGATTTAACAGTCCACGTAATAGCTTGAAAATATATGAACCCAATCTCCTCTATCGATGTTTTCCCGTCCTGTGTTTCCTTATCGATCGTGAAGGGTAAAGTGTGTTTCCTTTCGTCTGAAATATGGCCAGTCTTCTTCCAATGTAAAAACATGTATCGTTCTACAGCTGAGTTATGTCCGGTGTTCTCCGATTGAAAATAAAACTTTGGTATCGAAAAGGGTTGTTCACATATGCTTGCGTAACTCTCGGATGCAAAGTGTTTATACATGTTTTATAGAAGTACATTTTACGAAGTGGAAAGATAAATTCATTGCAATTATGTTTTATATGTATTTTTATCGTAGGGACGAAAATTAATGTTATTCCAGCCTTACCTAGGTGATTAGTTATTTACGAAACACATAACACGTATATAAAAATATTATTGATAAAAAATGTATGTTTTGGAAATAAGCTTTTCCAAACTTCACATTTGTTTAGCATGTAACAAAATTACTTTTCTATATTTGATATATAGAATAGTAATTCATGATAAATAATCGTAGCAGTGTATTAAAGTTTATGATGGATTAATAGCATAAAGTTTTTAAATATGATACTCACTTCCAAATGAGGTTAATTTGGATCCATTTGTATACAATAGATATCGGTTTGTAATTTTAATTAACTATGAATATAAAAATTACGGGCCACAACACACAATTAGTAAAAATGTGTAGTAAAAAATATTTTTTGCGGATTTTCGTGAGGGAATATTTAAAAAAAATCCGTATTTCAATTATTAATAGAAAACATATTTAAGATCTAACTTTACATTTAGAAGTGCCCTTTAATTAATTTGACATTTCTAAATACAGAGTTACCACAATCTTAAAATTATGTATTACTTTATTATGTATAGCTTTTTGCACATTGCGCCATTCCTGTGGATTTTCGATTAAAACAGTGTTTCTTAGTAAAATCGTTTAAAACTTTTGTAAATAAATTAGATTAAAATTTAAACATTTTATTTTCGAATAATACATAAAGTTTCATACTAAAGGAATAATGTTATTTCACAGGTTAAAAGCCCATTCCAAGTTGAATCTGTAGTGGCTTCTAGATATGATAGAATAACTTACCTACTTTTTGGGTTATTAATATTCATTATACTTATAGTTTTTTTTGTTATCATGCATGATATATGCGCTTGCCAAATTTGACATTGATTCATTACATATTTCGTTACACGAAATGTTCGCACTCCAAACTTGATAGTAACTTGTTGCATAGTTGCAGAGTTATTAGGAAAAAAACATCCAAACTTGCACAATCACACACACGTATGCGCGCATGCAAGCTCCCATGGAGTCATGCATGTACGTAAGCGCCTCCGCTAAGCCAAGAATGCACGTATGCAGCAAAAGGTAATAATTTTATTACGACCATTTATATTTCGACGCAATTATTTATTTGTTTATTTATTTATTTATAAAACTTATTGAAAACAATATTTACATATGGCTTACTTGTGCTAGAACAGCAACCTCTTACAGATAACCAAAAAATCGATCGGGTCCTACTCGACGAGAGGCCGGGAATCGAAATCGAGTCCCTCAGTGGGCCGCACAGTTAAAGGCTATACGCAATGTGATAAGTCTGACACGCCATGGTGGTAATAACTATATGTAAAACTTTTATACATGGAAATAAGCCGTAATTATTGGAAAGGAATATCAGACTATATTTTGTTTGAAGCTCATATTTAAATTGGGTTTCTCCCATTTACATTTATTTCTGAATTTTACATAAAAATAAAATTCAGAATAAGCTAAAAAATAATTTGATGCATAATTTTCATATTAAACAGCATATTATTTTAACGTGTCTATGTCTTAATGCATATTGCAGGTAAATATTCCATAGACCTAACAAAGAAACACGGAAAAACTTGACTACATTATGCATGATAGGAGCACAGTCTTCCAAACCGCAGAGAAACACGGAGCGCACAGGGTATCGAAATGGGAAAACCCATGCAATTTTAAATAAATATGTCTGCAAACAAAGCGATTTCCTGGTCCCTCACGTTGCGACCACCTTTCGGCCAGCAAGTACACTACAAATGATTCAGGTTTTTCTTACTTAGTTTTCGAGTCGCTGTGAGAAAGGTTTCAATTTGTTTTTTATTTAAACATGTATTTATCGAAACGTGATTATGTGAGCTAGGGAGAGGGGACGTGGCTCTGATGCGTTATGAGTATTGATTAATAATTTAGTACCTAGGTATTATATCAGTCCCGATAATCGTTAAATGGTCAAGGCACACCTCCGACACTCCATACCAGCGAACAGATTTAAATGCCTGCACGTACGTACTCGCCTCCGCAATCCGTAGCCGTGTGTTTGTGTGCATAAATTAATGTATCATAATGAATGTAAATGATCGAGCGAGTCGATGCTAATACTTCAGCAACATAGCTGTTTCTCTTTCTAACCAATAGCGTCGATCGAATGACTGTCTCGATAGCACGCTGGTGCAGTACCTTTTTACTGGCGCGTGTGTCCTCCTTGTTATATAATTGTTAAAATGTAATTATCTACATAAAATTTTACACTATACATAACATTTTGTGAAAGTGTTTTGATAAATATAATTATATTAATATAGAATTTGAAGAAGGTGCGTAGTGTGGATTTTAAAAACGAAATAAAATCTTAAATAAAATTATATTTTGTTTATTTATAAATGTGAAACACTGAAATATTGTCTTCGTTGTACTTTTGACGTATTTAAATTTGTTGCACGTGAAAGATCATATCAAAACAATGAGTTTTAAGAACAGTTTGAAATTTAAAACTACTCAGTGAATATTTGTGGACATAAAATTATATATACTGACTAAATAAGTTGGTAAGATAAAACAAAATTATTTACAAGAACATACAGTTGTCTTACCTTCTTTCATCGGAAGATAAACAAAAAAAAATCAATATTGATTTTATTGCTATGTGAACGCCCGTACACAACACAAAATTTGGCATTATATTAAATTATTATAAATAAAAATGAGGTGTATTTAAAGCCACCGCTATAAATATTTGATATCTCTCTGGATAAAATATGTACTTGGTATGCCAAATACAAAATATTTGGTATTGTTAATAATTGTATGGAATGGCCTACCAAACGTTCGGGCAATGGTTACTTTATGGTAGGGTTGCATATTGTAAGTAGGCTTTCTCGCTCTTTCAAATCTAAAACGATTAAGAAATAAGGAACAAACTGAATATTTGAATATTCTTAAGTCGTAACACTTTTGCAAAACATATTTCATTACGTTAAGTATTACTTCGCACTTCACAGCTCGCGCACAAATATTTACTGAATATGACGAGAACGAGTATCTTAAGACTAGAATTTTAAACATGGCGATCTTTTCGTCTAAAAACTTTCTGTATTTCTACTGGAATAATTAACTTCGTTCATTTTTTAAATACGCTTTTTAAATTTTTATCTTAAACGTATCATTTCCTTATTAGTTTCAAGTCTGAAACCGTGATTATTTATGGAATTATCTTTAACAACATGCATGAACTGCATTTCATAAAAACATCTTTAGAAATTATAATAATTTCTATCAATTTTCACTGTAAAAAATTAAAGATATAGGCATAGAACCTTTGATAATAAATGGGAATTTAAACTTATTGCACATCTCATGTGATCGTAAGTCTATATATATATATATTGTAAGAGTCCTCTTACAAAAAAATTACGTCGCCCATACTCGTCGAGTATTTTGTCACTCATATGTTACCAATATTTTATAATACTAGTACTCGTCGTACTCAATATCTCAAAATATTCATATCGCCTAAGTCTATTGTAAATAGCTATCAGGTACGATAGAATTACGCAAATTAAATTTAAAAAAAGGTAGCAAAATCTAACAAATTCGCGTGCACGCAGCGAGCGACAACCTAGGAACGCTTACTTTCGATCGTACCCAGCATCTGCAGGAGACGTTAAATTGGTGGAGGAAGGTGAGTGTCGCTTCTTTATGCAGTAATAGTTAGTATTCTTTGGTCAAGATATGCGGTAATATAATTAGAACAGTAAATTAAATATTTAGTAAAGCCACTAGTCGACTCAAACAACTTCCTTGCCTGTATTTATTTTTGCTTTCATTTCAATGTGTAAGATTCAGAAGTATTACAAAATATTGTGTGAATATATACGTCCGGAATACACATTTTAAGATTATACCATTGATTACATATAAGGAAAATTCATCGACAAGAATGTAAAATATATACACTGTTTATAAATATAAATAAAATGTGGATAGCCAACCTTTTTAAAATCATGTTATAAAATAGTTTGATAAATATAGATGGCAAAGAAACGTATAGAAAAACAGACGAAACGTATAAAAGAATTACAAATAGGTATTTTATCAATGAACCATGATATCTACTTTACTTATTAATTATTGGTTCACTTGATACACATTACTACTTGCTACCTACCAACTGCATAGAATTATTTTTTTAAGTCTACTTGCAAAATGTAAGAAAAACATGGATTTAACAAAAAATATTTCGATTAACAAAAATTTTAACAAAACATTAAATTTGTAACATATGGTTATTTTAATAATGACGTTACCTTAATAAATTTTCCTTATATTTTGACTAATTTTTTAAATAAATCAATATAAATGTTTCCGTCACATTTCATTTAATGGTTTTCATGCTCGTAACAGGTTTAAAAAAATTATATTTTTATCAAAATAATTTGAACAAATTAGATACATACGATTAAAGAAATGAAATATTTTCGCTAATTGTTTTACTTAAGCCCACTATGATATAACCCCTCAAATTGCCTAACGAAAATCTTCTAAAATTAACTGACCCTTTAAAATTTTACTGGGCAAACAGAAGCTACAAATTAAAAATACCTAGTCATCTAAAAATATCCATTTCCACGGTTTTATCGTAACTGATGCAATACCTACTATAATCATTATATCGTTATGAGATTCGAAGATGGTTTATAAAACTATCGAAGGTGCTTATAAAAATATGACTACATAATGTTTATCGATTGCGTGATCATCGTGATATATCAATTAATGTACAGTTCAGCAATAAAATGTGTGGAAATAAAAGCTGGTAAAAGGATGTATGACTACTGCATATAAAGTAGCTGGAAGAAAAGTCAGGGTTTAAGAAGGTATAAGTGTTGTGATTAAAGCGGGCATAGGTGAAGAATTTTGTGCGAAAGAAGTTTGGGAGAAATATTCCATGTATTATTCCATTGTATCAGTTTATCTCGCTGTTCTGATGGCACAGATAAATAAAGGGATTATAGACAGACTTTTTTATAATAAATTTGCGGTGTATGTTTAAACCACTTTTTAAAATAATATAATCAATATTCATGAACATATTTATTTACAGAAATATAGAAACATAGCTGCCATAAACTTGCATGACAATCATAAATAATCAATAAATCTTTAAGTAAGAAAATCATTAAATTTAATATTTTATTATAATCTAAGGTTACATTTATTACAAAATTAAATGTATCGACGGTAGAACAGAAATCGACCACTATCTACCACGATTTCCGTAAAAAACAGTGTTTCGTAAGGCCATGAATGTGTGATATGTCGGCGATTTATCTTTAGCAAGATATGGCAAATAAGAAATAAGAATATCAAAAGGCAAATAAGAATATCTATTCTTATAAATTTATGAAATACTAACCAACTTGGTAGATAATTTTCTAAACTATACCTGTGCTGTTTAAAATACTTGCTTATAGGACCGTAGAGAAACTGTCTTCTAAAGTACCTCACACCAAGTATAAGTCCAAACTTAGCTCCCAATTAATGCACCCGCGTCAAATCCAAGACAATTTTCAATAAACGCAAAATACCCATCAGCTGTTGCCAACGTTTTACGCTGTGGCCAACGATAGCAACAGCGTAAAACTTGCTCATCACCAATAAGCCCTTTTAACCCAATTTGCTTTTAACTTTCTCATTGTCGAATCGTGAAGAGCGAACTTTCGCCTGCGAACTTAGCAAACTAAATGCAAAACTCCGGTCACTCGAAAAAGATTGTCACTTGTTCGAACTGTCCGTTTGCTTAACTAATAAATAGCCAAATCACAAGTTCAATTCCGTCGCTCGCTATTGATGTATTATGTATATATATATATATATATATATATATATATATATATATATAGAGAGAGAGAGAGAGAGAACGCTAAGTAGTCATCGTAATATTTACTCAATAATATTTATTTATAAATATAATAATATTTATATGTAATAACTTACATCTTAAAAATTATTCGCCAAAACCCAGTGGTAAACAGCTAAGAAGATCAAATAAGAAGTACTCTGGGAGACATTTTAGAAATTTTTTTATAAAATTTCGTAAATTGATAGAAAAAATGGTGGCTTTCTTAGTGCCGGTCTCTTTATTTTTCTGTCTCTATCTTTGTATATGTTAGTTTTCTTCTTCAACAGATTAATGCATATGCATGAAATCCAGTACGAAGATTATTGATAATTCAAACAAATTCATAATATAAATAAAATGACTAGGAATAGTTTTAAATATTTAGTAAAAGTAATGATTGGTCTGCAAATGCTCTTGTTTATAAGCCACTATCAAAATCTCACTACACGCTTTAAAATGTAGTTTTATAATTCCCGATTGCATGGTTTTATAAATATATATATATATATATATATATATATATATATATATATATGTATATATATATATATATATATATATATATATGTACATATATATTACATACTTCTAATAGTAATTTAACGTTACTTAATTACCTTCACCAAACATAAGATTCAATGGTAACAAAATATTTATTAACATAATTGTGGCAATGTCAGCAAAAACATAATAAGATAATATTCATATTGTATAATGTGTAATTAAGAAAAAAGACTGACACGTATATTAAATATCTTCATAATAAAAAAGTAACTGTAATAACAAAGAAGAGATGACAATACCAGCACCTTTAAAACTAACGATATTTTGTTCAGAATTAAATTAATAATTAACCTATAGGATTAACCCAAATAAATTCAATGGTAACAAAATATATATAAGTTACACGTGTAAACAGGATATATGCATACTTTTTATATCTTATTTCCCACTAAATATTTCTTTAAATATACTTTGTAAAATACACATATTCTAATATATAAATTTTGTTCCTTTTTTAAGTTTTGTAAATAAAATATGAGATATTTTAGACGGAAAATATAATTTCGTGTGTAGGGATTAACAATATTTTATCGACAAGTCATATTGATATATTAAAAGTGAAAGAAGATATAACATAGGTGAACAAAGTTACGTTTCGATGTATCAAATATTTGAAACAAAAAATTAAAGTGATAATAGCAAGGCAATTGGGTTCTTGGTCTGTTGCAAGAGCTATTCAATGCTGTCATGATTTTTTGAACTCGTTTCTATATGAGAACCCTAAAGCCACTGTGCTATTTATTAAACTTGTCAATGACGTATTCAATATTTTGAATTCCAGGAACTTTCTTTTCCCTACATTTAAGAAACCTTTTATCCTAATTAATTAATAACGATTTTTGGACAAAATCTATCAATTATACAAAGAGTTTAGATATTGAAATAAGTGCGTTATATTGAATTATATATTAAAAAAAAATAAAGTAAGCATTTTTATGCTACAACTTTTGTTTCCTTGTTTCTCCTATATTTTATCTCCTAAGAAAAGACCCACAAATCTTTATTTTGTCGCAGTTCAAATAATACATACAAAATATTTAAAGTTATACAAAATAAAATATAAAGACCGGAAATGTCTCATACAAAATAATCATGAAATTTCAATCAATAATTAATTTTTGAGTCATGTGTTTCGTATAAAAATTAATCATCCTCAAAAATATGAGTAAGTTAACTTATAATTGAGTTCCTAATTATTACAAATAAACTTTGGCAAGATAAGTTTACTTTCGAAGCAATCTGGGAGATAATGTAATCACAATGGGAATATTTGCAGAAAACAAGACGGCTATATAATTATGAACTCGTAATCGTAATATGAAATATTATATAACATCACGAAGCTGCATTTAAACAAAGATAGTAGTTGCGCATATGATTTTTAAACAAAGATAATAGTTGCGCAAATAATACTACGTTATGGAAGTTAATTTTTGGGAAATACGTTAATTAAATTATGTAGTGGATTTCTGTTTTTCTTTCTAACCTGCCCACCTCCTCATCTGTCGACGACGTTTGGTTTTTAAACAATTTCTAGTCTTTATACGGACTTCAAATTAGAAAAATATTTAATTTGAAACTTTTACATAATCCACATATTTAAAGAAGTAATGACTTTTTATATATTCTTTATTGATGTGAAAGTAGTATAAAACATATCCATTATTATTAATCTTATAACCGGGCATTACCGGTATTAAGCGGCCTTGCTGAGTGCTGATCCATGCTGACACATTTTCGATATGTACATCTTTATATTCATTTATATGACGGTCGATTCTGAAATGTTATTACAATCAAGTATAGAAAAATTCAAGGTTATAAATTAGTTCATGCAACTGTCAAACGAATGTGAAACTGTGGTTGGATGCGTAAAGTGGTTATTACAATTGTTTATTCAACAAATCCAGTTATTTGGGAATACGTGAGTAAATACTCTAATATAGATTAATGTATTATTTCATAAATAGAGAAATTTTAAAAGTTAATTGTAATTTTCTTACAACAATAACGAGTAAAACTTGCACTACGAGGGTTCCCTATCTATACAACATTTTAATTCTTAGAGTATTTGTTTTAAAATATTTACAAATATTATTATTTTTCACCATAGAGGTAAGCGTATAATAATCTCGTGTATCTTTTATAATAATCTCGTGTATCTTTTGAGGATTTCTCAAACAGATCTAGAATCATTGCTTTAGGCTTGAGATAAACTTAAGCTAAAGTTCTAGAACACCATTTTTTCATGTTTTTCATTTTAACAATGATTTTATCATAGAGAGCACATTTCTGTGGGCATTCTCAATAATCTTATTTTCACTTTTTGTTATTCTGTTACCATTTTTGCGCCCCCTAGCCCCCCCCCCACCCAACTCCATTATTTACGAAAGGAAAACAAAGTTTCGAGTACTCTTTTCTACTTCAAAAATTTCTATGTGAATGTTAACATTGGTAAATGTTAAGTAGATAAATGGGGTAGATAAACAATGGTAAACGTTAAGTAGATAAACGGGATTACATATTTTTTACCATTATAACAAATTTTAAGGGTTTCTCTATTTTTGTATACATTTTTAGCTGTATCTCCAGAAAGATCTTGTAAAATGCCGAAATAAATTATTTTGAAATCTTTATAAACCGCTCTTTCTACTAACGTATGCCCGACACCAAAAATATAAGCAAATTGGAACGATATTTTGCCCGTTAAATTTCCATGTGAAAATTTTTAAATTCTAACTGTTATGTGTAATATAAGCAGCTTAGAATGATTTTTTGATATGCCAAATTCAAAATTTTACTTCAAAGGGTTTACTGTGATAGACGAACAGATGCACGGATTGATCTTTTAAGGAATATGTTTTCTTTGCTCTTCTGAAGTACCGAAACCTGAACGTAATTCAACAACAAAGTGAATTGATGATGAAAAGTATATATATATATATATATATATATATATATATATATATATATATATGTACATACACAGGATATGTGGGAATTTTCTTTTGAAATTGTTGGAAAAATACTCCACAGCAGGCTGAATACTCATTATCATCAACAACAACAACATCGCTGAACATAAACTTCTTCAATGCATAATGCATGTAGCGTTAGAGCTGACGTTCATAATTACCACGCCGTACAGACGGATGGGGCAATGGCAGTGTGTAACTTCTTGCATCAGAGACGCTGCTGTCTGTCACTAAACTGTGGCATACAGTTACTTACGTCCAATGTACCACACACAATCAAGACTGTCAGTGTGACTTACTGACAGTTAAAAACGTCTTTCGGCTATTCATTAACTGCTAGTCGAGTCGAAACAAGAATCTACTTTACAGACTGTGACTTTTTGCATGGTCCAATTCATTAAATATCCATACAAAATACGTTTTAAATCCTGACCGTGTGTGGTGCATAAGTCCTAGCATACTAGCGTTAGTCTCGCTGGACTAGCGGTCGAGCTTCGAACTCGAGATCCCATGGTTAGACGCGACGTAAAAGGCGGTAAAACTTATGATCAACGCAACACACTACAATAAAATAAAGACCATCATATCAATACATGGATTGTATTTATCATAAAGAAAGGGATTACATTACATATTTGATATAACCTTATAATTTAAGTTCGAATATGTCGTATTTAAAGATATCAATTATCGTTTAATAAAAAGTAAATTAATTTGTAATTCTTTATCATGTTTCCATCTGAATTAGTAAATAAGTTACTATGATAGAAAATTTGAAAATTCATAATATTTTACGATCAGTTTCACCGTACGATTTAACACAGTGTAGACAGCATTGTATATGATGTAGCTATTGAGAAATGTTAAAAAAATTACCCCTTTTGCTTCAAATTGACGAAATAGAGACTCAAAGCTACGAATAGTAAAAAAGAATAGGTACTACATTAGTTGAAAAAATATAAGCGCCGAGCTTCACATTGTTCTGCTGAACAGAAAAAAATTAAGGTAATCGAAAATGTTATGCACCATGTGAATAAATAAATTGTTATGAACGAATTATTCAACGACGACAATAATTACATCCATCTCTTGGCGTAAAATGTGCCACAATTGGAGATTAGATAGAAAAATTAACAATGTTGATTTATCAGTTTTGTTTTTCACCAAATTCTCGTACATTCATTTACGTACATTCAAAAATTTTCAAGTTATATAAACTTTGGTGGAAAAATTAACATAAAGTCATTCGATGATTTTATTAATATAATTCCAAAGCTTGCTATCTCTGTTTATAGTTTCCTATTCATAAAATATAATATATTACTTGTGAAACCAATATAAAGTAATATATGGATAGCACCTTCTTCGATCTTGACTTAATTATATTATTTTAGCCTATTTTTATTTACTTTTAACACAATCTTTTAATACCCTACATGGTATGATTTTACTAATTTTACGAACCTTTGATATCGTTAAAAAAAAACATAAATATCCAAAATCAGTTAAACGTCATGTGGATATATTTGAACTTTTTTTTTCATTTTCTATATATAGTAATTTCAGTAATGAGCGCATTCTTTTAACTGATCAGACAATATATAAAAACAAACAGAAAATTACCTCGCAGTGATAAATTGAACTACAAATAGATGAAAATACATCTTTTTCTCTCTTACCCCTTTTCTAGATTTTGTTTCATAAAAAAATAAGTTTTAAGTTAATCTCATGTTTGATACAATTACTATGGAATAATTCTTTTAATGACAATAGTTTAATTCAAGCAACCATATGCTTGGTGCATCATTAGCCGTATGCTTGGTGCAAACGCAAAAAGTAGGCAATTTTTTCAGGAACTATTTTATATTTTAAATAAAAATCTATGTACCATATTCAGGAAGATGGCAGATATATTAAATTCTCTTAAAAGTGAAATACGAGAATAAATGTTTGTGTGATGCATACTTATAATGTTCCTAAATCCCTTTTAAGGGTTCTTAACCTCAATTAATTTTTAGACAAGAAAGGAGTTTTCTAGTATTACCTTGGGTGAGTAAGTATATTTTTATTACTAATAATAGTTTCCATGAAGTTCTTTATTATAATTAATGGATAGAGGTAACATTCTCTTAAAGAATTTTAAATATTGTGTTTTTTTAAAATAATCTGTACCCCCTTTTAACCAAAAAATATCAACTGGTATACTAATTTGAACATACCAGTGTTTTTTCTGGCCTGACAAAGTTGTAAAGCTGTTAACATGCCTATCCTTAATTACTTAACATTAAACAGTATTTATCTGAAAATTTTAGGGGAGGCGAATAAAATATTCGATTTTTTTAAAAATGTCTAAATACTATGGATATAATATTTCTTTAAAAATATGTTTAAATTATTTTTAAAAATACTTAAATAGTAAATGGTTTAAATTTCTCCCCACTGCGAATTCCACATTTATTCACTGAGTATTATTTTTTTAATAAATCTCGCATATTTCAGATCGAAATCTACAGAAACTTTCGTCAAAACCACGACGGTTTTTGCTCAAATAAAGCAATATACAACTCTTGACAAAGGAATATAAAAAATAACAGGATATTAACATTTCAAACCCTAGTGCACGTTCGTGTACATGTTATTATTATTCATCCCTTCATAGATATTAATTTTCTATTTACGCTACCAAATTATCAGATTCGTTAGATCTCAACATCAGAAATTCTAGATCCACCTAGATTGCTGAAGTCGTCGAAAAAAATATTCCTTTCTTAGCTTTACTTCTGCGATATTTCTGGCTTTAAAATAAGGTTTTCCTTAATATCTTATTTTGTCATTATTATGTTGTAAATAACCATTATAGCACACTTTGTTTTCTTAATTTTATTTAACACAATTATCGTCAATAATGTAGTAATTAGAATTTTTAATTATATTTTTTTACAATTCTTATGGCTGAATAGAAGAGGTTGCTATTGCATGAATACGCCATATGTGCATTTATGTTATATTAAAAATGAAAGAAATAAAACTAACATTGTATTGAGTAAATCCAATATTATTTTATAAAAGAAAAATAACAATAAAATATTTTTTTTGACCCGCCTTTATTCTTCCATATAATCTCGGTCAACGGTAGTATCGTCGAAGTCTTATGGTACTAGATCAATAAGACAGGGTATACAGAAAATCAATTGCCATCATCGTTCTGATAATTTTATCGTTATGAAGATGAGAGAGTACACAATTTTAATTCTATCATTTTGGTATTAAAATTTGTTTGTACATCGAGCATAAAAACAAATTCTTGGCGTGAATATTATTATTATTTGTTCAAAGTGTAATTATGTTCCTTTGATTCACAAATTAATTTTCCATATAGCGAGATCGGGATATATATATATATATATATATATATATAATGTAAAAGTTTAGTTGCGTCATTTACGTAATAAATTTGGCGATTCACGTCTTGCATTGGTACTGAACAAACGACTTCAGTAAATTAGAAAAGCGAAAAGCTTAATGCTTATGAAATCATGTTGGTACCCATGTGTTTATGTCCATAATTTTTTTTTCGGAAACCGTGTCATTAGGAAAGTGAAAACATGAGAGAGGAGATAACATTTCCTTGCCTTTAAAGTCTTCTTCTTTTGTGGTTAATGGCAGCTTATTAAGATATTAGTACATTAAAAAATTAAATGTAATTTAATGTCTTTCTAACATAGTTCCTAACAATCTGTAAAATTACCATCTTTTCTGCTATTTCATATTTATACATATAATACGTCATAACGAATATTAAAATATAAATTATGTCGCTAAGCTTAATTTCAAACGCTTCTTGCGATACTTTAGATGCTCTAACATAATGTTAACTTAATCTGCCCTACCTAAATGTCCTATCTGTCCCTTGTTACTCGTACAACGAAATATAACCGCTTGAAGAATTATTGAATACCGTCATGATCTCATTTGAAACGAGACGGCGGCAAGTCGACAATGGTGACTTCTGAATGGTACCGAAATTTGTGACAAAAGTTATCTTTCCTCAAACTAACTTCATTCTCCGATAATAATAATCCAAAAATTCATTGTAATTTTACTAATTTCCTCAAGACTAACTGACCGTTGGGTACCTACATTTAGTCTGTACCTAGTTATTCAATATTTCATTAAATTTTAACTGATTTGATTATGTTAATAGTTATATTTAGTTTTGTCCTATTATGCTGTATTGACTAAACAAAAGAACATTTAGTTTCAAAAACAATTTTCCACTTTTATTATCATATAAATTAAACTTATTATATAATTTTATAGAAACAGGATGTTGTTTTGATGTTAATATAAGAATATTGGTTCCTAAGGTCATGAAAATACTTTCTACTTTTTAATTTTAACCCTTGGACTTCAAATCTGTAATAAATAATATATCGATTTATTACTTACTTTAACAACTACTTACTAAACAAAATAAACTAATCAGGAAAAATGTATGCCTATCATATTGTGAATAAACTATTTTTAATTATAAAATCTAATTTAGTTATGAAGAAGAGAAAAGTTATTTAGTACCGAAAAGAGTAAATAACGGGATTCATGGCTTATTTAGGTATTGTCATTTTTAAATACAACATTTCTAAAATTAGAGTTGTATTAAATCGCATTTCTTTTAAAACACCTGTTTTTCATTTCAAATTCTAATCCTCAAATTGAATTAAAAATTCAAATGTAAATAAAATTACTATCATTGTTACATTTAAGTGTTATGTAATATACTTATTGTTATTAAGACATTTTAATTTCAAACCAACTCAAGAAAACGTTGCATCAATTCGAATCATTATTTTAAATGAATGCAATCAAGTTATTTATTAAAATGAAACGCCCTTTACGATACTAAACTAGTCCATATTCCGACTAGCTTATTACTAAAACTAAGGTATTATATTAATTAAAATTAATCCATATTTAAATTGATTTAGAGAGACATTATTTATGAAATTGATTTAATACAAATAATTGACCCCATTAATTAATAAAAAAAATATCTTTTCAGGACGACGCTTTGAAGCTAATATTTCAAAACGTCTGCTTTTTAACCAACTTTTAAAAGTTTCAAACTGCATTGTATTCGTGCCATTAACAAACTAGGCTCCGCTTTGATAAATGTAATATCATTAGTTAGTCCCAGAAAGGGGTGGCGTTATTGATAGAGTGAATAATTAAGAAGTTCAAAACGAGTATAGCAGACTGTTTCGTTAAGCTTTATTTGCCCTTCTTTAATAAGTTCTCTGCTAAGAAAACACAATAAAAACTTTTATTAATTAACTAAAGATTATGGAGTAGGTATTAAAATAGGTATTGAAAATTCTACAAAAACTTAAAAACGGACAAATAAAAAGAACAAATAGGAAATGACTAATTATTAGATGCAAGAACCACAATTACCAGAGAACTAACCAAAGTCGAAGGAAAAAGCATAGTGAACAGGAAAGGCTTCTCCCTACCAAAACAAAAAAATAAATATATTAAACAGATCATAACCCTAAATCATAATAGAACAGCCTCCAGTACGGATGTCTCCGAGGAAGTCTAAGATTGAAATCTCCCTTAAGAAAGAAATTGTACATTGGAACACGAATTACAAGGGCACTGCTAACAACAGAAAGACAATATGAACTTAAATACTCTTTCCCAATACTTAAATGGTCATACTAGGTATTTCTCAAGTTAAAAAAGGAGGAGAGAAAATCATAGAATATGTGAATTATATACTTATATGTAAGGAAATTAATATTTTTTTCAGTGGGGTTAATTTTGTATTACACAATTATACAGCAGATTTTATTCGAATTTCGGATAGAAAAGAAAGATTAAATATAGCCATGAAGGACACAAATTTAACATGCATATAATATTTACCCAAATGGAAATAAAGAACTGGGGAAGACGAACAAAAATTCTACAATGACCTAAGTAAATATCTTCAAAATACTACTCTACACATTGTTGTTTTGGACAACTTTAATGATAGATGAGAATATCTATATGGATATGGGAGGAGAACTGAAAGAGACGATGCTTTAATTAAATATTGTCTGGCAAACCGGCTTTTTATATCTAATATATTTTCAATAAGAAACCAAAGAAACTGTGAACATGGCTTTTCCCAACTGGAGAAAACCAGAAACAAAATTGATTATATATTAAAAAATAACTTAAAAAAATATCTAATGCTCATGCTATATAATTGGCATTCAGTATGGGCCCTAATTGGCATTCAGTTTGTATTCATAAAAAACAATGTACAATTATTTTAAAAAATCATTACCTTCTTGTACTAGAGACACTTCTTAAAGGTTTACTTAAAAATAATAACGTTACAAATAATTTCCTTAACTTTTCTAAGACTTTACCGATACATTTTGGAAAAAAAATAGTCGTTAGTTTTAAAATTTTATACACCGCCAATTTATAAAATTTATATATATTTTGCTTAGAAAGAAGTGTATTAAATAAATTCAGAGTCCGAATTTTTTCCTAAAACCACTCTGTATTTTTTTCAGTTTTCAAATGATTTAAATTAAAAAGGTCATGGGCGTAACATTTTTAGAGCACTTAATATTTTCACCGTGTTTCTATAAATCCAAATTTAATAACAACACCTACCTTAAATTTCACGCTCCATCAACATAAGTAAATATTAGTATTTGTTATTCAGTGACTACTGAATTTGAGTTTATTATAAACTCAATTAATAAAATCGTTATAGACTAATGTAAATTCTGACCATCACAGGGCACTGCTTCTAAATTGAATCATTCTGGGCTGTTCAGAGCTTGCAAATCTATGGGACAATCAATGAATTCAAGTTTCAATTTAATTTTTGCTTGACCCCGAATTGGCCTTCTTTATATTTTTGTTATCCGTTTATATGTAATATGACTAGCCTACATTATTTTCTAAATCTGAATTAATTATTGTGATGTACAGACGAGCAATATTACTCTTCAAAAACATGGCAAGAAGTTGGCTTTATTTGTGTAATAAGAAGAGGTGTTATTCTTATAAAGACCTTTATGTGTACTTGGACAAATCGCATTTTCTAAATGGCCCAAATCATAAATGTTAAAGTAATATATTAGATACAATAACAATTCGTTCACAATATTTCCAAGTGAGACTACTTTCAATGTCTTTCGTTTTACATTTTTTTTGTCTATACTATATTTAATCAAACCACATTTTATCCATTCTACCAGAAAAATAACAAGTAAATTAACAAAGTAGTTAGTAAAAGATCGTATTCTATTGTCTGAAAAAAATATTGGATTTGCCATATGTAGGGTTTGCTGTATCACTTTTTTACTATAAAATATAAAATAAATAATATCTAGAGTTTTCTATATCACTTTTTCCTATGAAATTTAATAATAATATTTTGAGCAACAAAAACATTATTTTGCATGTCATCATAGAGTTTTAACGCTAGATGCGTTAGTATATAGTTTCGTGTTGAATTACTAAAACTGTTGTATAATTCTAACATACAAAACAAAATATATTTATTTTTAAAGTAAATAAATGAGAATATCTTTTCAACGAGAATACCAAAAAGATTTTTGTCAGTTATTAAATATTCCTTTCATTAAATAATTTATCATTTGTCAACGTCATCAGCTGAAAAAGGCTAAATTAATCTTCTGCGTTTCGGCTTTGTCCTTCTGTCACCAATAAATACTTTTTAGTGTGTACAGATTTTTATATACTTTATAGTAAAGTGTTGAAAGTGGAAATAAACATACAAGATATCTTAAAAATATATCATAAACCGAAATTTCAATTAACCTAAAGGACAATAAAAATAAGTTATATATATAGTAATACTCGCCTATGAAAACCGAGTACGGTTGTATATTATTCATTTTCTCACTTTTGTTCCATATGTCAATTAAAATTTCCATAGATGACATGTTAGTTGTTTTTAGTTCTAGTATTCCATATCATAAAGGCACGAGTCAGGTATTATTGATTCAAGAACGCGTTTGGTACGTTTCCTTTGAATAACAAGTAAATAAATAAAGGTAAAGGTAAAAGGTACGTACGTTGAAGCCTACTGATGATTAATGTGCTCCATCTATATATATTGATTCATGATAATATTGCCTTGGTAAAATATGGGTGAAGAGAAACATAATTTGAATAGCCCTTGATTTGTTGCGACCCTGTAATATGTTTTCCTATAACTTTTTGAAATATATTTACGCATCGATGAGCTCAGTAGTTAAAACTGTATGTGTGAATATTATCTCTATTTTTATTTTATTTTATTTTCGTTTGTATACAAACAATAATATAATGACCATACATACTATTGTGTAAAGTTTATTGAATGTCTGCCAAATCTACGGAGGAAACTAAATGAATACTAAATAAATACAAATAAAAATTCGTATTTTTTAATAAAACACGAAGAAAAAAAACATAATTGACTCCATTTATTTTTAGCTTTGAAAAAAAGTTTCTTCCAATAGGGTGTGAATAAATTTGTAACTATATTCGACCTAAGAATTCAGACTTAAGGAATTAGCCACTCATGACGTTAGTTCTATGTAACGTTTATTAGTGTGGTTTCCGAAATGCACTATCAGTACTAAAAGTAGCACGAGTGACATAAGTTGTAGAGTTTTACGGGATGGTTGTTGGTTTCTAAACTCGTATAACGTATTTATTGTTTGTGGGTTAAACTATAAATCGATTTATTATTCTACTATTTTTATTCTTTTTTCTATTCCTTTTTTCTGTTCATTTTTTAAGTGATATCTTTAATGATGTTCTTCAAAATGAAATTGAATTATCAAAAGCTCGAGTTATTCACTAAACCCACATACTTCATAATGTGTCATAATATATAACTGGACATTCTAAAGTATATTTTGTGAAAGTCTGGGTGCACAGTCATTTTTTTTTCGAATATGAATTTATAATAAATGAAACGATTTTGATAAATAATGGATCAACAATTTGTCTTGAGTACCGTTTTAAATTTGATTATGTCAACTTGAAAACTTTAAAGAGTCATTTTAAAGGAGCATAATATAATCAAAATAATAAAACAATTTTAAAATTACTTTAAAATATATTTTACTTATACGCATACCAAAAGAACTCAATATTAAAAATTTATTAAAATCAGGAACGATTCTTCAATAAGTAAAGTAAAATTAAACTAATTTTCAGCCACGAGTTTCAAGGCACTACCATAGTATTGGATTTGTATTCGCCAAAGAATCATATTGAATGACTTGAAAATGGAATATTTAAATGTTTTGAATTTTTAAAGGAATAATGAAGATTCGATGCACTCAATTTGTGCTCTTTGGATTACATAGGGGAATAACATTTGCAAATCGGATCATTTTTATATTTATAAAATGTTACTTCTATTTACGTATGTGCTTATTTATTTTTCTATATGTTTGCTCCTAATTTGAGCTTTACTGTGATGAGTAATTAAGTTTTGTTTACTGAAGTTTCAATGTGATTTTCAACATCGTGTAGGGTACTTATCCCAACAGTTTTGAAAGAAATAGTAGTGTATATTAAATTTGGTAGTGATTATTAAATAATAAGAGCCACATTGAATTTGAGTACCTAGACTAGCGCGTAAACGTGAAAGATTTGAATGAGAGGTTGATGGAAATTGTTCGTACAGTGGGTTTTAAATTCTATAAGATTCATCGTATGAAAAAAAGCAGAAAATCCCAAACTTATAGGGAAAAGGGATAAAAGTAATCTGCAGTTATCAGTCGATATGTTAGGGAAAGGATTTTACTCGAGGTTTCTCTATGACACGTGATCTGTGATGAGAGGATCGGTAGAAAGGCTAAGGTCACCGCCGTATGCTGTAGTGATAATTGATAGGCTACTATGAAGCCTACAGAACCGATATCGTTGCGGAAGAAACATTCATGAATAGAGACGCAAAATGAGACGATCTCCTACTAGGTTGTCATATAACATGGTTGCGGGAACCCGTTGGATGATTGTGGAAATATCTAAGGATAGCACATGTACGGCAGTGAACGTCTTTTAAATTATGCATGAATGAATGTATGAAATGTTCGTGTAGCCGTTTAGATTACAGATTTAAGTTAACGTGTATAAGACGAGTTTTAGAATGATAGTACGCACAAAGAGTCATAAATGGTACAACGATGACCGTGGAAAGAAGTTCACTGAGAAGTTCTAGCTCTATCGGTAATCTTTGGAGATGGCAACCACAAAACTTCAGCGAGCGGAATTGCAGGTCAAAGTCAGTGAGTGACAAAAAATTATTTTTCCAACATGTAATTCCACATCAATATAATACTTATCAGGCTAATGACGATTGTATAAAGACGAGGGTTGGAAAATCTGTGTTACTAAATAACGCTAATGACTTTACTACGCAAAACATATTTGATGAAGCATTACTGTCAACAAAAATTCCATTTTACTAGAATCCAATTAAAAAAATAATGCCATCAGTCATTATTTGTAGCATTCATAAAAGTCCTATTTTAATAAAAGTTTACTCATTTTTTACATTTCTCCGAAATTTTTTAAGATTCTAAAGTTTATATCTCGTTGATAGTCATATAACAAATTACTTTATAGATGATTTAAGGTTTAATGAAATTCATTAAAATTAATTTAAATGTACTTGCAGATCTTTGCATCTTTTGATCTTGCAGAACTTTCAAAAAAGGAGAGAATTTAAAAGGCATGTCAAATAGATTATAGACTCGTACTAATAGCAAGCGCTAAAACTTTATTTTGATAACAATGTAATAAAGTTTCTTTACGATCGGTAGTTAGAGTCTTCTGCTTCTCCTACTTCTTAGACGTTTTTTATTTTTCGAGTATAACCACTTCTGACCAACCTTCCAAAAATTCAGGGGATACGTTTTGGGGTCAAAAAGTTATTTTTTGACCCCAAAACATATCCCCCTCCCAACGCGTTAAGGGACTTTCTATGTTTTCAATCTTATGACTTTACTACTCCATTTTTTCTTTACTGTGGCCATGTGTTCAGCTCACTCCCATGTGAGCTCATTCGCAGCTAACTGTCAAATGAATCCATATATTAGTCTTAAGATATTTTAAAGGTATTTTTTGGAGTTTCCTCTCAATCACCTTATTCTAGTAGTAATGTTTCATTTTCACTTTTTTAACTTTTGGTTGCGGATTTTGATGTTCTTATGTTTGTCTTTTCCGTTCGTTATACATTTAGTTTTACCATAGCTTAAGCGTAGCTTAGCGGATGGTGTTTCAATATTGGGTATTATTGATATAATTTGTTAAAAACGTCAACTTAAGGGCGGGATATTCCTTCAGACTGAATAACCCTGTCGTAGTACTGATCGCAAAATGAAATTATATTTACAAAATACTGAGCAGCAATCAAATCGGTACACTAGGTAGCCGAAATGAGGAGGAGACCAGAGTTTAATGACAGAGTCTCTGCTTGAGACTCGCAAACATAAAACATCAGATCCTCAAGGATCACGTTTTAAGCACGAGGAGGAGACTAGAGTTTAATGACAGAGTCTCTGCTTGAGACTCGTAAACATAAAACATCAGATCCTCAAGAATCACGTTTCAAGCATGCAGTACCCGCAAAGCATCAAGACGGTTGATTTAGAGTCCAAAGTTTAGTTCCAGTCTTTATTTGAGACCGAAAAAACTAATTTAGAAACAGCAGATCCTCAAGCCTCACGGGCTGAGGCAGGCAGTACCCCTGCTACACTAAAACTCAAGAATTGGAACCCGAAGTCCAATGACAAAGTTTCTGCTCGAGATTCAAAAATACTAATTTAAAAACAGCCATATGCTAAACCAAAAGGAAATTGAACGTCATACAGTCTAGGCGGTCAGTACAACTGCAGTATACATGTTTAAGGGTCAGAGGTTGAAATCATCATAATGTTTTATTGTTATAATGTTTTATGTCATGCAAAGTTACATGAAAATAGGCTAAGTAGTAGTAGTTAAAAAAATACGATAGTGAGATTTAAATCAACACCAATAACATACGGAACGCTAATAACATAAAACTAAACTATACTTTTAAAAACCCTCCCTTACAACCTTTTTATGCATTTTAATGCTACGTCAAGACAATTCAAATGGGTCTAAACCCTCTGAATTTACTCCTCATTACTAAGGATTTCTGTTACAAACTTTCGGCTCCACCATTGTTGAAATTGGGGTAAATTTATTCTTTATTTTGTCAAAATTGTAGTAATTATGTTAAAGAGCAAATTTATATCACGATTAGATATACATTATTAGAATCTCCTTTGACTATATCATCCAAACTCAATTACGGCAACTTTGGTGCTGAGTAACTATGTGGTGTATTTTCAATGTTTATGGCTAGTTTCGAACTAAATATATATGTGACTATGCTGGAAGTACTCTTCCAAATAAAGAATAAATAGTTGGAAACACCGGAGGTAGAGAAAACATACAAAAAAACTTTTTAGTTCGGTTAAAAGGAAATTTGGAGCATTTAAAGATTATAAACAAGTCACGTTACTGTCATAAATATATAAGCCATAAAACCTAAATAATGGTGGAGCTACATAGACGTTAAATCCAAAAATTATAAGAAATAAAGTTATTTAGGCACTATGGGGTCTATGAAATTTTACAAGTATAAAGATAATTGTATATTTTAAGTAATGACAAATTTTGATTGAAATGAATTTCAGAAGCAAGTCAAATATTTTAATTTTTACACACGATGTGACGATCATTTTAACATAATGAAATTTTATAAGTTATCTTGGATAATTTTATTGTTATTACCTGATACAATGTTTTGTGACCATATTCTATTAAATAAGTGATTTTACTTATATTTTTAAAGGAATTGGTTACAAAACCAATTATTTCAAAACGTTCATTCTAATAAACATTTTAAAAACACATTATACTAATTTCGCCTGTTTATTTGTCATACACTTTTATAAAAGTTGAATACTTACAAAGTTAAATTAAAGCACGCCTCAATATATATATATATATATATATATATATATATATATATATATATATATACATTCAATAATGATGATTGAGTTTGTGTTAATAATAATAAGTTCACAATAGCCTGGGGTTGGTTATAAACCTTCACAGGATACCGATCTTACGTTAATTCATTCATCGCTGTTCTCCTTCAGCTTATAATTATCAAATATTGAAACAATTAACTAATCTAAATATCAATTATGTTGATACTTAAACACTCGAACTCCAGTTGACCTGATTAGGTATAACTTCTTCATATTTCTCTCATCTATTCATATCATATAACCTAATAACATGGTTTATTCCCCATATACGTTGTTTCATTAGCATTACTTGTTATGTCCGAATTAATTCACATAATGTTAAAATTAGTATTATTTTCAATAAATTTTGTAAGAATTATCTCCTTCAGATTGGAGTTAAAGTAATGTTAGTAACATAAAAACAAATTATTAATATTTTCCAGCACTTAGTGGTTGTCATTAATAAAATAAACTAAAAAAATATACGTTTAATTTCCAGACCTAGGAAAATTCCATGACCACTCTAATGGAGAATCAGCGACAGCTAATCATATTAAACGTTGAATTTACTAGTCAGTTAAATGTCATTTATAAATATTTTTAACATTTTGTTCCTCAATTTACATTATTACTTCTGGTGCAATATTCGAAACCAATTTCTTCTGCTTGTAAATCCGAAGTGGATTTCATATATTACACAATAAACGTACGTTTGACTTGTGGGTGTTTGTATTTTACACGTAATAACTTTCGTCTTTTGATTGTATTCTAGTAAATGGTCGTAGTATCGCATGGTATTTCAAGTCTAATCTTGTAACCACACTGGCGCACGTATTTGCGTTAAAAACTTGGCCAAAATTATTTTTTTAAATGAATTAATGTAAATATTTTTTTTGTATGAATTAATGCAAAGAAATTTGTGTCATTTTTAAATTTTTAATCCAATAAATTTACTAACAAGAGCTTTAAACAAATATACATCAATAATCATTGTCTGATGCATCAGTTGCACCGTCTTTCTTATGCTCACCACGTTCCATTTGTTCTAAAGAATCTTCGAGATGAATTTCTATCGTTAGTGTTCCCGAATCCTGCTTTGGGTATATCTACTAATAGCCCCATTTCCTTACGAAATGCTTTTTGGATATTTTCTTTTCTCGCTTTTACTTTTTTTTATTTTCAGCTGACCTTATTTGTAATTTTTAACGGTAAGTTTGTAAGAGATATGAAGTAAGAACTAGAAGAATTTAATTTTTGCGAGGAGGAATCTAAAATTTTTGGGATCCGGTACATTTCCCTTTTTCAAATTATTAAAGTCTTTGGAAGCGAGTCCACAAATGTAGCACCTCATAGTTGAAGATGTATTGGTTGTTGCATTGCAAATTTTACCACCTACCATTGTTGGTAGAAGAGTGTATTTAATGAAAAGCATCCCGATGTCGATACATACTTCAATATTTTTCAGTTTCCTTGCTTGGCTTTCCACGTATCGAATTTCATTAATAGTGACATCTTTGGTTTCATGAATAAAGCGTATTCGAAATGGTCTGCAAAAACCTAGGGGAAGACACTGGATTCTGCCATAAAATTCGTTTCTGTCCGTCAGGGTATGATTGCAGGCGAATAGTGTCGTGCAACTCTGGAATGTATTTGCGTCAATATCAGTGTTATTTTCAAATTTTTGTTTACATTGTGACTATTGGAAACCGTTACAACCCCATTTTACAATAAGTCGTAAATTTGCCTTTTCTTCGTCCGAGACAGTTTCTATATCTGGTTCTAAATACTTGCGCAACCGCAAAGACGTGTGATCAAATAAATCTAACCATTTGACTTCCGCACATGTTTTAGTCACTGTTATAGATTCCTCGACTGGATAGCAATCTTTTTTTGCTTTTTTTTATTAAGCATAGATATATATATATACATATATATATATATATATATATATATATATATATATATACATATATATATTTGCATCGTACAGGATTTCGCACTATCTTCTAGTAAAATCTCCTTCAACTAAAATAGCTAAGGCTTCAGAGGGTGTGTGTTTTTGTATTTTATTTTTATTTGATAAAGACATAACTTTTCGAAACTTGGTAGCTCTTGTTGGTGCCGAAGTTACCTATTTAATTATTTTAGATACACCTTAATTTCATTTAGCACGTTGGCTTATTTGAGCAGCAAAAGTTAACTGCCCCGCAGATACTTTATATCTCAAATCTCTTGTTTTTCTTCGCTTTGACCTATCGCTCGATTCCCCGAAGTCTTTTATTGGTCGACCCGATTTTTCGACAGTCGAAATGGCAAACTGAAGCGTGTTTTTAGGTCGTTCTTCATTCTTTTAAACCAAAACTTATATATTTTTTTAATCTTGCACTTGTCCATTTTTGTTTAAAATCATACTCAAGTGGCTTAAAATATGTTTTAATTAGTCTAATTCCGTGTCAGGACATTCTGTCAACTCTACCAGTTTTTTCTCCAAAAATAACAAATTTTCATTTACTTTTTTATCTGAAAATTCTCGCATTACATCATAAAATTGCATTCAATGTCATTACACTTAAAAGTTTGGTAAACAAAATAGGCAAAAAGGCGGAAATTTTCCATTCTATTCTATTTGGGAAGGCCTGAACTTTATATAAAATATGAGTTAACTACTCAGAATTACCCATAAGATGTAAAAAAGACTTTTGTTTAAATATTTTTGGCAAAAATGAACTATTTACTATTGTTCTCAGTGCGATTAAAATGAAATATTTATGAGTAAATAATAAAATCTAACGTAATTATTATAAGAGTAAATACCTCTCTCCACCTTTAATATTCATTTTGTTCAAAGCGTGAAAAAAACACTAGATTTAACTTGCGTCAACAATGAAAGTATTAAGAAAACAATAGAGCGCACTAGACTGAGTTTTGACTACTTGTGTGTCGTTCGGGGCAGGGCTGTGGATGCGATAAGGACGGGAAGTCATATACTAATTATTTACCTTTTGGAAAGAGATAGTTGGGTTGCCTTTTATTACACTTTAGATTTACGACTTTTGGCCAGCTTTTTAATGAAATACTCCTAATTGCGGCGTCGCCTTGATGTTTCATTTATTCTCATTTTTACCCTTTGTCTTTGGACAAGCAGCCATTTTATATTTGTCAAGGCTTCCGCCACTCATCGATGGAAATATGGCAGACATAAGACATAATTTTTTGCGATGTTACAACTATTAAACCTTTTTGATATTCCTGCCAACTATTTGTTAATGCTATAAATAAACTGTAAAATACAATTCACACATTCCATTTTTTGGAACTGGTCAATATGCGGCACAGACTGATTAAATGATCAAATATATCTATTCCCCCTGAAACAATGGTGGTTCTATAAGCACACTAATTTGGATATCTACTGTTTGCAAACCTAATTTCATTGCTATCCTTTATACTTTTCTTGCGTTTCTCTCAAATTTAAAGCAAAAGCTTTTATCGTTCATCCATTTGACCACACCTACAACTTTGGTATTATTTATACCCTTCTGAATACCCTCTCGTTAACTGTATAAAGTGGTGAAGTACAGAATCTACCCAGTTTTATGATCCCTTTTGCATATATTTATCGCTCATAAAGATCTTTTAACAAGGGGTAGTTAGAAAAGTAATCGCTATAAAAAAGTTGATGGTCAGACTTATACTATAAGGAAATTTGCATACATAAAAAGCAGGAGAACCATTTTTCAACATATGACTGTTAATTAAATTTGTAATAACAGTGCCTTGGTACGTAAGTTGCAACCTTAAACACCCTTAAAGTAAATCATGAAAATAATTTTACCTCAGGGTTTTTTCTTTTATTTTTTGCCGTTCCCTATTCTCCACGGTTTCAAATATATTATTTTTTTCTGAATAATCAATATTTATTATTATATCATTAAGATACATAATATGATTAAATACTTGAGGCGTTCCCTCTTAATTTTCTGGAACATCATTAATAATCTTATCACCACTATCTTCATCAACATCTGATAATGATTCATTTTCTAAGAAATACAGAAACTATCAATATTCTTTGCTTTAAAATTTAAACAGAATAAAAAATAATAAGTTTATTCAATATCAAACGTACAAGAAACCCTTTACTACTGTACCATGCGTATTTTCTATTAAATTATATAGGTATAGATAGGAGGCTATCCATTAAATTAGACACGGAAAATATGTAACTATTTCCAAAATCAAAAAATTCGTACATGTTTATATTTGCGTTTAATTATAAATATATCAAGAAGATGAAAAAATGTTTTCGTAGAAATAAATAGTTTTGAATAAAAATATTAGGTTCAAAACTTTGATGTACTCATAGTAGTGTGCCCTGTAGAACGTCGACAGTTGCCTGGATATAATGAAATACTCGCATTGTAAATCTTTTGTTTGAGTTTCGTATTTACATTCCAAGATAAGCTACAAGCTAATTGTATGCATATGTTTTAATTTGAGTAATATTGGATCAATAAAATTGATTTAAGTTTTATTCCAATACGAATTATAACGAACGCTGTGTCCGAAGGGGTTAATTATAATAATTTTGATATGCCGCGTTTTTAGTTTTGTTAATAAATTAACGTTACAAACTTTACATTTGATTAGATAAATTTTATTATTAGGTACGGTTTAATAATAAGCAAACAATAATATAAGTCTTTAAGCATACTTTTACGCATAAATATATTTCCATTATCTTATGTTTTATATTGTTCAGTGCTATTCTATGCAATTATACCATATTTCATAAACTTCGCGAGAAATAAACACAACAATATATTATAAAGTTACACATCTAGCAACACTCTGCCATTTACTCGCAGGGAGTACTTGTAAATATAATACATATGTCTTTTATTTTACTTATCGTAATATTACATTTTTTCCCCCAAATGACAATATTGTGAGAAATGCCAGTATTACTCAGCTTCCGGCCATATAAGATTGTAATGTGCCAAAATAGTGTTATGTTTTCTGTTAAAAAAACATCTCATTTATTAACCGGTCACAATTAAATACTTCAAATTATATTATACCGAATTTTAAATAATTAACAAAAAAAATGTTTTAAGTTTGATAACGCGTACTTGTAAAATATACAAGTACCTTTTATTAAACAATATGTGAGGTAAGTCTCTTCTGAAGGAAGAAATCTACGTTAATAATTTAAGATGTGAGAGACAATTTTGATAGCTAATTTTAAGTCTATTTTATACAAGTTTTTACCCTTGACTTTCTTAGAGCAAATATGGATTTTTTTGTTGTCATTGTAAAATGAAGAGAACACAAAAAGATAATTTTTCACATATGATAATTTGCTTAAATAATTGTTCACTTGATAAAGCAGCAACACTGAAATCTACTATGTCTGTCGAAATAAGTCTTTATTATTTCTTAAGAAACCAGATGTTTTCCTAGACGAAAACTCATTTAAATTAGTTCACAAAAAGTCATCTTCTCGCACAAGGTTTTTCATGAAGATTGGTTCACACCTTAAAAAATTTGTAACTAATAAACAAGCAAATGAAAATTTTAAAATTTACGGTATCAGTACGGGGTTGTATATCCTGTTTTATATATTGAGAATTAACTGAAGTTTAATATGGAATAAATGAATTAATGATTCTTGAATCTTTTAAAGCTTAAATATTTTTGAATGTTTATATCACAAGTGGCAGCTAGCTATCGTACTCCATGCGTTTTTATCATCGAGCCTTTTACATATTTTAAAACAGTACGAGGTAGATATTATTACATGAATAACATACTTTGTACATCAGCTTTGAATAATAAATCGGTAAATATTTCAGATTCTCGAAGTGCACATACCGAAACCGTCTACTCACAATTACTGTGCTTCATCTAGATTTATTGATTCATGAAAATATCGCCGCTTACAAAAATATGAACGAACAGAAATATTTATAATTTAAGCTGTTCTCAATTTGTTTCGATGATGCAATCCCTCTGTCCATAAAATTTTGAAGCCCATTTACGTATCGATGAGCTTAGATGTGATTATTATATATACTTAAGTTCAATTTCATTTTCTTTCTTATAAAAACTGTAATATCATGACACTACATTATTTTGTACAAAGTTTATTAAATGTCAGACACATATACAAAAAAGGAATATACTTATTACCAAATATAAATTTCAAAGCCTGTATTACTTTGAAGAAATGAGAATGAATGTTTGCATTTTTTTAAACATAATTTTAAGAAATATAGCATTGTAACTAGCTTCAATTTTTTTTCTATTTTACCTAAAAGAATTTCGTTCTTTGCGATATGAAACCGAACGAATAAGAAACCAAACTAGTAAAACTTTATATCAGATCTGACCATTCAGACTTGTGGAAAACAAGTGAGGTTCGTTCCAAATAAAGTCTGTTCGTCCAAGTTTTAAAATGAACTATCACTATTAAACATATAATATGACATATATAAGTTGTATAGTTTAAAGTCTTGTAGTAGATTTCCAAAACTAAAACAATGTATTTATTGTCTGTTTTTCGAATGGTGTAATTAACTGTAAATTTATTATTTTTATTCGTTGTTCCATTATTTTTTAATTTTTTGTTTAATGTGATATTCATAATAGGTAACGTTTAATAAAAATAAGTAGAATCATTAAATTTCTATATCAATCCTATGGTTCATTCTTATGTTTGACACACACTATTTATATTATTTGAAATAAAATCAATATAACACGGCGCGATTGAAAATGTATTGTTTGGTAGTCTATATACGTAGTATATTTATATGAGTTTAAATTGATAATAATTCAATCGATTTTGATAAGGTACATATCAAAAACCATTTTGAAATGCACCAGATAGATCCAACAGTGACATACTTTTTGTTGAATAATTTACTTTCACAATTCATTTTGTGTCATGTATCAAACAAAAGCAAAAAGTAGCTGGGTGGAAAACTACCTTTGACCTTTTTTAAAATTTGAAGCAATCCTTAAATAAACAGATAATATAAAATTATTGATATCAGATACCAGTTTGAAAGCCGTGCAATGTTAACTGATTTGAATTCGCTAAAAGCTCAATTGATATTACGAATCAATTAGAAACAGAATATTTCAATCTTTTGAATTTTTAATGAATTATTTTCTTAATATATAAAACAAAGCCTCTATTCATATAAATAAGTGTAGATAAAATTAGAGGTGCCAAAGCGCTTGAAAGATAAATTACGATGTTTTTAACGTGTAGTTCCATACTATTCTAGTGCTTATCAATCTGTTGTAAGTTTTGATTGTGTCAGACGAGGTATGGTAAAGCTATGTCAATAACAGGCACTGCTGACTTTATTACGCAAATTACGTTTTATGAAGCAAAAGCCCCATTTTACTAGAAGACTGTTTACAAAAAATGTTACATCCCATTTGACGATGATTTTTACCCGACACTTTTTAAATAAAATTTGCAGAATAAATTTAATGTAATTACATCGAAAAATATTTTTGGATTTCATCCAAATTGTCTTGGGAAATAACAATAATTGATTTACATTTAGTATAGTATCTTTATTTTTTATAGTCGTTTTAGAGATCTATTAGATCTTATTTTCAAACTTAATTATTTCTCTCTTTTAATTCACAGAAACAAAAATATATGAAGGAACTTGTTCCGAATCTTATCTAGCTAGTACGATATTCAATCTTGCACATGCAGCCAAAGATTAGTAAAATTCTATTAAAAAGTGAAGTTTTTTTCGCTTTACTACCAAATAAAACAAATGGTTTTACATATATATTCAAAGAAACGTTTTTCCTAATAAACATTACAAAAATTTATTGAATCGATATCACAGGTTCATCAGATACAATTTAATCAAAATCAAAACTTGATTTCATGTACTACTAAATTAAAACAAACCTTAGTATTTATACTTTAATTATGACTAAATGCGCTATAGTATGTTAGCGGTTCTAACCTTCAGAGGATACTGACACTACGCTAATTTATTCATATCTTTTTCTCCAGTTTAGAATTAGCAAAGTAAGGAAACGGTTAACGAGTATAAATCTTAATTAATTTGTTACCTAAATACCAACTGGCCCGTCGAGGTGTTACTTGGCTAGCCTAATATTTTTACACATTCAATTCCCAATCTGCGTTGTATAATTACTATTATTTTAGTGTCTACATTCATTCAAATAATGTTCTGATGACTTCAAATGATTCCCAATATTACATTAGTCGGGATTACACAGGTATGAACTGTCGTCGAGCAATCTGATTACGTTGTTAAATTGTGACTAAATTAGGCCCAGGTTTGGTGTTAAAAGATATTTTAAAAAGTTCGCACACCTGGAATAGATCCAAAATTAATAATCATTTATTAAAAAGAAAAAGAAATAAATTCGTTTTACAGTTAAATTAAAAAAACAAATTCATTGAAAAAAAAGATGTAAATGACGACCCAATACCGAGTGAGAAATAACCATCGTCATTCGACTTAAAATAACGAATGGGTCTCTCAACAGACACAGGGCACCTACATCAATATCGGCTGCCGGATGAGGCTCGCTCACAGACGTAGTCGCTAGCTAGCAAACGTCTAAAATCATCCTGTGTGCAGCCACCAACGAGTACCAAAAATAGCTGCCGAAGTCATACCGAGTATGATACTCGTAATAACTAGGTAGATACTTGGTACATTATGTCCATCGAGAGAATATACAAAACCCGTGTTGTATTTTAGTCATAATATTATTACTTTTGGCTATATAAATGATAACATTGTGAGCGACATACATATTATTAAATTTCTGGCCATACAAGTTATTAAAGCATTGATAAAAGTTTTATTGCTAATCATCAAAGTTATTGTATGCATTGTATGTAGAAAGTGTGAAATATATTTATTTGGATATAAATACATTTCATTTTATGAAAATACATTTTACATACAATAATGGTTTTTTACTGAAAGTAATGAAAACATATTATTAGTTATATAACTTCCTTTTAACATTTTTTTATAAGTCATGCAATATGGTGAGAAAAAACCTAACTAACGACGCGCTATAAGTTTGATCGCCTATCATAGGTAAATGTTTCTAAATTTATTAAACAGATTTTTACACAACTTATAAACAATTCTTTAAATGGAATATGTTTCGCACAAGAGTAGATCTTTTTTGCATAACGTGTGTATAAAATAACTTTTAAGATGGGGCACTGATATAAATATTTATAATTCGAAATCTAAAAGGCAACCTTGGTTAGGTATATTAGCTATAAGCTGTGATTCTCGATTTGAATGCATTGTCCGTAAACGACTTTTACAATGATTCGAACACCTAAAGACTTTATTTTACGCTTTGTATTTTTATCATTGACAAACAATAACCTACTTAAGTAAAGCAACAATATTAAAATTATGGGCACTATATGTGGTGTTATTCGTTATCACTTACTCTTATTGAAAAATTTAATAAGGATCAGTCCTTAAATTAAAAAGTTCGTACGTAAAAAAGAAACATATGAAAACACTAATATTTTTAATATTGGTAGGAGAGTGTACGCCTTTCAGTGTACTACCTATTGAGTATTTAACTGGAACTGGAATAAATAAATTTTACCTTAATCCTCCAAAACCTAAATATTTGTATAAGTGACCAGACGCAAAGGAAATGAAATCGGCGTTCATTTTTGTGCCCTATAAATAATTTTCTATCCCAATTAAAAAAAAAAAACAAAAAATGCTTCTATTCGATACCTCCACTGATTGGCATAAATTGTTGTTTGCCAAAATAGCACTTCTATGTTACATCGCAAGCGATGGGCGTGTCTCGCCCACGCGTCTAGTCTTTGCATATTTTATTAAATTACGAAGTAGATATTATTAATTCAACAACTTCTTCGTAAACTGCCTTTGACTAAAAAATAGGTAAATATTTCAAGTTTTGGAGATACGTTTGTAGAAGTCTTTTGCTGATGATTAATGTGTTCCTTCCAGATTTATTGATTCAAGCAAGTGTTGCGGCTTAATAGCTAATTACTAAAATATGGACTAAGGGAAATATTTATGAGAACAGTGTACTGTTCTTGATTTATGCCGACTGTATAATTCGTTTGCCCATTATGAGCTTAGAAGTAAAAATTGTATCTGCGAATTATATTCACATATATCTGCGTTTAATTAAATTTTCGTTCGAATACAAATAGCAATGTAATGAACGTAAATCATTTTGTGTAAAATTTATGAAATGTCAGCCACAAAAACAAAAAAAAGACAACACTTATCACCGAATAACATTTTTAAATATTTACATATATTATTTTAGAAAAATATCATTGAATGTTCGCTTTTTTTAATTTAAGTTTAATGAAAATTGTGTAAAATGACTTCAATTTTTTTTTTGAGGAAGGTATTCCTTCCTACACGGTGTGAAATCGAAGTAACTTCAAAGCGAACTACATGTCAAACCTAACAATTCAGACTTCAGGAAGATTCATGACTGCCAAACATAGCTTACGAACATGTAAATTGTGGAATTAGCTACAACAAAAATGAGGTAAAATATCTTCAAATCATGCACTAACCTTAATTAAAAAATTAATGGGTCGCAAGGTATACTCCACGTGGAGGTTCACAGCAAAACGTACCTTAAACAGAAATAAATTTTGAAAGTAGTGAAAAAGTCGATTTGAAAGATGAATTTAAGACAAAAACAAAAATTTTTACGTTGGTTGCCACATCGCTTTATGTTCATATTCAAGAATTACGAAAGAAGTCTCGAATAATCTGGCACGTGCTTTCGACGATACTGAGCCGTCACGAGAGATCACCAAAAGTAGATTAGAGATCTGCATACCACGACCCTTGAAAAGTGACAAAATGTTAAAAAGACTTTGTTATCAGAATAATGATTTCGAAACATATGTGTAGAAATATCATATTTACAGTGGATAGCGAGTAGCTTGGTATTATACTAAGTGAATCAGAATTAGTACTATCAGTTTCATACAAGTCAATAATTAAAGCTAAATGAAATAAAAATAAATGCGGATTACGTTGAAGCAAAAGTTTTGCAAATGTCAGAACAACTAATAGCGGTAGCGATGTTTCAAAGACAAACTAAAATAGAAAAACAATAGACATACAGAATAGAGAAGTAGTTTTCAAAAAGGATTTCGGTGCTTCAATTGTAACAAATTAGTTCAAACAAAACCAAATATAGATCCAAGCAAAAACAAAAGAATGTAAGTAATGATAATACAAGCCATGCTATATAGTACCTCGACCAATGATACAAAGATATAGTACATAAATTTGTGTACCTCCATACATATGAAAAAGCAGGATTTTATTTTGCGCGGGTACGAATAGCCATCGGAATTCAGTGGCAGGGGGAGGGGCGTCGCCAATGAAAATGATAAAAGTGGCGGATGACAAATAACTTTTGGTAAAGGGCTCTGGTTAAGTGAACCTTGAAGTCTGTATTGATATAGGCCAGTACCATAAAATTTTACTAAATGATGTGCTTATTTTCAGGTAGCTAAGTCATTAAAAACAGAAGTCAAGTAAAATTTTGCAATAAAGGTTGCTTTATAACAAACAGCAATAATGAAATTAAAGTTACTATTCGCTCAAAGAAGTATTGAGCTGAAGCCGTAACTACAACCACCTTTCGTACTAATAGTATTCCAGCAAGAGCCCTGAGATATAATACTCATGAGACGTTATGGTTGTGAGACGAGGAGACGTAATGTCGCGGAAATTCTTCACCACAGCTTTGGAAGACATATTGGAAGTCTTGATCAGAAATGGATTTGGCCTTAAAATCAATAGTGAATACATCGTTCATTTTATCACGATAAACCATCAAAATAGTGATCAGGGCAAGGTTGCTGACGACGTTAGCAACCTTTCCGTTATCCTGAACTTGGACTTTCCGACAGATAGGTTTTAAAATAAACATGGAAATTACAAAGACAACATCTAACGTCCATATGGCACTTATGTTGATACATTTTCAGAATACATTTCCCGAAGTAGTCACTACTTACATCTAAGAAAAATTGTCTAATTAGGCAAATCCAATTAAAAATAGATCAATCGGTGAAGTCAACTTCGCCGGCCAATGTTTGGGAAATTCCCCCATATTCTCTCAAATATTGCCAGTGATAACATATGGAAGTGAGACGTTGCTCCTAATAAAAAATGCTTAAAAGTGAATCAGTAAACTAAGAAAATACAGCTTCTCGACGAGGTATAATCCATAAGGAAGATTAAGGGAATTTAGTAATTGGAGAATTAAGGTCACCGGCAACGTTGATAGAATTGGCAGTCTGGGGTAATTCGAGAAGAAAGATGACGTGAATGGCTACCATATACGGAATGATTTCGAGAGGGATGGCTCCCTGCTAGATTGAAATAACGTGTTAAAGGTAGAGAAGGCGATGTAAACGACACAGGACCGATATTTGTAGCAATGTATGGGGGAAATAATTGTTATATAAAACATTTATACATTTTTTTTAATAATTTCTAGTTGCATTTTAGGAAAAAACTACGTTTCAATAAGTATTACTATTTTGGAAATTGTAAACACTTACCAATTAATTATTTATTTATATTTTGTGTGTTTACATGTAAGAGAACAAATGCATTAATAAATATGTATCATTATTTTCTATGGTTGTGATAGATAAAACAAGTTTTCATTTTCAAATTGTACTCTTTCGACTCACAGATACAAATACAAACAAAGGTACTTATTTAAAATTTCATCTCTGCGAAAAACGGCATTTCCTTTGTGTTATCTCCAAAGAAATTTAAAGTGAAAAAAATTATTCTAAAACGTCCATGCTAATAAATATTTTAAAAATTCGTTTCATTAAGCTCACCGCATTATCAGTCATACAGTTTTATATAAATCCAAACTTCAATTAAAACACAACGAAATCTAAGTAAACTTAGCATTTATTGTTTAATGATATCTGAATTTGTGATAATAATAATTAGGAAGTACATTACAGCATACACCCGAAATTAATTTTCAGAGCATACTGACCCTATGCTAATTTATTCATAGCCGTTGTCCTCCAGTTTACAATTATCGAAAAATGAGACGGTTAATAAATATACTTCTAAATTCGCTTATTATTTTTACTACGTCTGTCCCTTTAGATATTGTTTTATTTCTGTTGCCTATTTGTATTAAATGTCTAACGTATATATTTTGTTAAGTTGTAAAATATTTATATTTTGTATTAAATGTCTAACGTATTTTCAAAAATATTTTTAAGCATATATTTATTTCCGTTATTGATATTACATTTTTAATGTTCTACCCTCATACCAAACCTCATCAACTTTAAGAGAAACAATACCGTGATATATCATAAAGTTACATGTCTGTACTTCAATACCCCGTATACCGATGGGAATAAATATGACACGTGTTACATTTTAGTTATTGTAGTATTATTCTTTTTCTATAGAAATGATAATATTGTGAACAAAAATCATATTTACCTTTGGTCATGTAACGTGCTAAAATATAATTATACTTGCAAGCATTATAGTCCTAGTATACATTTCATGTCAAAATAAAAAAAATTTTACAAAATGTACATATATATGGGTATATATATATATATATATATAAATATATATATATATATATATATATATATATATATATGTGTGTGTGTGTGTGTGCGTGTGTATATGTATATATATATATATATACACTTACACCCACGTTTATAAATATATATATATATTTATATTTATATAAACCTATAAGAAATATAATTTGTTTTTATACTTTATAAACAAACCAATTTCAAAAATAAAAAATTTTAAGATCAAAATTGTGTGCTTTCTCATCTTCGTGATGATAAAATTATGAGAATTATTTTGGCAACTGATTTTCCATATACCCTGTCTTAGTCATCTAGTACCACACGACGTCGACGACACTACCGTTGACCGAAATTGTATCGACAATGAAGGCGATTAAAGAAATATTTTGTTAATTTTTTTCCTTTATAACATAATATTACACTTGTACTAATGTCAAAAAATATCTAGTATCATTTATTTCATTTTTAATGTAACATAAATGCACATGAAGTGCATTTATTACAATAGCAACCACTTTTAATCTAGTCGACATGAATTTTTTTTTCTTTTGTACCATAATATTACACTTATACTAATGTCAAAAAAATATCTAATATCATTTATTTTATTTTTAATGTAACATAAATGCACATGGAGTGCATTTATTACAATAGCAATCACTTTTAGTCTAGCCGACATAAAAATGTGTGTTCGTTGCTAAATCGCTTTAGTAATTTATTCGAAGCCACGTTTTTTTTCGAGGGGAAATAGAGCCTAACGAAAGACTTGCGCTACTTATTTTTTTGCCTATCACACATAAATACTTTCAAATATTTTATAAGGATATGCACATGACATAAAATAAATTACTTTCAGTAGAAATATGCAAGCATATTTTTAAAAATATATGTATGAAATATCTTGTTGGAAGGAGCATAAATACGCATATTTTATTCAGTGTTTTGTGTGGACAAAAACGCATGAACAAAATTTTAGTCCTCTCTGTTAGGCTATTTTAGGCTAGTTCGTTTTTTGCATAGAGATTGAATTGTATTTTCCGTAGGTAAAATTTTATGATGGTGACAAAACATAAGGATAATGATTTACATATTGATTAGTGTATTAATAATTTGATTAAATAGTTGCTCGCTGAAAGAGAGCAGCCATATTAAAATATGCTATCGTCACAGATCAGTTATTATTTCTTATTTCTTTTTACTTGTTATTTCTTAACGAAGCAGGGGCTGGAGTTTAATAGATTAAAACTCTTATATTTATATACATATAATAAAACTGTATATAAGGTGTGTCTGTACATTAAAGTTATTTAGATAATATTATTTAGATTAACACGATAAAGTTAACAGAGCACAAAAAAGGAGTTTTTGAATTTTTTATGTGTTTGAACACGCACCAAGTAAAAACTACTAACTGAATTGAAACAAGTTGAATTTTTTCTTTAAATATATAAGGGGTGGACTCGAAGCAACATAGAATTTTTATTTCCACTCTGTCTAATAAATATACGTAAGAAATCCGCTAAATATTTTAGCGGAAAATAAAAAAAGAAATAGGGCACTCAAATTCTCTTTAAGAATTTTCGTTTGATTGTGTGTATGCTTGTGCACGCATTACGTATCATTATGTTGTCTATTTACGTATCGTCCACTGATCGTTTACATCACACATAAGTTTATTTCACACAAACGTTTATTTTTACATTACGTATCATCTACTGATCATTTAAGTTCAGTTTTGTTCTAAATATGGATGTGTTGTCAATAATTATGTTTCAATTACTTGGTATTACGCTATGTACATTTGTTCATTACGTAATTTATGGTCCGTACATATTTAATATTATGACACTCAAGAATTAGTGCATGTGGACATTGAAGTCAATCATAAAAAAATTAAATAGGGGAACAAAACAAAGGTAAGAGTCAGAAGAAGAATTCAAAAATATTATTTTTTTAATGTTTGTCTGTGAACCTGTATTTGTTCGCATATCACGCAAGACCATCTAAAAGTATTTCGTTGAAGTCTTTAACAATGGATAATATTGGGTTTGGGTTAATACATAAATTATGTTTTATCGAAATCAAGTACTAAAAGAAAAACATGGAAAGTTGATTTTTGAACGTAACATGTATTTTCTTAAAAGAAGTTAGCTTAGTAATATTTTCTATAAGGCCACATATGGAATTCGTAGGCATGGCTAGTTAGTTAATAAAACTTCCTTCATCTGCAAAATTTAATAAAGATCCGCCGCATGAACAGACGAAAAAATAATAATTTATAATGTCAGCAGTAGTAGTAGTTTAATGTACTACCTATTGAGTAATTATCTGAAATTGTATTTGGAATACCAAAATCTAATATTTACAAATTCCGGAATACCATTTGTATGGGATAAGAGAATCTTAAATTTGTAATTTCTTGAATATCATGAAGCCTAAACTTTTGTATAAATGACTGCATGCAGAGTAAAATTAAATTGGAGATCGATCTCATTATGTTGTAATTATTTTTTTAATTTCAAATCGCAGTTTATTGACAAAAAGAACAGCTTTAGAACATATTTTATATATATTATTAATGAATTCTTATTCCTCTACTGATAAGGAAATATTTTTTTCAACCATTGACGTTTTACATGTTTACATCGTAACGATGGCCGTTTGTCTAACTCCACGCACCTTACTTCGACATATTTTATAAAAGAAATATTATTAATTCAACAACGCGCTTAGTACATTAGCTATGAATAATAAATAAGTAAATATGTATCTCAGATTCAGGAGTTGCGTTTGTCGAAACCGGCTTCTGATGATTAATGTGCTTCATTTAGATTTATTGACTCATGAACAGGTCGCCGCTTAATAGCCACTTATTTATGAACGAAGAGAAATATTCATTATTTATACCTCCCCTTGTTTTGAAGTTGTAATTCGTTTACTTATAAAATGTTGAGGTATGTTTGTGCGTTGATGAGCATATAAATAGCGACTCGCATCTGCAAACATTATTTTCATCTTATTTCTATTTCACATATATTCGTGTATAAATAATAACCTAATGGATCTACATCATTTTACGTAAATTTTAGTACATAGAAAAAAGTATACTGGCAATTGTATAAAAAAAAAAGTAGTAGAAAAGTATGGATGATAAAAAGATGGAGGCTCGCATTTTTAAAATAGAATTTTAATAAAAAAAGTATTAACATTATCTTATTTTTTTTTTATTTTGTGCTAAATTTGTAACGACGCAGTGTGAAACTATTTTTACCGAACTTTTTGAGAGATATGAGAAATCAGTCTTGAAAAATTACTACTACGTATGATATTCTATCTAACTACATATGATATGGGTGGGTGTGTATATTCATAAATATACTATTAGTACTAAAAATAATCATAACTCCTACGTAAAAATGTCGATAATTTAGTTTGTCCATTGCACAAAATCGATTACTAACTCTATATAAGTACAGAAAAATATTTAAATCGCTTGCCACTCGGCGAAACCAGGTAATGGATGAATACAGTAAATGCGTTCCAAGTACTTATCTATGGGAGTAAAGTGAAACGTGACCATTATTTCTACTGTCTCGCTTTTATTTTGTATATATTGTGGTAAAATTTGTTTATTTGTACCATGTAACGATAAATTAAAATTAATAACGGGCATTTTCAAAAACAACCGTCACATACTGTATATTATTGAAACACAAGGACTGAAAAACTATTACCGTGATGAAAAAAATCCTAATTATAAGTATATGGGAGGTTTTTCATATTTATCACTAATAAATCAGGCAAAAAATCAATTTACTCTCAACCTAAAAATTAGATAGTTCGATATAAATTTTATTCGTGGATAAAGGTGTGAGCCGCTATATTCGTATTTGTGCGTTACGGAAAACAAAATCAACTTGCTTTTATATATTATTAATAAACAGTTAGATATTATTACAATTGTTTTTGTAATTTACTGAGGGAAGTGACTAATGCGCGTAATTTACTGAGGGAAGTGAGTGATTTAGAAAAGGCCAAGGCGTTGATAATTTTTTTGAAAATTTGAAGAAAACGTGCTGAGAGAAAATAAACAAGGTCCTTAACATATTTTATATTCTGACTCGTAAATATAACTTTTGAGATCATTTATTAAGGTTTCATAAAGTTCAGGTTATATAACCTTAAAAATTTATAAGAATATTTTTTTTGTTTCAGGGCTCATTCCATCATCTAATTTAGCTTTTCACAGAACATTTAATGGTGTTATGGTGTAGTTGGCAAAATATAGGTGGGAAAAAGAAATATTGTCAATAAAGAAAACAACGCCATGGTGAGTTCAGGTCGAATTACAGTAGTACGTTTTAATAAATCGCAACAAAATGAGAATGTTTCTTCGGAAGATAAAGTAATAACTACGCTCAATGAATCCTTACTTGCAACATTCTTAAATACTCCAGAACTTCCAGATAAGAAGACGTCTTTCCCAGCCAGTTGTATGTACTTTAGTAATTTAGGCAATGATAATGGAGTTTTCTACGAGGCTATAACAAACATTGCATCAGTAAAAGTATCAACACGTCAACACTAAAATCATATAATAAAAGCATTCATGTAATTGGTAAGGACTATTACCTTACTTTAGTTAGAAGCAGCCATCAATTAAATTAACTACATGTCAGGGCGATTGGGCGAGCTAACTGGTTTTCGGTCAGTGGGCCTGATCTTTCTTTGTTGATCGCCAGAATATAATCCGAATAATTTGAACATCGGGAAAAGACCGAAGTACCAGTAGTATGTTTCTACGCGGACTAAGTCGTGGGTATTATCTATAAAAAAAATATATATATATATATATATATATATTTATACATTCACATATAAACTTATATATACACAAACAAATATACATATTTACATGTATTAGGGGATCCATTTGCATTTCCGCCCGCTATTTCCATCATGACATTTCTGTTGCTGTAGGTGGTGCGTAAGTTGATTAATGGCCGGTTTCTGAAGTACATTTGACAGAAATTTATCTATTCAATGTTATCTATTCTATTGATTAATTCAATTGAATAGACTCATCAGAAATCGTTTCTCAATACCCGAAATAAGTTATCTATCCGATAAATTCCCGTTACATGAAACTGCCTTTAACTCTAACCTTTTCGTGTTTTTTTTAAAAATTGTTAACATGTTTTTGTAGTATCTTAAAATGTAATATTGATTGTGTAGCTATAAATTAACTTGTTCTTATAAATCTAATTAATATTCTATTTCGACTATATTGTATTTATTTATTTATTTATCTTCTTTAATGTCTAATTGATACATATGGCGGACTTATTGCTACGTGAGCAATCTCTTACAGCCAACCATAACACCCGTCCAGCCCCGCTCGACTAACGGCCGGGAATCGAACCCGGGTCTCCTCAATGCACCGCATCGTCACAGGCCGTATGCCTTGTAATCAACCCAACACACCACGGCGACGACATGTATTGATATTGTATATCTTTAAAAACAGATTATTTAAAATTTTATTTCCAAGAAAGAGTCATTTAGTGCTACGCAGAAAAAATACTAAACGAACTGATAGTTATCAATAGAAAGATATAGTGCTCAGAAACGTATTTACATTTATTTGTAGTCTATCAAACTAATAACTTTAATCAATCAATAACTGTGGGAAAGTTATTTAATATCCTCAGAAACTGATCATTAATGCAGTCACAGTGAATTTTTAAGCAGGTAATAATTATGGTTTTTTACACCAGTGTAACATGATTTTCAAGCAGATTTCATTTCATAATTATACCTAAATCATGCTAATTTTTCGTTTAGACCCGCAAAAGAGATGGGTTTTGATATAAAAATATACAAAAAAGACCATGATTGAAACCTAAAAAAGGGATCATCATTTAATGAAGGTGAAAATTGTTAAGTATCAATCTTTTTCCTTAAGTTAAGAACTGAAGTGCCATAAGGAGTTTAATTATAACTTACTACGTATGCAATGTGCAGAAATAGACACAATTAAATACATATAAACGTTATTTGGAAACCAGATTTCTCAAACTTCACATTTGTTTCGCACGTCAAAAAATTGCTTTTCTATTATTCGATTAAACATATCTATATGAAGTTTATGATAACTAATAATAGCATGATGTGAAAAGAAGCATTAAGTTGTTAAATAAAAGATACTCATTTCCAAATGAGTTTATTTGAATCATTTGTGTACAGTGGATATCGCTTTGCAAATTTTAATTGATTTTGAATATAAATATTATAGAGGTGATATTTTTTTAGTTAAAACACAGACAAGGTTATTACCAGTTTTTTTCTCGTTATACTGTCTGCGCGTACTGTGTACTCTCGTTATACTGTCTGTCTTTTTTGTGAGGTTAATTGCCGGAGACTTTAATGAGACTAAAAGCTGTAAGGGTACTGGTGACTCGGGGGTAGGATTGTTTGACAATGTACTGAGCTCCGACGCCAACTTCAAAATGAAATCCCTCCTGACCTCTATTGTCATCATTTCTTGGTAAAGTACAAGTGCATTTATTGCAGAGAGATTTAAAATATTTTAAAAACCTATACAGGCCATCTCCTGAATGCTGTTTTGACACTGTAGATTCTCGTCATTCATTCTCGTCGATGTATTTAGTTGAATTGTAAAATTTTACTGTTTCTGGGTTGTTTTACCAATACAAGTGTCCGTCGCAATGCAGTCATGAAATATACTCAATAATATATTGCTATTACGTTTCTGTTTCATAAACTGTTAATATGTATTGATTGTTTTCAGTTTTGGAGTAATGGTTTCATATAATCCCAATGCCAGATTCCAGAAAATCTTTACGAATTTTGGAATATCCCTTTATTCTTAATACCAACTAAAGTTATGCGTTAAGATCGCAAGTTCTGTGTAAAGTTATTGATGTAAAAAAAATATAGTAACACGTAGTAACATTTCTACCTTTATTTTCCGAACGAGTTTATTCTTGACGAAAACATGGAAAAGAATTCAAAAGATATTTCGAGTTCACATCGACGTAGCAAATCAGATTCCAAACTTATCTATCTTATTTGCCATGAATTGAAAAAAAAAACACGTCGCAATTTTTTAGTAAGTAGTTGAACAACTAATCAATTGTTATATTTTCCCCTGGTTTGTAGCAAGATACACTGTTTTCAAAAAAGTGGTTCTACACTTGTGAAATTAGAGCAAAGTTTTCTGTTCTGATTCTTGAAGATCTTTCTACTCTTAAATCAAACCTTACGCATTTCACTATTTGTTTGAATTAATCTTTGGACAATATTTTCAAAAAATATGATATTTCCCAAGTTTTGCTCCAAAAGTTATTTATGGATGTATTTTAGCTCCAAAGATACACGTACAAAAGAGATAATAATTTTTCAAATTCTCTTAAAGAAACCGTGAAATTTTTTTTGTCCAAACTGACAGTGGGCTTCAATCACAGTGCAATTTTGGACGTGGAATAACATTGTTTTACCAATAAGGAGTCTCCAGGTTAAGGTAAATTTTTCTCCAATATTTCTTCGTGCATATGAAATATGACCTAGCGGTTCATTTTAAACTTTATGGCTTGCCCGATGGCGTAGTACTTCAACACTACTTTTAGGAATGATGTTCGATAATATTCCTCCTGGTGATGTCAAACTACCAGAATTTTCGGCAGTAGTTCTTGAAGAAATGGAACGAACACCACTTACACATCTTCAAGATCGCCTATCACGTGATCCTTGTCGACTATGAACGTTTTAGTTTCTTAAAATATCTGAAAATAATACTAACTTTATTATTATCGATTCACAACATTTTACCTAATGGTACATTTTTACCCATGTCATCTCTAGAATTTGATCGAGAAGTATTGATTTCGCCAAAATCTGACTCTAGGAGTATTTACACTTCATCATCTTTAATTTTCGCCAGATTTTCCGGCAAGAGTTAGAAAAATTCCAGGATTTTAATATTGCGAATAGATCGAGATATTTTGCAACCAAATCACGCCGAAAATAATAATTTTCCCACTTAGAAAGCAGGCTAACCTGCCAACCCTGCGTCGTCTTTTTCGGTAAATAATCAATTTAATTACATTCAGATAGATATGTAATAATCCTAACAGTGTGTTGTAAAATTTACGCTATTTCATTAAAAGTCGCGAAAGGCAAAGTCACGTAAGTAAATAGTATGTGATTTATTGGCATTACAATTTCAAAATAGTTCATTTAACCTATGCCCGTCTTTCTAGCGAAACAGCATATTTTCTTAACGCATCTATATCTTAACGCATATTGCAGGTAAATACTCTACAGGTTTAAGGAAAAAACTCAAAAAAACTTGACTATCTAATGCATAAAAAGAGTTCTGTGCCCCAAACCACAGACGTAAACTCGGAGTACACGGTGTATCGTAAGGGAACACTGAACAATATTTTCAATAAATTTGTCTGCAAACAAAGCGATTTCCTCACCCCACATGTCGCGACCCCTATTGAGGAGTAAGTTTACTACACATTATTCAGGTTTTTCTTCCTTAGCTTTACGAGTCCCTCTGGGAAGTTTCAATTTGTTTTCTATTTATACATATATTGAAGTGTATTGAAATGAGATTATGTGAGCTAAGGAGAACAGTCGCGACGTTATAGTGTTATGAGTATTAATTTATAATTTAGTACCCGGCATCATCCCGGTTCCGACCACCGTTAAATGGCCCAGGTCGGGATAATGTTGATTCGCAACGTATGCGGTAATGTAACTGAAGTAATTAAATATTTAGGAAAGCCGTTGAGTTAGGAAAGCCGTGGTTGACCCGAAACATCTAGTGACTCCTGTGTAGTAAATAGTATTTGCTCGGTTTTATTTTATTTTTTTTGCTATATTTATTTACATTTGAAAGGTTACTTACACTTCCAAAAACATTTTTATACCTTCATATGTATCTGTCAAATATTAAAATAATTACATATTTCAACCACATATGGAAGGGATTGATAAGTGCACAATGTGGTAATTTTTAAATATATTTTTTTATAGGCCACTTCAAAATTAGTAGTGGGCTTTATTTATTTTTTCTCAGACTGCAGAATGATTCTTTTAAGTCTTAAATTATAATTTTAAGTTTATTTAAATGGTAAGGAAAATTCATCGACTAGAATGTAAAATACATACACAATTTACAAATATAAAGGACAAGTAGAAAGTCACCTTTCTTAAAATCATTCTATAAATAAAAAAAAAATAAAAAAGTATTTTATCAATCAACCATGCTACCTACTTTTCTTATTAATCACTGTTATACGTTACATACCTTAGATGAATATATATATATGTATATATTTATATATATATATATATATATATATATATATATGTATATATATATTTATATATATACTATGATTATATACATTAACTACTTGCTACCTAAAAATATATTGCTTAACTTATTTCTCTCCAATTTTTTTGGGGTTTTGTTAAATTTTAATTGCAAATATGGTTAATTCAAAATTATCTTTTTAAAGGAAATGTAAACACCGAATTTAATCAAAAATAATCAAATTAACAAAAGCTATAAAAAAATTGAATTTTAAACATATGATTTGTAATTTATTTATACTGACTTTACCTTGATTATTTTTCCTTATATTTGGAATATTTTTTTGAAATAAATCAAAGTAACTGTTTCTGTCACATTTCATTTAATGGTTTCCTTGCTCGTATTATGTCTGAAAATACAAATTTCTTTCTAAATATTTAAAAAAATAAATATAACCGATTTAAAATAATCCAATATTTTTGCTAACCCTGTTACTAAAGCATAATTATACCTAATCGTGTTACTAACCCATTATTATATTACATCATATTGTCAAATAGAATCGTAAATTTACCGACCCTTTCAATGTTATGGGGCAAACAAAAACTACAAAATTAAAAATATTAATTGTCGTCTAAAAACATATATTTCCTCGTTTTTATCGTAACTGGTGCAATATCTACTAAATTTATTATATTTTTATGCAATTCGTAGATGTTTTATTTAATATCGCTACATTTATTTATCTACTTTAATGTATCTAATTGACACATATGGCGGACTTATTGCTACGAGAGCTATATCTTACAGCCAACCACAGCACCAGTCCAGCCCCGTTCGAAAAACGGCCGGGTATCGAACCCCGCGGTACGCCGCATCGTCAAAGGCCGCTCGCCTTGTGATCAACCCAAAACACCACGGCGACGACATTTAGAATACTTTTTAAATTAGGATTGCGTAACATTTATTAATTGCATTATCTTTTAATGCCTTAGGTAAATTGGCAGCGACATTTAGTAAAGTTAAGTATTGCTGTGTTGCTATAGTCAGTGTAAAGTCCGACAATAAGACGTGTGCTCCATATCACCGTACGTTTTTAATGTTTCCACAAAAACTTGATATTTAGATAATTATAAAATATATGAACCGCAGAGGATATTTACACTCATATAGTCGATTTGTTACCCTTTCAAAATATCCATAGAGAAATATGATAGAGATCAAATTAAGTTTAGAATTTTATATATTTTTTTAATTCATTCACCTTCCAAGCTTAAAGAGCTACAATGCTACGACGAAGAAAAGAGAACAAGAGCATACCGAAATTATAAGAAATCAATTATTTTTTTTATTGAATCCAAGTTAACTTCTAGCAGTTTGACAATGAATACAATTTTTACCTTGTATTCTCTAGAGTTACCAGTTAAATTGGTATTTGTCATACATGTAAGAATATTAACACGCGAACATCTCAAAAGCTAACACTCAAAAGTATTTATGTTGTAATATCACAGAGGTCAAATTATGTTTTAATTTTATTTAATTCCATATGTTATATTAACTAAAAGCATATAATACTGCGATATCGGAAAGGACAGATAAATAATAGGAACAAACATAATTTAGTTATGAAAATCCTGTTTTTGCCATTCGGCCTAGGAATTAAAGTTAGAACTGCAGACTGTTGACTTAAACCCTCTAACTACCTACGAATTCGCCAATTTTATGACTAATAGTCGTTAAAGCAAGGGCGACAAGTAAATTTGATATATTATAAGTTTAAAAAGACCATTGTTAATCATCTACTTAATACATGTAATGTTTCTTTAAGGGATAGATCAAGATTCGAGGGAGTTAGATCGACAGCCACTTTTATAACCAAAAACTAGTTTATAAATTTAAAATCCGAAGATAAAGTTTTTCAACAACGCGTTGGAGAAATTGGTTACGTAAGAATTTAAAACATATGATTCGTAATCTTAAACATATGATTGGTAATTTATTAATAGTGAAAATCAGTTTTTCAACTATTTGTTTTGATAACCTTCATCTTACTTTTGTTTTAACGTAATTGTTATTCATTTGTTATTTATCGTAAGCAAAAATATTTGGTATATTCAATTTCTCCAATAGGGAATGAACATTTTTATAATTTATGAATGATAAATTATGAAGGACGTGGAAATATTATGAAGAGCCAAGATATAATTAGTCTCTCTAGTTAGCCGAAAAGCAATTCAAATGGATTTAAATATTATTTGCCCCTATAGTCCATAAAAGCTGAAAGTAGAACTAAGCCCACATTAATTTTGGTTTTGGAGTTATTTATGGATATCATTTAACAGAATGTATTTTTATGTTTTAGAACTAACTACAGATTAAGGTGGTTATTATATATTAGGCTGAATGTTTTTATTATTGAAGAAAATATAATTACTCAGATATTGATAATTGGTTTTAAGGATTCAGTTGCGTAAAATTATTAAAAAAAATTTGTACATAAAACATTGAATATTAATTTTTGGCATAATAGCTAGAAACTCGAGAAAAAGGTGTACTTAGACTAAAATACAATATTGGACAAAATATATTTTTGATTGTTTTACGGGGTATAAATGGAATTATTCAATGGGAACTCTTTCAAGCTAACAGTACAATTAGAACTAAAATTTATTGTATCGTTAAATTTGCTTCAGCAAAGTCACTGTTAAACTTTCTTCAAATCAAAGCAAAGTTTATTTTTCACTTGATAACACTCGATCCCAAGTAGCAAAATTAACGCGTGAAATACTACTTACACCTGGACGGAGTATGCTACTTACCCACCATACTCTCCACATCTTTCGCCATATAATTACCATGTTTCGTTCTCGGTCTAATAATTTAAGTGATAGTAACTTTAAAGATTAAAGTCATATCAAAATCGAACTTCACCGGTTTTTCAGACAAAGGCCCAAAGATTTCTTCAAAGAGGGACAAGTGTTAAATACCGACAGTGTTCATATAATTAACTATTTTTTTTATTGACTCCATATAATAAATTGAAAAATTTGGGTACAGAAATGGCAGGTTTATAAATTGCCAACCTAATAGGACATATTATAAGAAAAATTATATTAGGAGTACGTACTTAATGAATATGAAATATACTTTTGCATTTAATATATTCTCAGTATGTTCGTAAAGAAAACATTGATATTAGTAACATATTGTTAACTTTGTTTTCTTCATAAAAAGAAGAAAGAAAAGGAGATACTTCAGAAATAACATACATATTCTACCTACCATTTAACTTACATGCCCTTAATAATGAAAACACATTTATTATTTTGCCAAATTTTAATAAAGATTATAAATGTAAAATTTAGTTTGATCATTTGTTTTTCTGCTTTCACATCGTAACCGCTCAAAAAGTGTCCGTGAAACACATATTTATCCCATAATAAAACACATAAACACACACACACACACACACACACAAACACACTTATACACATACACATATGTACCTGTATATTTATTTATATAATATTTCTTGTAATTGAAAAAAACATCCCGCCATTGATGAGATAAGAAAATAATCATATAATAACACATAATGGCAAACTATTAGCTTACGGTTACATACAGCTACTTCCAAGACTCCAGATAGATCTCATTTTTTTTTCAAGTAACTTAACATTTTTTCGCGCGATTTAATCCGCAGGAGATGGTAATTTTAAATTAAGGTAAAATACCAATATTTTTATAAACATTAGTTTTAAAGTATGACTACAGATGGATAGAAATATCTACGCATATAGAATAGAAAGATCGCGATTAAATAAAGTATAAGTATTATGATTAAATTTGACAGGCATAAAAAATTCTAAGTTACTACGTATAGCGAAAGAAGTATTATTTTATATATTATTCCATTGTATCAACTTCGATACTATTATAAATTAATAAATAAACAATAATAAATTAATTACTTTAGTTTATTTTGAGATACAATTAACACAAAATTAAACCTACCGGGTGTAGAACAGAAATCAACCATTCTCTATTTCGTTTTCTATAAAAAACAATATTTACCACGTCCAGAAATTTGCAAGGTGCAAACGATCACAGCCAATCATTTTCTTGGTTCTTTAGTAAGATATGGGTTGATGGTTTAAATATATGAAAGGGTAAATTAAAATATCTGTTGTTATAAATTTATGAAATACTAACTAATAAATGCAGCAAATATTTTACTAGGCTACACCTGAGCTCTTTAAAATACCTACTAATTCGATAGAAAAACTGTCTTCTAAGGTACCTTATATCAATTATAAGTTCAAACTTAGCTCCTAATTAATGCATCCACGTCAAATCTAAGGTAACTTTCAACAAACACAAAATATATGTGAGTTGTTGCCAACGTAGGCGTTAGCTTAAAACCTGGGGCCTCCTAATCGAATTTGCTTGATACTTTCTTATTGTCGTGTCGTGAAGAGGGAAGTTTCACTGGTTGCAGAAAACTTGGCGCCCTAATTGCGAAACTCTAGCGACTCTGTAAAGATTATGTCATTTGGAACTGTCCGTTACACTATATTATATTTCATATCTTAGGTCTTATGTGTTACATACATATGTTGTTGAAGCTATAGTATCGATATAAATTTTGTTTATTAAGTGTTTATAAGTCTTTGTTATGTTAATAATTGGCGATCAAAATGGAGTGTACTTTTAGTGGATGTAATTGCATTAAAATAAAAATGCCTGAATAATCGTTTTTATTGTTGCCTCGAACCAAAACTTGGTAAGTTTTATCCATTATTGCTTATTACATAACGTTCCAAGACCACATTTCAAATACTTTTTTGTAAATTTCATACTTTAACGACGCGAAACACACTAGTAGTTTAATTGTGACTTGAGAAATATTCTTGCATACTAGAAAGTAATTCTAACACGTATTAGTCCTCCCTCTTGTAATATTTGGAAGAACGGATTTAAAATAATACGATTATAAAAATGACATTCCATATATTAATAAATTTACAATAACCTTCCAAGATTGATCGGTTAGTTGACAAGAAGTTAAATATTGATTTAAGCAAAATAATTCTCAACATATATATATATATATATATATATATATATATATATATATATATATCGCAGAGAAGTTTATCTGAATTGGTTTACTAAACATTATACCAAAATGAATATTGACTGGTTTCTAAAAATTTAAAATATGCTTTAAAGAAATTAAATCGTTGCGAAAGAAAATAAAAAATTACAATCTTTGTTTTTTATTTCCACCTTTTGTTAAAATACTTTTTTTAGATCTTAAAGTCTGTCGTTTGAAATTCAATTTTTAATTTTCCATATCCTCCAAACTCTTCTTTATTAAAGAAGAGCCACATTCAACCAGCTCATAGCCATAGGGATGAAAGAGATCTCTTATGTATGGGTACTTTAAAATTTAATAAAACAGTTAGTGTTACAAATTATATACACATTTGTTAATTAAAGTTGGTTCCGAAAGGCTATTAATTACTTGTCCTTTAACTTACTACAAAGCGGACACAAAAAGAAATTATAAATTAATTAATTTCAATTCCCATTTGAACGTAATTTTAATAAACTTACAAAAATATAGCCCTTTATTATATAATATAGCCCTTTATATTTTTACTTACTACTAACGTACACTATCGTATATACTTGAAATATCGTATGATGAAATAATTATCAATTTAGATGTGGAGTTTTTATTTTGAATGCATTAGCATAGCTAGGATGGAACAATGTCGGAGCCTCTCCAAAAAAAATTGTTCAAGTTTTATTTAAAGACTGATGAAAAGTTTTTTAGTTATATGAACAAATATTTTAAGTGATATGTGAATTTTTTAAATATTATATAATTTCTATAAGATGATTATGAAGAAATTGGTCTTTTTGATTGTATCGGCCCCTCCTAGAAAAAATAGTGGCTATAATTTTTCAAGATATATATTCCATAGTCTTGTATTATTGACCAAGTATGGGGTTTTAACAAAAGTTTGAAAATATGTCTCTTATATTAATATATTACGAAATATTTCTATAATTATATCTATATATGTGTATTTCAGGTTTGTTTTCAGACGTACGAGTTACGTATAAGCAGTAACCATCTAATGATGCCAGAGAGCTACTTCGAGAACCCCGATGCTATTTATAATTGCATTTTCAAATTTATTTAAATTTTTTTGAATTTTATTTTTATAGTAATTGTATTTTATTAATTGAAATATCTCTTTGATTGAAATATTTTTGTCGTAAAAAAAATAATTTTTCTTTGAAAACGCCATCTATGACCAATAGAGAGTAACAGATTACGCCATCTATGGAAATTAATAATAATTACACTAATCTTTTGTCTGCATGGGTGAGACGAGGAGTCACTTTGACAGCGTTTGGGAAGGTTTGAAAAAGTGTGCCACTTTTTTATAAGGGTTAGTATGCGTCATGTTCATTCTGTACGTATTTTTTCTGTGGCCTAAATGTAATCCAAGGAGTTAGCGAGGCTTTAAGTTCGCATTGTGAAATTTACTCAACAATGTTTATTTATAAATATAATAATGTTTGTATATGATGACTTTTATTTATAAAATTACTCGCCAAAACTCAAATACTAAGAAATGAAAAGATCGAATAAGATGTACTCTGCTAGATATATTTTAAACATTTTTTAGAAATTTCAGATATCATTGGAAAAAGTGGTGGGTTTATTAGTATTTATCTCTCTTTTTATCTCTCACCGTCTCTGTCCATATTTGCTCTATAATCCAAAAAATATAATAATTATATATATATATATATATATATATATATATACATATATATATATATATACACATATATATATATATATATATATATATATATATATATAAGTATAAATAAAATGAGTAGAAATAGTTTTAAATATTAGGTAAAATGGATTAGGTACATTATTTTAAAAATTTTCTTTTTTATAAGCCCCTATAATTATCCCAATACTTACATTAAAAAGTATTGTAATTCCCCATTTGATTGTGGAATTTGTTTTATTTTTAATACTGTGTTTAGTCGAGAAAAATATTTATCATATATTTCTACTTTTAATTTAATGACGAACATGCATTTTTAACATAAATTTATATATTGAATATATTTTTCGTTAATTTTGTAGAAATTCATTATTCACAATTGAATGAAACTACGTGATGTAGTAATATTTCAACTTTCTTTAATTTTTAATTAAATTAAAGAATTAATTGAATTAAAGAAAGTAGAAATAATATTACATCACGTAGTTTCATTTAATTGTTGATAAATTGATATCTTAAAGGTCATGTAGTTACCTAATTATGACAATGTCAGCAGAAACGTAATAATAAAAACAAACATATTATATAATGTGTAACTAAAAAAATACTAATTTGTATAACAAATACCTTCATAATGGAAAAATAACCTTAACGACAAAAATAAAAACTATAAACCATATGCTATGAACAGAGGAACAAAGCATTCGAGTGAGTAAATATTCCTTTAGACATTACAACGAGTAAAAAGAGATGACTATGCGTGCACCATTAATACTGTTTTGACAAATATTTATCCTCCATAGTCTCCCGCTTCGTTAGCATCCCGACGAATTTAGTATTTTTATTAACTTTTAACTATAATTTTCAGAAAGTAAAATGTTTTGTTCAGAAATGAAACATGAAGTAATATACGCGAATAACCGAAATAAAGGGATTTTGCACGTGTAAAAATTATTTACTTACTTACTTTTTCATATCACATTTTCCGCTAAATTATTCAACTGGAATTTATAAAATAAATTAATCATATTATGTACACTCTACATTTTCGTCGGCCTGTTTTTATGTTTTCTAAATAAAATAATGATATATTGTATACAGGAAAATATCATTTTGTGTATAGGGATGGTCACTAATACATCGATAAATGATATCGTCATATTAACACAATATTCAAGTAAAAGAAGAATAAAATTGGGGAAAAACATTACATTTCGGTACATCAAATATTTAAAAAAAAATTAAAGTGATACTAGTTAGTATCTTGGTCTGTTGCAAGAGCTATTCAGCGCTGTCATGATTTTTTGAAATATTCTCAATATGAATATCCTAAAGCTATTTATTATTAGACATATTCAATATTTTTAATTCCAGGAAACTTTCTTTTCTTCTGGATTTAAAATAAGTGCAAGGGGCACCTAATTAATAAACTAGAAGTTTTGGACAAATAGTTTAGAAATTAAAAAATTTACTATGGCACCTTTATCATAACTTCTACCAAACGCTTAGATTAAGCTAGGACTTTAATAAACATAACAAATTTATAATATTTATAGACTACAATGTAAATGTCACTAGCAACTTCCACATTTTATGAACTAAAATAGGTAGAAATTGCTAGTGACTTTTCCAATATAGTTTTAATAGAGGTCACTTGGAAATACTTTTTTTTCTATAACATGTAGGCTTGGCTTTATATATAACATCACAACCAGCAATTTATAACCGCATGTAAAGCATAATTTTGCCACGTACAGTCAAAATTAAACAAAAGTAGACACCGCTTGGAAATTCATAAAATGACCTATTCAGTTCTCACCAAAAACTACACTATTTGAACGAAAATGTTCTAAATGACCTCCAATGTACTATCGGAGAAGTATTCTCGGTTTTTTTTAGACTTATGAGGTTTTATGACAATTTTATTAAAATGGTTGTCAAATACATAGATAAATTCGTGGTTAAATAATTATGTATAGTGATATATATATATATATATATATATATATATATATATATATATATATATATATATATATATATACAGTATGTATATATATGGACATGCATAGGTTTATGGATCACGAATCACGAATTAATTAACAGTTTATGTAAATCGTAAAAATTTTGCCCAAAAAATTGTTCTGACTGTGTGATATGTTTAAAATGTGAATATCATTCTAAGGAATATTAAAAAATATAACCTTGGCAACTCTTAATAAAATAAGTTTAAAAATATACAATTTATCCACATCATTACTTTCATACTTTCATAATGTACGAGTAAGACCTTTTTAATAGCCACATACGACTATTAATAAAAACATATTTGAAAATAAGTTATAAACTAGTAAATAAGATAAAAAATAACTTTTAAACAAAAACCAAAGTTTAAGAAACCGTTTAAATAAAATTATTTTATTCAAAACCATAGAATTACTAAATTTTGTTCCGTGTATCATTATGTGAGGATTGCTCGTGGTTATTCTCTTAACAAATAATAAAATGAGTTTATAAAAACGGTTCTTAAAGTATATTTAGATAAAATGTCGTTCAGTTTAATATTAGAGAATTTAAGGAGCTAAAAATATCAGTTTCGGTAGTCGGTGGTGACAACTTGGTGGTAGAACAATCGTTTTGTGTTTTAAAATAAACAAAACATGTTTTAGGGTACAACTTTTGTTTTGTTTTTCGTGCTATATTTTATATCCTATAAAAATACGCTCGAATAATTATTTTTTCACAGTTTAAATAATACAAAATATGTAAAGTTATACAAGAGAAAATATAAATAGGCGATATGCCACATACAAGAAAATGCAATGATGCATCAATAATTAATACGCTCGAATAATTATTTTTTTACAGCTAAAATAATACAAAATATGTAAAGTTATACAAGAGAAAATATAAATAGGCGAAATGCCACATACAAGAAAATGCAATGATGCATCAATGATTAATACGCTCGAATAATAATTTTTTCACAGTTAAAATAATACAAAATATGTAAAGTTATACAAGAGAAAATATAAATAGACGAAATGCCACATACAAGAAAATGCAATGATGCACCAATGATTAATACGCTCGACTAATTATTTTTTTACAGTTAAAATAATACAAAATATGTAAAGTTATACAAGAGAAAATATAAATAGGCGAAATGCCACATACAAGAAAATGCAATGATGCATCAATGATTAATACGCTCGAATAATAATTTTTTCACAGTTAAAATAATACAAAATATGTAAAGTTATACAAGAGAAAATATAAATAGGCGAAATGCCACATACAAGAAAATGCAATGATGCATCAATGATTAATACGCTCGAATAATAATTTTTTCACAGTTAAAATAATACAAAATATGTAAAGTTATACAAGAGAAAATATAAATAGGCGAAATGCCACAATACCAAATGAAAATTCAATGATGCATCAATGATTAATTGTTGAGAGAAGAGTTACTCTTGTGAAATTTAATCAACCTCAAAAATACGAGTAGGTTAAATTGTAATCGAGTTCCTAATTACGGGAACCTAGTAAATAAATACCAAATAAATTTTGACTACCTAAATTTAATTTTCCTTCTATTTTATCTATATAATATGGACAAGCATCACGGACATTCATCTATTCGTATTATAAGACTATAATAAAAACTGCTGAATGTAGCTATATTGATTCATTGCCAACAAGCTTTGAAAGTTGTTAAAATATCGATCCAAATTCAAACGTTTCTGAAAGTTAATTGGTATATATCTATAGGAAATAAGTTCAAAATCTTGAACCAAATATAATACCAAGTGAGTTGTGATTATCCATTGTCTTAATTTAATTTAATTACTAATTATATGTAGTAATATTTCACCTTTTTCCAATATTTATTTGAGAGATTTATTTATTTTAAACTTAACCTTTTGTTACAGATATGTATATTTTATTGGCTAAAGATCACATTATAAGCCATACGTTTTATGCGTGCCGAATCTATGTGAACAATAAATGTCAAAACTTTTTTGTCCTACGCCTTTATTATATATCTCTTTTTATACATCATTATAAAGTTAACAATTTAATCACATTAAATATTACATTTAAATAATTTACCATATACACCATACTATTATGTAACGTATAAATAAATACTTACAAATTCTGTCCTAAGTTTCTGTGTTTAAATCTCTTTTGAAACTGCATTAATGGAATTATGTACAGAGTGAAATACGGATCCTTTACCTCATTCTTTATTTTATTTAATTAATTTCACACTAATTTTATTTCTCCGTACATACAATTTTTTTTATTTGTTTTGTCATCATTTATAATTTTTTTTTTCAATTACAATCTATACAATCTAGAAAAGCAATGATGTTTCTCACTTGTCACTTTGTGGATGGCTATAACATATTGTCCTTACAATAATGGATTCTCTCTTTATATTTAATCTCAGTAAAATTGGATATATAAAAAATCATTACTAGTGTATATAATATAACTTCATGTAAGCAATTAATGTATTATAAGCATTTGTTATCTTTTTCTGAAATTACTCATTTGTATTGGGCGATATTTTTTAAATTATTTTCAGTATGCGATTTGAAGTTACTCAAAAAATTAAATTTACGTTAATCGTTTCCCAAATTACATACATTCTGGTCAACAAATAACACGTCGGCCATTTTTAATATTCAGTGCTGAAATGAGGATATGAATTGTTATCAAACAGGTATTAGTATATTTTACTAATACCGGTTCATGTTTAAAAAGATAATATAATGGAAGAATACAAAAAAAAAGAAACTCATGCATCCCAGAATATACTACCATTTTTTATTCCTCTAGAATTTTTATTTTATTTTATCGTTTCCTAGGTGACAAGTTACTTCAACTAGCAGATTATAATTTATTTTCGTATGTACGAGATATATTTTCACAAACTAATGAATTAGCACAACAAAAAATTCTTACTGAAATAATAAAGTTAACATATGATTTCAGAACAATCATTGAATTTATATACTTGCAACGGAATAATTCGTAGAAAAATAAAACGTGTAACGTTAGTGCCGCTGCTGCGAGCTGATCTGCAACGTTTAGCTAACATTGCTTCAGCCTCATTCGACTAGCGGTCGGAAATCGAACTATTAACTTTACCGCTTTTTCGGAAAAAAATTATATAAGTATATATATATATATATATATATATATATATATTATATATATATATATATATATATATATATATATATATATGTATATATAAATTGTACTAAAATATGGATTGTTTCGCTAAGCCTCATTTCAAAAGCTCGTTAGTATACTGGTTTGTTAATATAATTTAGACTCCAATTTATTCTTTGTTACTCGTACAACAAAATGTATCCGCCTAGAAAATTATTTAATACTGCCATGATCTCATTTGAAACCAGACGGCGGCAAGTCAACAATGGCGACTTCTAAGAGAAGTCTAACTTCGAGCCGCTAGCTGTCGGTCGTCAACCCAACTTCCCTCTCAGATATTAATAATTCAACCGTAATTGTAATTTTACTGATTTTCTCAAGGCTGATTTAATAAAGCGTAGTTACATTCAGTCTAAACCTAATTATTTAATGTTCCAGTAAATTTTAACTAATAAACAAATAATAAAAAAATTATATACTTATGAAAAGGTGATTTAATCATTAATTAATAAAAAATTGAATATAATTATGAAGTAAAGAGAAGTTATTTAGTGAACTAGATAAAGGGAAAAATAATGAGACTCTAGGTTATTCAAGAATTTTAGTTTTTAAATGTAACACTCCTGAAGTAAGAGACGAAAAATATAGCATTTCTCCGAAAACAATTGCTTTTCCTTACAAAATGTAATACTCAAAATTAAATTACAAACTCAAACCCAAATGAAATTATTGTCGTTGTTATATTAAGCTACTATTAAATATGCATATTATTATTGTGATATTTTTGATTTCGTATTCATAAATAATAATTAATTATATGAATAATTTATTCACAATTAAATGAAACTACGTGATGAAGTATTATTTCTACTTTCTTTAAGTTCTTTACGGTAGGTTTTCCCACTGCTTATATTAGTGAGTTTATTGTAGGGGAGCGGTGTAGGTTTTATTATATTTCCGAGAGTTATACGATATACCAGTATTTTAGTGAGGGTAACAAGTTCATATGTAGTTATTATATGAGGTTGTACATTGCAAATGTTCCGGTGTATGTGATATTCTCGGTCATATATTTATACAAAGCAAGGGTATCTGAAAGTTATAACAAGGTTATACCACTAATTTTACATATCCCCGGTTTTATTTATTCATATATTTATTTATTTCTTTTAAATTTTTTTAAAAATTTTTATATACTTGTATTTATATGTATTTGGGTTGAAACAATTTGAAGAGTACTGTAGTATCAATGTTGTCTAATTACATTATGTTTAGAAGATATTAAGTATAGGTGATAATATTATATTTAGTTGTTCATTTAAAATACTAACCTTGGTGTCTTTTTTATGTCTGTTTATTTCTAAAGTTTCTGAAATAAAATATATAAATGCTGTTGGATGTCCCTAAGAGTTAATCTTTGCTAATAGCCCACCTGAAGATGTTGTAATACAACGAAACCTAGGTCGTGGTAAAGAACTTAAAGAAAGTAGAAATAATACTACATCACGTAGTTTCATTTAATTGTGAATAATGAATTTCTACAAAATTACCGCCAAATCTATTCAATATTTGAATAATGTATTGTTTATACTTAAATCTTACTTTTTATTTAAAACGCATATTAACTTTCTTAAAAGGTAACTGACAAAATTTGTAATCTGACAAAAATATATTGATTTGTGTCACAATTTTAAATCAACTATATTAAATTATTTATTTAAATAATCTCTGTACGATACTTAACTTAGCCCTATTCCGATTAGTTTATAAATAAAACTAACACATTTGATTAATTAAAGTAATCCTTATTCTGAGTGATATAGAGAGATTAATTTGTAAAATTAATTTAGTGAAAATAATTACTCCCATTAATCCATGATAAAACTATCGTTCATTGGAAAATGGACGTTTTGAGGTTAATGTTCCAAAACCTGTTAACTACATTGTATTCGTACCATTTACTAATATATTTATAGACTCCGCTTCGATAAATGTAATTTCATTAGTTAGCCTCAGAAAAGGTTGGCATTATTAATAGAGTGAATAATTAAGAAGTTTAAAACGAGTTTAGCAACTTGTGTCGCCAGATTTTATTTGCCTTCCTTTAATAAGTTCTCCGCCGACAAAACAAAATGTAAATTGGTTTTGATTAACTAAAAGTTAAATGGTAGGTATAAAAATCAGAATGTTATACATATTGGGAATTCCACAAAAATTTAAGTAAAAAAACGGGAAATTACCAGTTATTGGATGCAAAAACACCAATATACAGAGAGCTCACTAAAGTTTAAGGAAAAAGCATAGAGAATAGGAAAGGTCCCTCCCCATTAAAACGAAATCAAAATTCAAATATTATACAAAATCGTAATTTTAAATCATATAACAGTTTCCAGTACGGATGTCTCCGTGGGAATCTTAGATTAAAACATTTCATTAAAAGGAATTATTTATATTTTATTTTGGTTATAATTATTTTACTAACAGGCAATGCGGCCGTGACGGTCTACAAATTTTGTAAAGTTTAATTTTTGTTCTCTGAAACGTGTGTTTAGTATTGTGTCCTAATGTTTTATTTCTACTTTACTAGTACAGTAATATAATATCTTTTTTATAAATAATCAGTTTAAATAAAGATAAACGCAATGAATAGTCTATAACTAGCAAAACAAAAAATAAATGAATGTATTTGAAAAAACAAAGTTCTAGCTACAAATTTAGCGACAAAACATTGAACAGTGTAAGCCATTTTTTCTCAATCATTTTTATGTCGCGAGCCACGAAAAAAAAACAAAAAGTTAAGTAAAAAGCCTTACGCCCTCTTTCCTAAACAATAAAATTAAAATAATATTTCAATTAATTTAATGTTAACTATTTTAAATAAATTAAGGCTTAATGATTAAGCTTTACATTTATTTTCTCCAGTTGTTAGATCTTGTTAATATTCAGGTTTGTAAGACTTCCTTCATGAAAATTTTAATAAACGTATATTTTGTATCAAGTTCTTATTTTTGGACATATTGCGACTCCCTTTAATAATAAACACGACTCCCAGGCTTAGAAAGGATGGTGTTTGGCGCAGATTACATTAGTTTATTACCAGCGTTTGTGAACAACGATCAGTCAAACGCCGCGCTTTAAATATATCTTGGCGTTTTTAAATTTACATTTAATTTATTCTGATTTTCCGGAATATTAGTGTCTGTTTTTGTTGATTATTGTTTTGATAACGGTTATAATGCAACGGCATACAATTGCAATGCTCGCCAGGCGAGTATAAGATATTCGGCTATTTATGCAAATCACGCGAAAAATCCAAGTGAAGGGATCATGAATTGCAAGGGTGGCTAGTCGGGGTAATGCCCTCGTCTAAAAGAGGTTATTGATAGAAAGATGGCACTTAGTTGATAGAAAACGTCACACTGCTAGTGATGCTATTCTCATTTTTGGGAGTAGCGTCATATCCGATGTATACTTAGCTGGATTTCCGGACGAACAAACTTTACGAGAAAGTATTACCGAAAGTTTTGATAAAAGTAATAATGTTACTAATTCAATTATATGGAGAGCGCGATTGTATGTATAATAATATAACTTATTAAGTTTTTAATAGTTATATTGTATGTTATTTAACCAATCAATTAAACGAAATACTCGCTACGTATAAATTACTTATTATAATGTGCAATGTTTCGCGCGGCAAGTTTGCGGGTTTTTCCCCCGAGCGGCACTTAACAATGTGCGTAAGTATCGTGTGTGCGAAAAAGATGACAAATAATTATGAATACTATTTTGAATTTTAAAAAAGTCATGTTTTAAATTTCATATCTACGACAATCAACTATTTTGCAGTCAACGAATAACGTCTTTCTTTGTCCGATATTAATTCCCGGACACCATACGTATATATATTTATATATATATATATATATATATATATATATATATATATATATATATATTGTGTATGTACACAAATATTTCAATGTATAACAATCAATAATATTTTTCTAAATTTTATATAAGTTCTAGAAATATTCTTCAAACTGCCTACAAAAACACGGGGATCTTCGAAACTGATAAAATTAAAGTTATAAAAACAACATTTTTACGCCTGTAAGAGATGTTTAAGTCCATATGTTCTTACATATGGAGCCTTAAATATGTTTATATAATAACAATGCCTTAAATATGTTTATATTTAAGGCATTGTATGGCAATGATAATAATATTTTTAAATAGTTTAATAGAAAAGTTTTGTTTCATTAAATGTAGATTCTAATCGTTTTTTGTAAATATTTACTCGAACGAGAGACTGATTTTGTTTTTGGTAAGACTTTTCTGTTGCTTTTGGTAAGTTCTATAAATTTCGATTATAAAAATGATTATTTGCAGTTATATTCCCAGAAAATAAAAGGATAATTATTTTCAAAAGCCCTACACTCTCATTTTAGGGACACTTTGTTAAGCTTTACGTAAAATAGGTAAAGTAATTTCATTACGAATAACTTATTTACCTTCTCTAACAGTTTATCGATGCATTTTGAAAACAGATATAATCGTCACTTTTTTAATTTTATACACTACTCTAAATTTTATTTGTGTTTCTATTATAAATAAAACTGCCCTATATATCTGTTAGTTTTTATTTTTAAAATATTTATTTTTCACATTTATTTAAATTAAAACTATTACATCAGAAATGATTTATTCTAAACGAACTGTTGGATATTATTGATTCAACCTTGGTTGATTCAACAACCCAACAAGCTTGGTACATTGGCTTTGAATCATAAATAATATTCTAGGTTCTTGAGGTGCGTACAGCGAAGTCGGTTAGTGGTGATTAATGTACCCTATCTAGATTTATTGATTCATCATAATATTGCCGTTTAATAGCTCATCAGTGAAATATGAACGATGAAAAATATAATTTGGATTGCACTTGATTTGTTCCTATCCCATAATTTGTTTGCCTGGAACACTTTTAATATGTTTACGCATCAATAAGCTTAGTCGTGAAAATTGTATGTCGAAATCTATTTTTATGTTATTTAATCTATGTTTATGTGTAAATCATGTAATGACCGTACATACTTTTGTTTAAAATTTATCGAATGTCTGCCAGATTTACAGGTAAAAATAATATTTAATAAAGAAATGTCAATGAAAGTTGACATTTTTTAATAGAATATTAAGGAAAAAATTCTTTGCATTTGAATTAGAATTTTTTTTGATGCGTTGTAAAACAATTTTGAACAAAATTCGGCCTGAGAGTTCAGACTTGCAAAATTAACCACAGATCACATTAGTTCTACGTAACATTTCTTAGTATAAATTTTGGAAATGTACTAATGGGACTGTAAGTATACCACGAGCGATGTAAGTTATATAGTTTTAGGGGTGGTTGTGGGTTTCCAAACTTGTATAACGTGTTTACTGTTTGTGGCTCAAATTATAAGACGATCTGTGAATTTATAATTTTTGTTTTTTTATTTCCTTCTTTTTTTCTGTTCTTTTTTTTTTAGAACTGATATCTTTAATGGTGCTCTCTATAAATATATAAAAATTTAATTATCAAAGTCTTGCTATCGCTTAGTCCACTGAACACACACTTTATAATATGCCATTATGTAAAACTGCAACCTGATATTATATTGTATGGGAGTCTATGTGTACAGTTCATATATTTGAATTTGAATTAAAAACAATTCAATCGATTTTGATAAATATTATATTAACAATTTATATTGGCTCACGTGTTATTTGGAAATTTAATAAAATTACTTTTAAAATGTATTCGTTTTTTATATAAAACAAAAGAGGAAAGAAGTTAGGAGACAAATTAATATTAAAAATTTATTAAAATTGGAAATAATTTTTTAATAAGTCAGGTTAAAATAAAATTATTTTTAACTACGAGTTCGAAGGCAATATCATGGTAAATACTTCATATTCAAAAAAGGATCAAATGATATACTGAATGACTTTAAAACGGAATATTTAAATAATTTGAATTTAGGAATAATGAAAGTTTGTTGCACTAAATCTGGGCGCATCGGATCGTTTCTCTTTTTATTAAATGTGACTTCCGTTTACCTTCGTTTTTATATATTTTTCTATGTGTTTGCTTATGACTTGAGTTTTACTACAGTGAGCACTTCAATATTGGAAGTATTAAGTTCCTTTGCTCGAAGTTTCTCTACAATACGTAATCTGTAATGAGAAGTTTGTTAAGAAAACTAAGGTCACCGAAATACCTTATAGTGATAATGGACTGGCTACCGTATAGTGCACAGAACCGATGATATATGGGAAAGAAAGATTCTTGAATAGCGACTGCGTACCAGAAGACACAGAATGGGACGGCCCCTTACTAGGTGGATAGATAACATGGTCGCAGGAAGCAGTCGACGATTATACATGAATAAATATATTAAATGTTAGTGTAGTCACTCAGGTAATGTTGTTAAGTTAATATATATGAGACGTGTATTGAAGTGAGAAGACGTCTCTCGAGAATGGTAGCACGCATGAAGAGCTATAAATGGTATATTGACTGTGGAAAGAAGTACACTAAGAAGTTAAAATTTTAATTGTCAATCCTGGAAGAGAGCAATTTCAAAATTTGTATCCAAGCGAAGCGGCAGGAAAAATTTGGTGAGTGGCAAAGAATTAGTTTTCCAATGTATAATTTCACACTAATCTAGAACTGATGATTAAAGCCAAGCCGGCTTTTGGAGTAATCAGTTTGATGATTAAAGCCAAGCCGGCTTTTGGTTGGCTCAAGGTTGGAAAAGCTGTGTCATTAACAGATACTGATGAGTTTATTGCGCAAACTTCTTTAGATGTAGCGATAACTTCATCAAAATTCAATTTGACTAGAATATTATATACCAAAATATCATCAATCATCATTGAAAAGATTTAGAAATCCTTACTAATTTACGAACAAGATCTATTTTTTTTAATTTTCAAATTTTTTTCATTTCTTATTTCTTTGATGGTCTTATACAAAACCACCGCATATATAGATGATTCAAGATTTGAAGAGAAATACCTTACATATTAATTTAACACATAAACATGAATGTAACAACTACTTACAAATAAATTTAGAAATGTACGCTTCCAAAAAAATAGACAAATTATAAGATATATCAGACAGATTAAACTCTATTACAACCGCGAAAACTTTACTTTTGATAATAATATAACGATACTAAGGTTCTTTACGATCGGTACTTAAGTGCTTCTGCTTCTCCTACTTCTTAGCAATTTTTATTTTTCAAAGAAAGCCTTTTCTTGACATTGTACCGATTTACACTCCCCCCCCCCCCTCCGCACCAATGCATTTGGGGACTCACTACACTTCTGCGTTAACCCCATGGTTTAAATTTGATGATCTTACTACTCCACTTGTCCTTTCCTCTGGCCATATATTCAACCCACTCCCATTTCAACGCAGCAAATATTTTGATTACACCATCGACTCGCGTTCTTTCTTGGATCGATATATTATTCTTAAGACTTATTAAACTTATTTCTTGGAGTTTCCTCTCAAAAGTCTAAATGAAGAACACTTATAAATTATGAAATAATATATTAAGCGGCCAAACCTTAACTATGACGCAAAGCAAGAAAAAGGATATAATTTCAACAAAAAAAAAATAAAAATTGTAGAAGAAATAAAGAAACTAAATAAAAAATTAAAAGAGACGTACCATAGATACACGGAAATAACAAAACAGCTTGAAATATTGCTAAAGAATTTGATAGTTCGAAACAAAAATAGCTCAGAAAATCTTAGAGTACAATAAAGGACTTTGAGTTTTCATAAGAAATACTACATTGAAAATAAAAAAATTACTACATTGAAGAAATAAGAGGGAATTACATCACAAATCGAAAAACGAATCCAGAAATTTGTAAAAGAATTTATAGAGTTGCACAAATCTAAATTGGACTGATTTACATGAAAGTGAAAGAATATGAACTCAGACGAATTAATACCAATCGACAAAGATTAACACTGTCAATAGCGAAGAATGGAATAGTGGTAGGAAACGAAGGAGTACTCGCAAAAACGCTGAAAAAAATGGCGATGACTTAATTGAATAATTAGTAAAACTCTTTAACGAGTGTACTGAAAGGCGGGATAGTCCCTCAAGCGGGGTGAACGCTATCGTAGTATTAATCTTAAAATAAAAGTATTTTTACAAAATGTTGAGCAGCGTTCAAATCGGTGCCAAGTTCATACTGCATCAGAACTCTAATGTCGGAACCCGCACTTTAGTGACAAAGTCTCTACTTGAGATCCATACAGCTAATTTAAAAATAGCCATATCACGAACCAAAAGGCAATTGAAAGTTTCATAGCCTAGTAGCCAGTATAAATACAGCCTAAATATTTATGAAAAAAATATTATATATTTAAAATTTTTATAATTATTTCTGAACTATTATTAAACTTATAAATTCAGAAATACTTTTTTATTTTGTTTGCTTCTATAAATGCCAATAAATTAATTAAGGTATTTATATTATTATTTTCAACTACTAGTTCTCATTTTTAAACTAAATGTGGAAAACATTTAGTTTCCCCTTTTAATTCTCAAAAAGAACCGAGTGAAGGAAATAATGGTAAACCTCATTCAACACATTCAAATATTAAATGAGGTAAAATTGCATCATCTTAGTTCTAACAATATTAAAATTTAATTTATTTATTATTTGAATTGAATACAAAAAAATAAACTTCCTTTGCATTCAAATTTTTATGACAAATTTTTTTGAAGATGCATGTAAAATTGGTTTTACATGCATCTTCAAAAAAATTTGTCATAAAAAAAAAGTTATTTCAAAACGTTTTGAAAACACATTATATTAATTTCACCAGTTTATCGGTCGTTCAGTTTTATAAAAGTCTAAACTTTAATTCTTCCAAAACTAAATTAAAGCGCACCTCAGTATTCATTCCTTAATGATGGATGAAATTGTAACGGTAATAATATAATGAATAAGTTCACAACAGTCTGTGGTCGATTATAACTTTCACAGTATACTGACCGTAAGGTATTATAGTTCACTTATTCATCGCTGTTTTCCTGCAGATTATAAATATCAAACCAATGAGACCGTTAACTATTAAAAATGTTAATCAATTTCTTACTTATACTTGAACCACAGTTGGTCCGTTAAGGTATAACTTTTTCATATTACTCTCATCGATTCATATCATATGGTCAGCCACAATAGTTGATTCCTCATATACGATGCGTAATTATCACTATTTTTTTATGTTAAAATATTTTAATATATCATCTTTAACCCAAATATTTGCAATGGTACTTTGGTACATAAGTTATTAGACTGAATCGTTCTTAAAACAAATCCTGAAAATAGTTTTACCTCACGGTTTTTTTCCTTTATTTTTTGTCGTTCCGTATCCTCCACGGTTTCAAATATTTTATTTTTTCTGAACAGTCAATAGTTATTGACTTATTTACTTGATTATATCATCAAGATACATAATATCACTACCTCTGCTAAATTCCCGGAATGTCCTTAATAATCTTATCACCACTATCTTCATCAACATCTGATAATGATACATTTTCCAACAAATACAGAAACTATCAATATTCTTTGCTTTAAAATTTAGACAGAATAAAAAATAATAAATTTATTTAATATCAACGGTACAAGAAACCCTTTACTATCGTGCTACGCTCATTTCCTACTAAGACCTCCTATCCATTAAATTTTACACCGAAAATAAGTAACAATTTCTAAGATAATAACAATCATATATGTTTATGTTTGCGTGTATATAAATATATTAAGAAAGTGAATAAAATATTTTTCATTTAAATAAATAGTTTTATATAAAAACTTTAGATTCAAACTTTGACGTGCCCATAGTAGTGCGCCATGCAGAACGTCGGCAGATGGCTGGATATATTGAAATACTCACATAGTATTTATTTTATTTAGGTTTGGTATTTATATTCCAAGTTAAGCTGCAAACTAATTGCATGTTGATGTTTCAGTTTGGATAACGTTGGATTAACTTAAAAACAATTCCATTTCAATAGCAATTTTAATGAAGTTCGAATGGTTAAATAATAATAATTTTGATAGGCAGCGATTTTAGTACTGTAAATAAATTAACGTATACCTGATAAAAACTTTACATTTTATTAGACAAATTTTAGTATTAGGTACAGTTTTATAGTAAGCAACCAGTAATAAAAGTCTTTAAAGCTATTTCTAAGCGTAGATATATTTTTATTGCCTTGTGTTTTTTTATAGTTTACTGCTACCCTAGGCAATCATACCATATTTCACTGACTTTGCGAGAAATAAACACGGCAATATATTACAGAGTTACACATCTAGCAACACTGTTTGTTTTATTGAAGGGAATACTCCATAAATATGATAGATACATCTTTTACTTTAGTTATCGTAGTATCATATTTTTCTTCACAAATGAAAATATTGTGAGCAACACCAGTATTATTAACCTTCTGGCCTCGTAAAATTGTAACATGCCAAAATAGAGTTATGTTTCGAATTAAAAACATATTCTTACTTATTAATCAGTCACAAGTAAATACTTTAAATTATATTGTAGAGAATTTTAAGAAACGTCAAGTAAAATGTTTTAAGTTTGATAACGTGTATTTGTAAAATATTTAAGACCTTTTTTCAAACAATATGTGCGAAAAATCGCATCTGAAGAAAAATCTGAACTAACATACATTATAATTTAAGGTGTGAGAGGCAATTTTCATCGTTCTTTTTAAATGTATTTTGAAGAAATTTTTATCCTTGACATAGAGATACACAGAGACCATAATTAACATATGATAATTTGCTTATGGTAATGATCACTTTATTAAAGCATCAATAATGAAATCTACTAGAACTCTGAAAATAGTATTTATTATTCCTTAAGAAACCCGATGTTTTTTCTCAATGAAAACTCTTTGATATTAGTTCATAAAATGTCATCTTTATTTACAAAATTTTATGAAAATCGGTTCATACCTTAAACAACTTGTGAAAAACAAACATGAAAACTCTAAAATGTTTGGTATCAGCACGAGGTCATATATCCCATTTTAATATAATGAGTATTGACAGAAGTTTTGTACGAAGTAAATAAATTAAAAGATTCTTGAATTTTCTGAAGCCTAAATATTTGTACATGTTTACAATATTTGGTAGCTGTTTCTCATACTCTGTGTGTTCTTATATTCAAGCTTTCTACATATTTTAGAATAATACGAAGTAGATATTATTAAATCAATAAAGCGCTTCGTATATGAGTTTTGAATAATAAATCGGTATATATTTCAAATTCTGGAAGTGATTGTGTCGAAACCGTCTGGTCACAATTATTGTGCTTCGCCTAGATTTATTGATTCATGAAAATGTCGCGACTTACAAAAATATAAACGAACAGAAATAGTTAAAATTGTTGTTTCCATTTGTTACGATGATATAATCCGTTTGCCTGTATAATTTTGAAGCACGTTTACGTATTGATAAGCTTAGATATCATATATACCTTATTTCCACTTCATTTTCTTTCATGTAAAAACGATAATATCATGACCCTACATAATTACACGCAAAGTTCATTGAATGTCTGTATTATTTTAAAGAAATACGAATAAATATTCGCATATTTTAAATATAGTTTTAAGAAATATAATTTTGTAACTGGCTTAAATTTTTTTATTATACCTCCAGGATTTTTTCCTATGCGGTGTGAAACTATTTCTGGCAAAGTTCATATCAGATATGATCACTGAGACTTAATAAGAACAAATGACGTTCGTTCTAAGTAAAAATCTGTTCGTATACGTTTTAAAATGAACTACCAGTATCAGAGGCGCAATATATGTGACATAAGTTATATACTTTTAGTTCTGATAGTATATTTTCAAACTAACATCCTTTATTTATTTCTTGTAGTTCGATTATATAATAATCTCTGAAAATATTCTTTCTGTCCTTTTCCATTCTTTTTATTATACCTTATATTTATAATAGTAGTAGTACTTCAGTTTTTTACACATATTATTTTTTATATTTTAAATATAATTAATACAATATGGCGCGATTGAAAATTTATTGTTGTTTCTATGTATGTTGTGTATTTATATGAATTGAAATTCATAATAATTTAATCGATTTGAATAAGGCCTATATCAAAAAAAAATTTGAAATTCTTCGGATAGGTCCAACTGTCAAAAACAATAAATTGACGTTTAAAATACATTTTGTGCTGTATTTTAAACAAAAGCAAAAAGTAGCTGGATGAAAAAATAACTGAACTTTTTTTTAAATTGAAGCGTTCCTTTAATAAACAAGTAATATTAAATTATTTTAAGTCACCAAATGCCATGTTAATTGATTTGTATTCGCTAACGGATAAATTGATATTACGAATCATTAGGAAACAGAGTATTTAAATATTTTGTATTTTTAATGAAACATTACACAATCGATAGCATAGGGGAATATTTGTACATATCTGATCCTTTCTTTATGTATTTTGAATTATCTTCTTCTTTTTTTAAAATTTTTTCTTTCAATAGATTTATATTCACGAAAAAATCAGTTGATATTAGGAATGATTTGAAAATAGAATGTTTGAATCTTTTACATATATAATGAATAAGTAAAATTCCTTGCGCTCAGTTTGTGTACATCGGATCGCATATAAGAATGTTTATGCACATCGAATCCTTTATTTATGTGTAAGACACTACCTCTGTTTATCTGCATTAATATATATGAAGTTTAATTAATTTGAGCAGCTCATTTGAAACAAATTCCATTTTAATTGATTTATATTTTTAATGGGACAATTTAATTCGTCATTTACGAAAGTCATAATGTATTTAAAATTTTAATGGAAAATTAAAAATTCCTTACTTTCAGTTTGTGAACATGGGATCCTTTCTCTATATAAAATAAGTAACATCCTTTTATCTGTATTTCTATCTGTTGGTTCATATTTTATTTATATGGGTTTTAATGCGATTTTCATCATTGAATAGAACATTTATCACAAAAGTTTTATATAAAATATTGGTATTAATTTTTTTCACATTTTTGCCCCTGTCTAAGTACCAGTACATAAGAGTAAAATATTTGAATGACACATTAACATAAACACTTCGTACTGTATGTTCTGAATTCTATGTAACTCATTGAAAATAACAAAAAATAACAAAAAGCTCTCAGATGAAAATTCCATACCCATGGCCAAAACGCCAAAAAACGAAATTGCAATCAAATGATATATCATGAAAAGACCCACGCTTGGGGTTCCTTTTCGAGACGTAACCCGTGATGAGGAGTTATATAAGAATGCCTGTTAAGATTGGCAGGCCATGTAACGCGCAAAACGGATGAATATTGAGGAAGTTAATTTCTAGAATGGTAGGCACTTACCAAAAGATGCACAATTGGATGGCCCGCTGCTCGGTGGACCGGTATCATATTATGTCCATATAAAGGGGAAGCCCATCTTCAGCAGTGGGCATTTTCCTGTTAATGAATGAATAAATGTATTGAATAATAGCGTAGGCGTTTAGATTACGAAGATAATATTGAATATATTTGGCTTTTATTTTTTTTAGAAATTCATTATTCACAATTAAGTGAAACTACGTAATGTAGTTATATTTCTACTTTCTTTAAGTTCTTTACCACTACCTAGGTTACGGTGTATTACATTTTTTATGAGCAAAAATACAAAACCTAGGTCATGGTAAAGAACTTAAAGAAAGTAAAAATAATACTGCACCACGTAGTTTCATTTAATTGTTACGAAGTTAATTTAGTATTTATAAGAGGTGTCCCAATAAACGCCAGTAGGCACAAAGACCCATTAATGCTTATTAATTTGTTGCCAGTTATGATTGTATACAGGAGAGGTATGATAAAGCTATGCCACAAACATACACTAATTACTTTATTGTACAAGCCACTTTTAATAAAACAATAAACCCATTTTATTTAAACAAAATTCTCAGAATAGTCTTAATGTAATTTACTCGTACATTTTGGTATCTCTTTAATAATTGTCTTGGCAAATATAAATAATCTATTAAAATTCCTTTGTTTTTATATATACAAACAAATGAAATTACGTATCTTCATTTTCTATAGTTGTTTTAGATATCTACTAGGTCTTATTTTCAAACGGAATTTTTTCTCTCTTTCAATTTACAGAAACGAATATATATGATGGAACGTGTCCTGAATCTCACCTAACTTGTACAAAATTAAATTTTGCAGATGCAGCCAAAGCTGACAGCATTTATTTCTAAGATTAATAAAATGCGATTAAAAAGTGAGATTTTCTTCGTGTTACTACCAAATGAAAGAAATGGTTTTACATAAATCGTAACTTGAATTCATATACAACCAAATTAACACAAGTCTCACTATTTATTTTTTAATGATGACTAAGCGCGCAAGTCTGGGAGCAGTTCTAACCTTCAGAGGATACTGACCTTACGCTTATTTATTCATGGCTTTTGTTCTCTAGTTTAGAATTATCGAAGCAAGGCAAAGCAAATAGTTACCAAATATATATCGTAATCAATTTGTTACCTTAATACTTGAATATCAGCTAGCCCGCTCAAGGGAAATTACTTTATTATATTTTTGTTACTTATTTGCATTATGGGTGGCCTATTTTTTGCTCGTAATATTTTTACATATCTAATTCCTTATCTGCGATGGCATTATATATATACATATATGTATATATATATATATATATATATATATATATATATATATATATAGAATATGATTTGAATTTGTTATGTGTAAACGGATTTTAAATATATGTATATAAAAGTTATCATTTTTATATTGCTTTGACTAATAATAGCTCATTTACGTCAAGCAGCAATGTTGAAATTATTGACACTCTAAAAAGAGTTATTTGTTATTCTTTATGAAACCGAGTATATGTTTAGGTTAAAAACATTTATATAATAGTCTATAATAAGTTCTCTTGGAGAAAAATTGTCATAAGGGTCAATCTTTAACTTTAAGAGTTCCTACAAGAAAAATAAACATATGAAAACACTAACATTTATAATATTAGTAAGGGTAGTATAAAGTGCTACCTTTTGATTATTTAACTGGATTTATATATGGAAGAAATAATCTCTTTTTTAATCCTAGGAAGTCTAAATATTTATACATGTGACCGGATGCTGAGGAAAATGAAATGGGTGTTAATTTTTTCCTCGGAATTACTTTTCAAAACTTCACATTTAAAAATTTTTTTTTTTCGATTTTTATACTCATTAGCACAAATTTTTTTAGACAAAATTACATTTTCGTGTTTACATCGCCAGCGACGGGCGCGTCTCTTTCAGGCGCCTAGTCTTATACATGCTTAAAAAGTACGAAGTAGATATTAATAATTCAACAACTTCTTTTTATACCGCCTTTGAATAACAAATAGAAAAATATTTCAACTTTCGGAGATGCATTTATAGAAGCCAGTTGCGATTATTAATGTGGAGTAGTAGTGTACTTAGACTAGGAGTGTACTTAGACTTATTAATGCAAATAATTGTTGCCGTTTACTATCCACGTACAAAAATATGAACTAAAAGAAATAATTTTAACGTACATTGCCTTTGATTTATGTCAACTATGTAATTCGTTTACCTATTATGAGCTAAGGAGTAAAGATTTGATCTATGTATATGATTTCCATTTTCCTTTATTTTCATTTTCTTTCACGTACAAATAACAATGTAATTAAGGTTAACAATTTTGTGTAAAGTGTATTATATAAATTTCGGCCATATGTACGAAAAGGAAATAACACCTATCACCGTATAAAAATTGCAATATAAGTATTCTTTTAAAAAAATTCCAGAGAATGTTCGAATATTTAAACATAACTTTAATGAAAATGGAGAGAAATTTGGCACTTAAACTTATTTTATTTATTTCTTTCTACGTGAATGAAATCAAACTAACCAAAACTTCAAAGTAAACTACATATGACACCTGACGATTTAGACTTGAGCAGACCAGGCTGAAATTAAAATAAGTATGCACAAGTCATATAAAAATAAATTTTTAAATAAATTTTAATAGAATTGCTAATCTTATACAGGGTGAGTTTTCAGAAATATAGTAAAGCACTCGTTACCTGAGATATATATCTGTCATAATGGTTATTATAAGTTTTCTTAAACTACTATCGATTATTATTAACTACAAAAAATCAGACTAAGAAAACATTGTTGACAAGTATTAATATTCCATCAATACCGATTACGTGAAACGATTAAAGAAAAACGACTGGATATAGAAAATTTACAACAGATGTCCTTCTTCTTCACGGTGACTGGTCATTATTTTTGGTGAATGTCTGTTATGTAATTACAATTTTTAAAATTTTAACTACTTACCCTTGGTCTAAACTTATCTCCAATTATAGACTTGATGATGCTAATTCCGTAGAACATGGGATTATTAAGTAACTAATTAATAAGTTTTACATTAAAAAGAGCGACAATCGTATTTTTATTAAAATTAATAAAAATAAAAATATTTAATTTATTTGATGGATGTGATAACTGTATTTACATTAATAGTATTTTCTTACATTTCTTTTTTGAACGAACATGAGAATGATAAGAAGGTATTGATATCAATGTTGTTTTCTCTATGAAAATACCGAGAATATATTTACTGTTCAAAGATATCTCTTTATTCAATCCATAAACATTATTATTGTTTTGCAAAAATACAGGATAGAAAATATATGATATTTTTGTAGAATATATCATACATTTTCTATTCGAGAACGAAATGAGAGGAACGAAATATTTATAATTTCACTTGTTTAAACTAAATTTTGCGACACTTCTCTTTGTAATCGTAACTGATTGTATTATTTAATAATTGCGGTGAACTGTGAGAAACACAATTTTCTTTTCTTTTATAAACTTAGAATTTCATTGTAAATAAACTTCACTGGTTTTATCGTAATATCCCCCAATTTCATTATTAAAATTTCAATAAATTTAAAAGCGAACTGTTATATTCTTGTCACTATATGAAGTCTGCTAAAAATCTATACTTGTTTTTAAAATTGTCGCATTTTGTCAAAAAATTTCTCACTTCAAAATGAAAACAATTAAGTTAATTACAAATAAAAAGCTGATATTGATCATGTAAAAGCGTTAACATGAATTACTGACAATTAAAATGAGCAACAACATTGTTATTTTATATATTACTATTTGTAAATATATACTTACAACATAGGTAATGAACTTTATTTATGACTTTTCCATTTATTTAACAAATAATCGTCTTAAAGTATATTGGTGTTAAATTCAATCGACATTAATTTAATCTTAATATTTCACTTATAAATTTTATTTAATTTCTTATTAAATGTAAAAATTATATATATATATATATATGTATATATATATATATATATACATATATATATATATATATACATATATATATATATATATATATATATATATAATATATATATTAATAAAAGTCAATGCATGATAATGGTTTTTGCGACAAAATTTAAGCTTTCCACTTTATATAAATTAAATTTTGAAATACTATTATTTGTGTGCCGAAATCTGCAACTTTAACTTGAAAATAAAATCTTATTTCTTATTAAACTGACACCTTGTGTATAAATCGAAATCCGAAGAGGCTATCGGTTAGATGGATTGAACTTCAAAAAAATCACACTATATCAGTTATTCTGAATATTCGTATTCATAACATATTAGAAAAATATAGTCAGCTCTATTGATTATTACCAGGCGAGAAATTTCATTTTCGTAAAAAATTAACGACTTAAGCCTATTAATTAAAAGTATCTCCCAGCAAATAAAGTTAACAAAATTTCCTCAGAACATGTTTTCTGTAACCAATGCCAAAAATTTTCTGTAAACTAAAATGTGTAACATCAAACTAAATATCTATTATAGACTCTAGGGTTGATTAACGTTTACATGAATATGAATAGCTTTTCGGCAAATTAGGAAGGAACCAATCATTTCTATGTCGGAAAATTAGCATATTTCTAAGCACAGGTCTCGATTCAAATGAAGTAACCTTCACAACTATATCTATTCATTTCTGTATTTATCGACATTATATACTTCCCCTTTCGAAACAATTTTAATAATACTGTGGACTAGCACACTATATTTAACTTCACAGAAATGATAATTTTTTTAAGTATAATGATTTATCCCTGACACAGAGAAAATCTTTGGTGTAGTTCAATCTAGCCCACGAATTTACTAAATAGATGCACTTGTTCAGGGTATTGTTAATTAATCTACCCTTTCATTTTCTTTATGATAATTCGGTCATTTTGGAATCAACACCAATGTTTTGATTAAGTTATAAAAACAAATAAATATTTCAATACGATCCGAGACAATTAATTAGTATGCCTGTCACTGCAATTAATAATTAAACTTCATGACATATTAAACAGATTAGTAGACAACCAGATCGACCAACTAAGGAACAACACATCACTAAGATCCTAAAATACATTGACTGCTTCAAACTGTTTGAAAATTAAATGCCATTGGGGATGTAGCTTGAAAATGAGTTACTGCCCGTATCGTTGAGTACACTTCGCATTAATCAGATCGTTAACCTTTGTGCTAAAGGTAATATGTTAGCGTTAAAGTCAGCTGTGAATAAATTTATCACTCTTTATAATCTGATATTCTTTGTATTTAGCTAGAAGGGGTAGCGGACAATTTTACAGACTAGAGTCTTTTTAAAAAGTTACTATTAGTTTATGATTTATTTTAATTTGAAACCAAAGGCACACTAGCACATAAGCAGACTTGCACGCCAATGCACAATAATATTCGCTCACAGGCATGTACCCTAGTACTAATGCTGGCACAGACGCAGGCTCGCATACACTCACTCACAAGCCCACTCACGTATGCACGCACGAATTTTCAAATGAAAATTATGAAATTTAGTTTAAATATAATTTATAATTATATGTGAATTGTTCATGAAAGCATATTTTATATCGTATTTTCATACGATTATATCGTCTGCTATAATTAACTTGAAACACGTATGAAAAGAGAAATATAATGAAACCCTAGAAAATAAGATTTGCAGTTTGATTATTTTTGTTGTTTATATCGTTTAAAATGAAGCCTTATAGCCATTAAAATACGTAATTTTCTAACAGAAGTTAATTTTTAACAAATAGATAAGAACCTATTAAAAAATATTATGTGACTAACAAATGTCATGGTAGCGAACAAATAAAAATAAATAAAATATATTCTCGAATTAATATCGTATCGGAAATAAAAAATCGCTACACCTTTATAATAAATAAATTAATGAAATTGAGGCAGTAGGCATGTCCCACTGATTTTACATTTGGCTCAAAATATTGAAATAATTTTCTGCATGAAAACCAGTCTAATTTCAGTAACACTCAATGCTTACCGGTAACGAACCAGTATAGCTTGGTTAATAAAATATTACGGTTATTTTTTAATAACCGTAATGACAAATTCAGTTATTAAAAAATAACCGTATGTAATGTATATAATGACAATGAAAATTTGCTCTCTTCTCTTAGAGGTCCCACTCAGGAGGACCTTCGACATTAAATTTAGAAAAATTAAAACGCCTACTTGCGGTATTCCTCAGATTACGTCATACTGAGGACCTTTGATGATACGACGCATTGCAAGACACGGGATCATTGTCCTGCCGCTTGCCCAGCGGGGCTGGACTTATATTCCGGTTGGCTGTAAGAGATTTCTTCCGTAGTAATAAATCTGTCATATTTATCAATTTTATTCGTTAAAGTTTCTGGTTCACTACTAACGTATTACAATGGAATATATGGACTCATATATCCCAATCGAAAACAGTCCTCAATAGCGAATGAGTCAATTACCTAGTAATTTAGAGGTTTAATTACTTCACCAAACGGCCAGTAGAAACATTGATACAATTTTTATAGAGCCACCAAAGTTTAGCATTCAGTGTGCGAAGATTTCGGCAAATAAATGAAACTTTGCTTTTCAAGATTCGACAATGAGAAAGTTAAAAGCAAATTGGCCAATTGGATAATAGCGTAAAATATGCTCATGACAAATAGGAGGCCTTATTTGTCATGAGCATATTTTACGCTATTACCGAAGTTGGCAACGGCTTGTGTGTATTTTGCTTATATTGAAAATTGTCATGAACTTGTTGCAGGCGCATTAAATAAGAACAAGGTTTAGACTTATACTTGACGGAAGGTGCTATGTAAGAAAATCTATGTACTGTTTTATTACCAAGTATTTTAAATCGCTTGGTACAACTTTGGAAAATATCTACTGAATTTGAAAATTAATATTATATGAGTACTTAAAAATATATTTAGTTTGCCTATTTATATGTTTAGACTTTTCCCTATATGTTATCACAGACAAGGGATTAGCACTTTAGAGAATGGTCGATTTTTTTCTTCTGTCGTACATTTAATTTTAAATAAATGTGACTTAAATCCAACAGCAGTACTAACCAGTTTAGTGATAGAGAGACTCACGTATTTAACTTACGTCTTCATTGTAAAACGAAGTTATTGGCAGCCAAGTTTGTTTATTTCGGTAAAAAGTAATCAAAAAATAAAACAAATATTTTTAGCATTTTCGAAGCTCGGAATGGGAAATACATTATTTTGAACACTGTACATGCTCATAAACTGACTCTTCCAAATGATATTACACACAATAGGCGAATTTGGTAAAATACGGACACCTAATTTTTCGCTTTAAAATTTTCATGACAATATTTATAAATTTACTAACGAGACTTATGCAGGTTAATAGATCATATGTCTATGAAAAATGTTAAGTACAAACGGTTTATGTGAAAAATCTCTTAAACATTTTCTGCGGCATTTCTGAAAGTAGTAAAATAAGTAGTTTGGAATAGTACAATTTTTTTTCGATTGCTATACCATATGTCAGGGTTCTTATCCTGACGTTTGTTCCGCGTGGTATTTGTCAGTGTACTTTTGCAAAATGTATTTACCAGCGCTTAAAATCTAGTGTAAGTAATATATATTTTATTGTATTAGGACTGGTAATAGATTTTCAAAACAAAAATATAGACATGAAAACAAAATTTTTCTTATCTGTATTTTTTTCATTGAATATTAAAATATTATAACATATCTGATTCCCCATATGCGCCGTTTAATTGGTTTTATTTTTTGTGTTTACAAAAATAAGTCGTTAAATACATTCTATATTTTTAAATACAAATCTGTTTTAAATAAAACTTCTTTAGGCGCGATTTGAGCGTAACTCAGAATTTTTTTTTCAGACGGAAGTAACATCCAGTAAAATCTATAGTTTGCTTAGGTTGTTTCCAATGTTTGAAAGCAATGCCTATAAATTTCGTGAGTAAATGTGCCGTGTTATATACACGTTCATATTTAAATTTATTTCTGTTCTTATTATAACGGTTTCCTTTGCGTCCTTACTGTGCATTTTACCTTCACCATCCATCAAGTCAGAGTCTGATTGTGAGTTTTGGAGATAAACGATGGAACTTCTTAACGGATGGTTGTAAATCAACAGTAATTTAATGTATTTTCTACTGATATTCGATACTTTTCAAAATAATTTTACCACCAATTACCACCAAGATCTGATGATGAGTTTTGGAGATGAACAATGGAACTTCTTAATGGATGGTTGTAAATAAACCGTGATTTAATATATTTGCACTGATAGTTGTTGATTTTTAAAATAACTTCACCATCGACCAGAACAGGGTTTAGTGATGAGTTCTAGAGATGTGCAATGGAATTTTCTAACGGATGCCAATCGTGATCCAAGAAATTTGTTACTAGTGCTTATTTCTTTGTAAAATAACTACGTTCTAGACCAGATCAGTGTAATGATAGTTCTGGAGACCAACATTATAACTCCTTAATAGATAATATAATTATAAAATCCTTAACGATTCAAGATATTGGCTACTAGTAGTAATTACTTTGCACAATAACTAAGCCATCAACCAGATCGGGCGATGATGAGTTCTGGAAATGAATAATGTAATTCTTCAACTGATAGTCGTAAGTCAACCGTGATTCAAGATATTGACTACTCGTAATAGTTACTTTGCAAAAGATGGTGTTAAAACCTTGGTGTAATTAACAACAGCGACCAGGTTATGGTCTAAGGATGAGTTTTGGGTATGATAGTAAATCAACCGTCATTCAAGATATTAGCTGCTGGTAGTTGTTACTTTGCAAATTAACCATACTATCGACTGCTTCAGGTTCTAATGATGATTTCTAGAGATCGACAATGTAATTCCTTAATGGATGGGAGTAAACTGACCGTAATTCAATATATTTGCCAATAGTAGTTGTTACTTTGCAAAATAATTACACCATCGACCATATAATATTTGCCACAACCATCAGAGAACTTTTATTTCAACTGCGTGTAAAGGTACATTGCACTCATATATTTTTTAATTATCTTATCAATGCAATGTTTGTTAGCATTACGAATAAGTTCTTTAGCATAATCCGAAAGTCCCAACACGTCAACACTAATATCTAATAACGAAAAACAACATTTTAGTAGAAAAAAATAATGCTAAAATAAGAAGCAGTCATAAATCAAGTTAGCTATATGTTACAAAAAATCGCCAAATTAACTTAGGCGAAGCTTATAGGTCTCGCTCAGGAAAATAAGCCAAAATATTAAGCAACAACGCGAAACTAATGTCGCTTGAAATATATCTAAAACTTGAATTTAGAAATACGAAATATTTAGAATGGTATAATATTAATGTAACGCAAATACCAAGAAATTATTAATGGACCGATACGCCGCTGTAAAATACTGAATTATTTCTAAATAATTCAATGCTTCATAGCGAGACTTGTTCGCTTAATTTTGTTCACGATTAAAGCGTAAAGAATAAATGGATACGTAATTGTTATAAGTTGCTTAATTATTCAAGTGAAATGGGTTCAATGTACTCAGTATTCATTCATAGATTTATTTATTATTCATAATCGAATGAACGGGTGCTTTAATAAGAGTAAGCAATGTCAATACCTCTGCAAATAGAGCAAGTTGGAAATAAATTTGAACTAAATTTTTCATTTGTTCTCCTATTTCATAAGCATAGATAGATGATTACATATTTCTCGACTTATAATAACAGATTATATAACATTGTTTTATATTTAATAAAGTCTGCTATTGATAAATCAAATTAAGATGTTGACGTGTGTTTAAAAGATGTCCATTAAATATTTACTTTCCACGTTTAAAGTTTTACCCTTGTTGAAATTTATTATGCACGTAAATATTAGAAAATAAAGAAATAATAAAGAAGCTCTATTTTATTTTATTTCGAAATTCATGACTTGAACAAGTCACTAATGACCTTAAATCTGCGCGACAAGATAAGAACTTTGTCAATAAAGAATTAAATATAGTTTTATAAGCTACACAATGACAAATAACTCATATTAATAATAAGCAGATTGACGGACGACTACGTCTATTTTCGAAAATTTAATTTTTTGTTTAATTTTAAGTTGAGAGTATATGTCCAATGAAAGCAAATTTGTGAGATCACAATGATTTGATACGAATTATAAATTATTATGTTAATACTCCCACCATCGTGGCAAATTTATTGTCATAGAAGCATAAATTGAAGTCATCAATAAAAAATAGTTAACTTAAAAAATAATGTCAAATACAATGTTAGAAAATGGAAATTAAGTGTTGTTATTTTACAAATCATGCTTAACTGAAGAAATAAGTTAATATTTCTTTGTTTCCATAATGTGCATGGAACCAATGACTCTCATTCCAAATGCAAGATTAAATTTATTTTTACAAACTAGGTCAGGAAAAAGGATATATATATATATATATATATATATATACATGTATATATATATATATATATATATATATATATATACGTATATATAAAAAATATAAAATGGTCATATTATGAGTATGGAATAAATATTAAATATATTTCCACTTTCAAATCAGTTAGAGCCAACTAATTGCCGATGTCTCGTAGGCGAATTAAATTAAATGCAACGCGGTATATTCACCTGAATCTGAAAAGTTGCTTGATTAATCAGGCCACATAAATTCAAAATTTAAGAACCCAATCTCCCTTATCGATGTGTTCTCGTTCTGTGTTTCCTTATCAAATGTAAAAAGTAGTGTTTTAGTTTTTCTGAAATATGGTCAGCGCTCTTCCAATGTAAAAACATGAATTGGCTGAGTTATGTCCGGTATTCTAGATTTGAAAATAAAAGTTTTTTATCAAAAAGAGTTGTTCTTATAAGCTTGAAGAAATGCTTCTTGGATGCAAAGTGTTTTTAAATATTGTTTTTAAAAAAAAATTTGAAGAAAGTGATTTTTGTAATATGTATTTTAAAAATAATTTGAAATGAAATAAGTTTTACTTGTGTTTTTTATCATAGCGACAAGAATCAATGTTATTCCATCCTTATCTAGGTGCTTAATAGTTTTCAAAATGCATATAAAAAAATACAAAAATTATTGTTCAAAATAATATACGTTTTTTTTAATTAAAAGTTGTTGCAACTTAATTTTTATTTCAATATATTTCGTTATGGTTTACAATAAATACTCGATGGGTGATTAAAGTTATATTGGAAAGAAATAAACTCGTTATGTTATTAAATGCCATTACTTAGCTTGTATTATCATTTTGGGATCCATTTACATTTTCGTTCGCTATTTTAGTCACATTTCTGTGACTGTATCTGATGCGCAAGTTGACTGAAATTGATTTAATGTTGTCACAGTAGATTTTAAGCAGGTAATAATTATGCTTTTTCACTGCAATATGACATAATTTGCAAGCTGACTTCATTTTATAATTACACCTAAATTAGACCAAATTTTTATATTAGACCCGTTGATGAAAAGGATGGGTTTTGACATAAAAAATATGCGAAAAAACACCATAATTGAAATAAAAAAAGAGAGTTTAAATATAACTTACTTACGGAGTGTAAATATAACTTCCTAATATACAGACATGGACACAACTAAATTCATTGAAACGTTCTTTAGAAACCAGAAATTTCAAACTTCACACTTGTTTTGCAAGTCACAAAATTACTTTTCCATTATTCGAATAAACATATTTATATCGAGTTCATGATAATTAATCATAGTATGATATGAAAGTTTATAATTGATAAAGGGAATTAATTTATTAAGTAAAACATACTCACTTCCAAATAAGATTAATTTTGATCGAATTGGTTTACAGTGGATACCACTTTTTAAATTTTTATTTATTATGAATGTAGAGGTGTTTCTTTTTTTGGTTACAACGCAAACAAGACAGAGAGTCAGAAGAAGAGAGGAGTATAAAATATTTTGATTAGATTATGGTAAGGGATCGCATTTCATTTAATGATAAAAAAGATATTTTTGATCTTACTTTTTTTAGAAGTAATGTGATAATTATAAATATAAAATTAGATCACAATCTTAAAAATATATATTGTGAACTATTTTCTCGTTGCACCGTTTGCGTAAATGTTAAATTAAAACAGTTTCTGAGCGACATTATCAAAGAATTTTTTGGAATTAATTTAAATGAAATCAAAACCCCACCACGACGGCAATAACTCTATGTAGAACTTTTAGATGTATGAATAAGTTGATGATTATTGTAGATAAATTTCAGTGTACATTTTGTTTAAGGTACATATTTCAGTTGAGTTAATCTTACTTTAATTTTCTAGAAGTGAAATTAGGAATACGCCAAAATAATTTCACCTACTTCTAACTTGGTACCTAATTTCTATACTAAAAGAACTAAATAATCATTTACCTTTGAAGGTGGCCAGGGGTCATTTGAGCTATTCGAATATTAATAGTTATTTTCAAATTATTTACTTCATAGATATTGTTGAATCAATAAAAGTATACACTAATGAAAATAATCAACAATTCGTCACAGAAATTGAGTTTATTTGTGCATTTGTGTACAAATTTAAAAACCATAACTTAAGATTTGTTGCAGCACCCACATAAAAATGGTTTACACGAATTGCATATTTTGCTACTTTTGTTTTTGCAATGTGAAATATAGCAATGACATGATTGACAATGATTGAATGATTGATTGATGACAATGATTTTTGAGGTTACTTGCTAGAGACTGACTAATAAAACTGAACGCTGTAAGGGTACCGCGTCAATTTTAAAATGAAATCCCTTCCACGCACCTTCACTGTGATCGCTTCTTGGTAAAGTACCCATGCATTTAGAGCAGAAAAATTATAAAAATAAATATAAAAATAAAATATTATAAAAAACCTAACCATATATAACAGGCCATCTTCTGTATGCTACTTTGACACTGGATTATTGTTATTTGATCATTGACATCAACGCCGTATTTAGTTGAATCGTAAAATTTTACTGTTTCTGGTTTTTTTTGCATTATCTTAACAGAGTCATGAAATATACTCAATAACAAAATGTTCTTACTTATTTTTTTTTCAGAAATGTTGCTGCACAATATCACACTACCAGGATTTTCAATAGCAATTCTTGAAGAAATGGAACAAAGAAAACGCACGCGTTTTCGAGGCCGTCTACCATGTGATCCTTGTTGACGATGTACCTTTTAGTTTCGTAGAATATTTGAAAATAATATTAGGTTTAGTATTAAAGAACGATTAAAATTAGCGGAAATAATCGATACTTATCGATTTTATAAAATTGTACACATGATACATTGTTATTCTTGTCATCACTAGAACTTCATCCAAAAATTGAAATTCTGACTCTAGAAGTATTTCGACTACGTCATCTTTACTTTCCGATAGATTTTCCGGCAAAAGTTGTAATAATTCCAAATTTTAATATTGCGAATAGAACAAAACATTTTACCCAATCATTTTTACACTTAGAAAGCACGTACAATAATAAAATAAGTCACTGACTTGTACCAGTAAAACTTTGTAAGTCAACAACAGATACTGTTACAAACTATCGACAATTATAAACATACTTGCCTAAAAATATGAGATGATGTTCCCTGTCGATGAGAAAATTTGCTACAAATTATTTAGGTTTATTTTCTTGAGGTCTTCGAGCCGCTCTAAGGAATGTTTCAATTTATGTTCTGTTTAAACATGTATTTATCGAAATGAGATTATGTGAGCTAAAGAGAAGAGACGTGACGTTGAAGCTTTATAAGAATTTATTAATAATTTAGTACACCGACATTATCCCGGTCCCTACCATCTTTAGATGGTCAAGGCCGGGATGATTTTGATTCGAATGTAATTGGAAAAACAAATATTGAGGACAGCCACCGGTTGACTCTAACATATCGTGGGTAGTAAATAGGATTAACTCAGTTTTATTTTATTTCCTTTAATAAGTTTATTTATCATTCGACAGTTACCAAAACTTAAAAACATTTTTATAGCTTCATATGTATTTGTCAAATAAAATAATAATTACTTATGTTTCAAACAAATATATGAGTAATTTAAAAATGCAAAATGTGATAATTTTTCAATTCACCTTAATGTAGGGCAAAATGGTGAAAAATGCCCTATCAGCATATATGCCGCACTAAGTCTAGGAAGGACACCCAGCAATCGAAGTAAGTATTTATTGTTTTTATATATACATTCGTGGCAGTAGTGGTACTAATAATTGCTTATACCGGTTGCCCTCTGTGCTTTGTCAATCAAAAAAATCGAAATCTTGAAAAAAATAATTGAATTGAAACACAACTTGCGTAGGCGAGTTTCATTCTATATTTTTTAAATATTATTGATATAAGATTATGTGGGTGTTATTGATTTTAAGTATTAGTGTAGTTCATAACGCTCACAATATTATCGACATTTTCTACAAGATAAAACTAGGTTTATGCACTGAGAGCCGGGGCGTTTTTGCCTTCGCTTAGCAAAATGCACCACAATTTTACAGGTTAAATATGCCTCTATTTTCGATACATATTATTTGTTTTTTACAGATTAACTGTGGGGAGACGCTACAAAAGGAAGACTTCCAGAATACCGTGAGTGCTAAGAGGAAGCTATGTGAAAATTCATTAATAAGGAATTAAGTGTCAACCAATCCAGCAGGGAGTAAGGCATTTCTATCCGAACTCTAAGAAGATATCTTAAATCGGGCAAAAGAAAAGACCCATTGCGTAGATGTTCAGAGTTGGGAGCAGAATATGAATAGACATCCGTCAGATATGTACAAACTAAATTTTCTCTAAAAAGACGACATTCAAAGTATTATCTTCAGTGTAGCAGAAAAAATGAATTTGGAACATCATTTTTCAAAGAAAAACAAAGAGCTGATGATGATTGGCTCGATGCATTTATGCGCCGTAATAAAGAAATAATATTACGAAAGTCTGAAGGTTTATCTCTAGCTTGGACACAAGGAAATAATCGCAAGGCCGTTGAAGATTACTTTAATATATTGAAAGATATCTTGATTGAAAACGACTTTATGGATGAACCAAGCAGAATATACAATGTCAATGAAACTGGCGTCTAGGTCAATAACAAAGCCGATAGAATCTGTGCTACCATAAATGCCGAAGAAGTTTAAAACATAACAAATACTGAAAAGAGCAAAAAGGTAAGCGTTATTGCCTGTTGTAGTGCGGAAGGAACGTTTTTGCCGTCTGTCCTCATTAGTAAAGGAAAAAATAAAAGACCAGAGCTTTCTGAAATACTATCGCCTGGATCTGACATATAAATGAATCAGAAGTCATCATATATATATATAGCAATTTGTTTTACAAGTGGCATTTTGTACCCAAAAAAGGAATAGGTAGCTTTTGGACGGTCATGGTTCACACAGCAATTCAATTTATTAGATTGAGGCAGCTCCTGCAAATGACGTTATACTACTTTGCTTCCCCAGTCATACTACACATGCTTTGCTGCCGTTAGACCGAGCATTTTTCAAACCCTTCTAGACATATTTCAATCAAGAAATAAGAGTATGGATGGCAAATCACAAGGAAAGAAGACTGACTCTATACTACATTTCTCAGTTAAATGGAGACGCTTGGTGCAAGGTTGCTGCTATTTCCACACGTATATCAACAATGCCGTACACAGGGATGTACCCATTTAACTCTTCAATAATACCCGATTATTTTTTTTGTATAGACGCCTCTAATAACTTACTCCCAGAAAGTTGTTCATCAAATAGATCAGAAAGCAAAATTTTCGTTAGTCAAGAGCCCTCATTTATTGATCCTTCTAGTAAAATCTCCGTTTAAATAATGGTATATTAATTGTGCTACTAAAATTCGCTATCATATAACCTCAAATTGCCAAGTGGAAATTATATTAACTTGACCGAAACATTGAAATATGGAGCCAGCTACCAAATAAAAACTAATAATGATCGTCTAAAAAAAACTTATGTTTCCGCGGTTTTACCGTAACTGAAGCTATACCTTAAATTATTACATTGTTATGCGATTCTAAGGTGTTTTATTTAATATCGTCGACCTTATGGTACTTTTTAGGCTATTACTATTTAATGGTTATTGATTATATTATCTTTTAAGGTCATAGGTAAAATTGCGGCGAACTTTGAGTAAAATTATGTACTGTGTTGTTATAATAAATGTAAAGTTCGACAATAAGACGTGTGCTCGGTATTACTATACGTTTTTAACGTTTCCAAAAAAACTTGATATTTAGATAATTATAAACGTGGAGGAGTTAATATTAACACTCATAATTCAATTTTTAACCTTTAAGAATATCCGTGTAGAAATATGATGAAGGTCGACTTAAGTTTTAAAATTATATTTTTTCTATTTCATGTACCTTCTAAGCTTAAAGTGTGAAAGCTTTAAGCTCAGAACATAAATGAAATGAAAAAAATACAAAAGAAAACTAAGAAAAGAGCACAGGGGCAGAAAGGCATACCGAAATTACCGAATTACCGAATCAATTATTTTCAGTTGGCTTTCGGACTCAATTCGATTTCCAGCGACTGACTATGTATACGGTTTCCACTTTGTATTCTCTACAATAAACAATTAAATTGATTTTTATCATACACGTAAGAACATTAATACACGAACATATCAATAGCTAACACTCAAAAGTATTTATGTTGTAATATAGCAGAGATCAAATTATGTTTTAATATTATTTAATTCCATATGTTATGTCAAATAAAATAACAAAATGCTGTGATATTGAAATAGACAGACAGACTATTGTCCGTCTGTCCTTTCCAATATCATAATATTATATTCTTTTAGTTAACATAAGATATAGAAACAAATAAATTTAAATAAACGGCCATATAAGAAATTATGAGAATGCTGTTGTTGCCATTCGACTTAGGCATCAAAGTTAGAACTTGGCTACTAAATTTGCCAATTTTATGACTAATAGTCGTTGAAGCAAGGATAATAGGTAAATTTGATCTATTTTAAGTTTTAAAACTACATTCTTAATCACATACTACTAGTAATATGTTTCTTTCTGGAATCGTTAGATTGACATATACTTTTTTAATTACAAATCAGTTTATAAATATAAAATCCAAAAGTAAAATTTTTCAGGAATGCGTCGGATAAAGTGGTATCATAAAAATGTTTCAATTATTAATTTGGATAATTTATAGTCCATAGTCCATAACAGCTAGAAGTAGAATTAAACAGATATTATTTTTTTTAAGTAATTTATTGATATCATTGAAAAGAGTGTATTTCAACGGAATTTAGGACTATCTTTATTTACTTGTGATACTTAATAAGGTGATGTTTAATTATTCTTGAAGAAAAGATAATCACCCAGCTGTTGATAACTATTTGCAATGACTCAATTGCATATTTTCTCTAGAAAATATTTGTAAACCCTTATTAAAAATAACTGACATACTTAAATGTACTTTAAATTCCATCCCTGTGACTGCTTGATAATTTAGATTTATATTTGCATAAAACTATTCAGTATTTTTAGGACTGAAATGCACAAATAAATATTTATATTTAATGAGGTTAGCGTGATATGTGCGAAGGTTTTAAAACAATTGCTTTAGAAGGAAAACTCAATATTAGGAAATGGATTAATCTCACTTTCTCGTATAAGTTGCTTGGATCGGGAAAAGGGATTCGAACTGCATTTTTGTATTCGCTTTTTTATTTAATTATTTTTATACGATAATCGATTTTTGGTATGTAGGTTTTCCTTAACTTCTATATCGACCATATAGAAGTTAAGGAAAACCTACATACCAAATTTCAAGTTTGTAGATTTTAGACTTATAGAGTTTTTATTAAGATTTTATGTGTCCACATTTCTATAAAGACCCTTTGCAGAAAAGGAGAAAGTTAAACATAATAGGAATCGTCCTTACAATTCTTCGCAAATAATCAATGTCACGATTAATTACAAAAAGGAAAGTTGAAAAATTTTGTTTAAACAAGTAAAATTATCAATACTGCGTACCTTATTCGCGACACTTGTTTTGCTTTATTGTTTCACAATATTATATAAATATAAAATGCATTGCAGGAAATGTTACATTACTATAATGTATACCTAGTATGTTCATAAAGAAGACGTTGATATTGATACCATATTATTATACTTAGTATCTTGTTATAGAGGAGAATGATAAGGAGATATTCCATAATATACATACATACATATATATATATATATATATATATTTATACATATGTAATTTTTTTCGTAATTAAGAGAACCATCCCGCCATAGACGAGGGAATATACGAGTACATAAGTATATATTAATACATAACAACAAAATGTTACACCACCAATTAGCTATTTTCAAGGCTAATATCAAATTTTTCTGCACGAACTTTTTTAATTTATTAACTTTTTTTTCTTTTACACGCAATTGAATCCGCAGGTACAAAATCAATAATTTTATAAACATTACATTTAAACAATGACTACAGATGGACTATATGTTAATGGGAACAATGAAACAAACATGAATAAATCTGAATTTCTGATTATTTCCATTTCAAAAAAAAATTCCAATAATTATATGCTGTTATCTCGATGAAAACAGAAAAGCAGCCTCTCACTTTATTTTTTCCCATGCCATTTACGTTTTATAACTGTGTAGTTAAACTGATGTTCCCAATTGAATTAATTGAATTAGTATTTAACCACAACTTTTTGTAAGTAAATATTGCATAAATTATTTTAAAAAATAAACCTGCAAGTGAAGGCTGGTAAAAGGATATGTTACTACTGCGCATGGAATAGAAAGATCGGAATTAATGAAGATGTATGAGAAGATCGGAAGAAATATATTATGTGATGCGAGAGAAGATCGGAAGAAATATTTTATTTATTACTCTATTGTATCAGCTTATTTCGCTATTTAGAAAGATGTTATAACGGTACAAATAGATACAGAGATTATAGACGGACTTTTTTACAATGAATTTGTAGTAAATGTTTAAATCACTTCCATAATAATATAAATAATTATTTTGAAAATATTAATTTACAGAAATATACAAACTTGGCTACCATAAATTTACCGGAAAATTATAAATGTTAATAAATTAATGAATAAAAATATTTTATTATTTCAGTTCAATTTTTTGTGGTACAATTAATAAAAAATTAAACATACCGGGTGTAGATTAGAAATCTAACATTTTCTCTTTCGTTTTCCAAAAAAACAATCTTCGTTATGATGAGGAACGTGCAACATGTCGATGTTCACAGCTAATCATTTATATGGTTCTTTAGTAAGATATGGATTGATGGTTTAAATATATAAATGGGCTAATTGAAATATCTACTCTTATAAATTCATAAAATACTAACTAATAAATTCGGCAGATATTTTTCTAGGCTTTATCTTAGCTGTTTAAAATACTTACCAATACGACAATAGAAAAACTGTCTTCTAAAGTACCACACGTCAAGTACAAGTCCAAACTTAGCTCTTGATTAATATATCCGCATCAAATCTAAGGTAATTTTAAATAAACAAAAAATACACCCTGACTGTTGCCGAGGTCGGCACTAGCGTAAAACTTGCTTATCACAAATGAGGCATTATAATCGAATTTGCTTTTAACTGTCTTATTGTTGAGTCGGGAAGAAGGAAGTTTCACTTGTTTGCCGAAAACTTCGCGCCCTGTATGCGAAACTCTAGCGACACGATAAAGATTTGACGTGAGAAGACATTTGGAACTGTCCGTTTGCTTAATTAATTAAACCGCCTAATCGCAAGGTTAGTTTAGTCGCTCGCAATTAAGAATTGTTAGCAATTGAGACATATATGCGTATGGATATATATATATATATATATATATATATATATATATATATATATATATATATATTTATACATCATAATATGAGTTAACTATGTTTTGTGCCGCTCAATTTATTTCCTAAATTTAATCCAATGAGCTTGAGGGCTGCCTTGAAGTTCTCATCGTAAAATATACTCAAAAATGTTTGTTCATAAAATTGCTAGTTAAAACTCAAATGCTAACACCTAAAAAGATCGAATACGATGTATTCTGCTAGATATATCCCAAAAATATTTTGTCGAACTTCAGATATATATGGAAAAATGGTAGGTTTATTAGTATTAGTCTCTCTTTTTATATGCCACTATCTGTGTATAATTGCTGTCTCCTTCTCAATAAATTAATGCATATGAATGAAATGTGATAGGAAAGTTATTGATAATCCAAACAAAATCATAATATTTATAGGTATAAATAAAATGAGTAGGATAGTTTAAAGATTGGGCAAAATGTATTAATTATACTATTTTACGAACTTTCTTCCTTATGAGTCACTATAATAATTTTAACATGTTCTTTAAAAAGTATTATGATTCCCCACTATATGGTTATTTTGATGTGAAACATCTATATGCGCAGGTATAAACCGGATCGTTGGCGTGGCGACAATGCCGTGGCGACGGGTCGCCATGCTATACTAAGTACACTCTGACGGGTCGCCATGCTATAGTAAGTACACTACATATAGTCTATATGTAGTAGAGTGTACGGTATGGCGACGTGTCGCCATGCGCAACCGACTACGCGACCCCCTCGTCACTCAGTTCGACGCTGTTGTTTTTGTATTAATTGTAAATAAATGTTTATTAAATAAAGTCACCATTTTCTGTAAGAAATTCATAATACTTTATTTTTTCATTATGCTATATTTTGTTCCTATAATAATCTTGTCTTTTATGTATATTACTTGTACGAATACGATGCTTCACATCTGCCAGGCGTCCCGTGACGGCTCACTGTTTTTTTTAATAATCGTGTTTAGTCCAGAAATATATTTATCACATATTTCTAACATACTCTGAATTTATAACTTTAAGGTCATGTGGTTACCTTCACCATACACATTATAAAATATTAACTCAAATAATGTTAACAATGTCAGCAGAAACATAATGTTAAAAATATTCATAATATATAACGTGTAATGAAAAAAAGACTAACTCCTATAATAAATACCTTCATAATGAAAAAATAACCATAATGAGAAAAGTAAAAACCATAGATGATATACTATGAATAGACGGACATTACTACGAATGAAAAGTAAATGACGATACGTGCACCATTAAAATTCTTGACAGATAATTATCTTCCATAGTCTCCCGCTTCGTTAGTGTCCCGCCGAATTTAGTATTTTTATTAAGTTTCAACCATAATTTTTAGAAAGTTGTTTAGAATAAGCAATGTTGTTCTTGGTGAACTTGTCCAGAAATTAATAATCAAGTAACATATAAGATTAACCCAAATAAAAAGACATTGCACGTGTTAACATGATTTACATACTTATTTTTTCATATCTTCTTTTCCACTAAATTATTATTCAACTAGAATTTATGAAATAAATTAATCATACTATGTACATTCTACGTTTTTCTGACTTTCTGTCTTTATAAATAAAATTATTATATATTGTATACGGAAAAATATCATTTTGTGTATAGGTATTCTCACTAATTTATCGACAAACCATATCGTTATATTAACACAATATTCAAATAAAAGAAGATACAAAAATGGGGAAATATATTATATTTCGGTACATCAAATATTCTAAACATAATATTAAAGTGCTACTAGCAGCGCAAATATTTTCTCGGGCTGTTGGAAGAGCTACTCAAAGTTGTCATGATTTTTTGAACTCGTCCCAATATTAGTATCCTGAAACCACTGTGCTATTTATTAACCTTGTTAATGACGTATTCAATATGTTTAATTCCAGGAACTTTATTTCTCTACATTTAAGAGACTTTTGTTCCTAATTAATAAACAAAAAGTTTTGGATAATATCAAAGAGCTTAGAAATTTCAAATTTGACTACGGCTCCGTTATTATAAATTCTACCAGACACTGAGATTAAGCTGGGTTTTTAATGAGCATAAGAAATATATAATATTTATAGACTATAATCTAAATGCTAAGAGCAACTTCTATATTTTATGAACTAAAAAAGGCAGAAATTACAAGTGACTTTTTCAATATAGTTTTGTTAGACAGATCTATTAGTTGAGAGGTTTTATGACAATTCATTAAAATTTTTGTCGAGTACATATATATATATATATATATATATATATATATATATATACATATATATATATATATATATATATATATATATATATATATATATCTATGATATAAATATTAGTCGGGTTTTCCTTCCTGACGCTATAACTCCAGAACGCACGAACCGATTTCCACGGTTTTGCATTCGTTGGAAAGGCCTTGGGCTGCGTGAGGTTTATAGCAAACAAAATTCAGGAAAAAAATCAACAGAAAAGCCGGAAAACAGGGAAAATCATTTTTCACATACAGCCCATCTCTGATACATAGCATGTACTACAAACCAATATAGTTTTGCATGGTTGTGGAGCAGATGGCGCCAGTATTTTACGTAGGTGGCGCCGGTGCGTGATACATTGTTTGACAGCTACTCATTGTACTCTGCTCAGTTAATTTCATGTGACATTTATTATGCGCACGTTCTTTCAAACGCTAACTTAAAACCGGTATTGTGTTCACTGTGAAATTGAGGTTAAAGTTATTCGTTTCCTAACAGTTCAATTGGAAACCATCAAAACAATCACGCGTATTGTGCAAATTTTTAGTCAATTTCAACAGCAGGCACTTGTCATTTTTTTGCAACTGTGTAAATTATGTGGATCGTGCATTTGAGGTTAAATTCACCAGTCTGTCCATAGTCCAAAATGCCTAGAGGACGACGTGCGAACATCGGCCGCCGCGCAAGACATGCAAGCCAGCAACAAGTGTATTCACAGAACTTAAGCGAAGAAAGACAAAATATAATAAGAGAAAATGCCCGATTGAGACAACGCGTGAGCACACGAAGATCATTGGCATCATACAATCGCTTGGCGTTCCAATATGATCCAACTGCGAACTACAGTGTTGATAAATTAATAATGTATGTATTCCTCGAATACCAATGATTCCGACTGATCTTCCGTTTGACTTCAAACGATTGCAATTTCCGGTTCACCTTGCGTTCGCAATGACAATTAATAAGTTGCAAGGCCAATCGCTTAGTGTTTGCGGGATAAATCTAGAAAATCATTGTTTTTCATATGGGCAGCTATACGTTGCGTGTTCACGAGTTGGGAAACCATCCGCTTTGTTTGTGTTAACGTCAGACCAAAAAACAAAAAATGTGGTTTACCAAAGAGCACTTCAGTGAAACAGATAATTTGCGGACACGTATAACGCTTCGATTCAGTATTTACTTTGGATTCACTTTAATTTTTTACTTAGAGAAGTTCAACTAAATTACACTTCATTTTTGTAATCGAAATGAATTCATTACTGTTGTGAAATGAAATAAAATTTTTCCTTTTCAAATATAAAAAAAAAAAATTTCTTCATCTTTTAATCCCCAAACGAAATGTTACAAAAAACCAAGCCATCTGGTGGCGAAACGGAGTTCGCCGGGCTTGCTAGTATATATATATATATATACATATATATATATACATATATATATGTAAATATATATGTATATATATATATATATATATATATATACATATATATATATATATATACACATATGTATATATATTCTCGCCCTGCTATCGATTTTGCGTTAAATTATCGATCGCGCAAAGAGATGGCCTGAAGCGGTACTTGCAGACAACATTACCGCAGTATCGGTGGCTAAAATATTATACGAACAATGGATATCGAGATTCGGGTAATCTGCCACGAATAGCCAGCGATCAAGACCGCCTGTTCGAGAGCAAATTTTTAACTAGCCTTACGTACTGTTTAGGCACATTTATCAAAAACAAGAACTACGCCATATCATTCGCAGTGCAACGGAATTATTGAATGTTGTGACTCATTTTTAAGCACGGAAGACGACTTCAAATAATGAAATTTGAACAATTTCATGATGAAATGACAATCCAAGACAATAAGGCAAACAATTCGTGCAGCTCGCGCATTGCAACGCAGCACTCGAAGAGCTCTTTCTCTACTTCACACGACTTTGGACGGCAAACTGTGAAACGCGCCAGCGGCGGAGACCGTTTTGTTGACTCTGCGGTGCGGCGCGCAGGTTTTGCGGGGTATGCGCTGTCTCGTTCGGCGATTACCCATCTCTGTCGCAGCTCTCTGTTTTTATATATCGCTCTCTCTTACTTTCTTTGTGTCGTGTTGGTGGTATATAAAAGTGCATGTCACAAAACCGAATACATTCAGTATTTGCTTCCTTGACTTCTGTTATATTTCACCGGTTTCTTCATATGACACGTAATGCCTTAGTACTTACTTCAGACTCAATAAGTGCAGCTCTAGCTCACTATCTAAAAAAATTACGGCTCATTTAATTTAGCACACCGCTTCTATTTATACACTGTAAAGAACAATCACGGGCTCCACTGGTAGCGGAACATTAGGATGCATTTTTTAAAATATTTTAAAGCACCTGGCCTTTAAAACTACTTTTTGGCATAATTTACAAACTCGTCTTGGTTCATCTTTGAATCTATTTCTGATTTCTTCAGCAATTGCATAGACAATATAAGTAATATGTTTGTCTTAAGTTTATGTCACATGCCAAGCAACTGGCTCACGGAAACCCTAGTAAAAATAATATTTTTTTTATAATTTTTGTAAATTAATTTTTTTTTAAATTATTTGTTACAATGTCGGGCTATTTTCAGAAAAATCTAAAACTATTATTTTGTTGAACGGCCCATATATTGAGGTAATTAGTTATCAAGGCCCATATTTTGAGGTAATTAGTTGAAAGTTTGATTGTTTAAAGGTCATAATTGTCATGTGACCAATTTTTTGGCCCAGATGTCATTAGTTTTATCCATGGAAACGCAAAAAATCCCATCATATAATTCCTTCCGCATCTGTGGGACCTATTCTTCGTACACTGATTTAAGACATGATTTTCTTAAAACATACTCTTCCGGAATAAACTGGCAAATGCAAAATTTTTCGAAAATGAATTTCATTAAAAATAACTCATGGTATATCTGCGCAAATAATCATGGTCAAATCGTAATTACACTCAGTTCGAGATGTAGATTCCTGCACATTTCTTGATAAGACACAATAGAGACACCCAAAAAATTTAAAATGTTTCTATTCGTATACAAAGTCGTGGTCAAAACGCTACGGAAACTGAAATCAATCACAAGACAGACAGCTTAGAATCAACCATTGACGTTAAAATAGATGGAAGAGAAACGAAAAGCTCAAGCAGCAGATATTCTAAAATGAATATTCGATGTATTGCTCACGCGAATGCTATTTGCATAAGTACTCTTTTAATAACTTACATTTAGCTTATAAGACATATGTTTCTACTAACGTTTACATAAATACTTAATAAAAACAGGTATCTGTTAGAATAACAACAATTTAATATATTTGTACTTTGTGATATAGACCCTTAGTGATATAAAAAGATATGAACGCTAGTACCGCAGCATTTGCGACTTCACTCTTTGGAAGTAAGATATTACTGGCAAACAGGAACAAACGATTAAAGGTCAGGCGAACAGGAATGAACAAGACGAGGGCGGACGAACAGGAACTAAGAAGTCGTAGCGCGTAGAGTGCTGAATGTGGCGGTAGTCTTGAACGCGGGTCCTTCGGTGTGCAATTCATATGCTATAACCAGCGCTAACAGAAACTGATATAAAATTATTTCAGGTATGCTGTAAACATTTATCTGTGAATAAGTAAATAAATTCAGAAAATATGCTAGTTTGGTTCTTAAATGGTTTTTTACAAATTGGATTACAAAAACTAACGTCACTTTTTCTGAAAATTAATTGAAACCTTTTTCAATACATACTTTTTTCTTTACGAAAGCAAGTATGTTATAATGAATACCAAGATACAATGTGTTATAATTTGTTAACCTAATCTAGACCCCGGATTTATACTTTGTTACTCGTACAACAAAATACATCCGCTCAGAGAATTATTTAATATCTCCATCATTTAATTTTAACCGAGACGGTGGCAAATCGACGATGACCACTTCTAAAAGGAGCCGGAGTCCGTGTTAGTAGCCATCGTTCCTCAATCTACCTTCCCCCTCCGATATTTATAATTCAACAGGTCATTGTAATTTTACTGATTTTCTCAAAGCTGACTTGCTGTGGTATAGTTACATCCAATTTAAACCCAATTATTCAACGTTTCATTAAATTTTAACTGATTTAATTTCATTGTGCTAATAGTTATAGTTAGGTTAGTCCCATTAAATTGTCTAATAAAATGACCATTATAGGTGATTTTCTTGACTAAAGCGACCAACATTTAGTTTCAGAAACAATTTTCTGCTTTTAAAAGAATGTTGTTTTGAATATTGGTCCCAAATTCATGAAAAGCACTTCTTTACATTTTGACTTTAAGCTTCGGAATTTTAAGTTTGTAATAAAATGTTGAGTAGTTATTTATTTTTAAAAGCCACTAATTATACTGAATAAACTACTCAAGAAAAAATTACATTACGAAGAGGAGAATGAAATGTAATTAATCAAAAAAATTATTCATGTAAATATATATATATGTATATATATATATATATATATATATATATATATATATATATATATATATTTATGTGTTTATATTATTACAATATTTTAATTTCTTTTTACGAACAATAATTATTTAAATAAATAATTAAGCGTTTTGACATTTATCTTTCTTTTTAATCAAAACAGGTAACTTCATATCATAAAATGAAAGTACAATATTATGTGAACTGATGAAAATTTCTTATCAATATGAATCACTCTTTTCAACTGATGTTATTGAGTTATTTACTAAAATCAGATGTTCTTTATGATACTAAACTAACCCCAAGTCCGACTAGTTTATTATTACAACCATCACATTATAATAATTAAAACTAACCCCTATTCCAATTGGTTTAGACAAATATAATTTGTAAAACTAATTCAGTGAAAATGAATATTCATCAATTAATAATAAAAATATAATCCTTTTGAAAATAGACAACTTTTAAAAGTTTGAAACTACATTGTATTCGCGCCATTAACTAATATATTTTTAAGCTCCGCTTCGATAAATACGTATAATGCCATTAGCTAATCCAAGAGACCCTCTCTTGGCGTTATTAATAAAATAATTAAGAAGTTCACAATGAGTCTAGTAGCTTGTGTCGCCAGACTTTATTTGTCATCTCTCTGATATGACAAATACACACAATGAAAATTTGTTCTAATGACTAAAGGTTATATGGTAGGTATTAAAATTTCATTTAGAATAATATTTAGCATGTTACGTAAGTTTCTGAAAAGAATGATCAATATTTACACACACACACACATACACCCACACGCAAGCACGCATATACTCGCATGCACGCACGCAAATAAGCTGCTTGCTTATTTGCGTGCGTGCATGCACACACACACGCAAGTACGCACGTACGTACGCTCGCACGTGCGCTCGCCCGAACACACGCATGCATGCACTCATGCAAGAAAGAACGACTCCTCCCCATCAACACAAAAGACACAAATATCAAAAAAGATCATAACAAAACAACTTGTAATCTCCGCGGGACTCTTAGACTAAAACTCTCCGTTAGAAGTAAACTGTACCTTGAAAAAAGAAATATAAAGTCATTATTAACAATTAGAAATCAAGATGAATTTAAATACTTTCTTTTCAACATTAAATATATCCTATCATATCTTATATATCCTATATTAGGCAATCACGTTAAAATAGAAGGGAAAAAATTATAGAATATAAAAACTACATACTTGTACATAAGATAGAGATCTGATTTCAATGGGACCCATTTCATAGTGACAAAAATGTTAAATTTTACAGCAGGCGTAATTCTGATTTTAAATCAAAGAGCAAGATGAAATCGGACACGGATTGAATATGCACCTAAGTCTATGCGCTAACAGAAAAAAAACTAACTAGGAAGACAAACAAAAGTTCTACAATGACCTAAGTACATATTTTCAAATTACGAATCTGCACACAGTTATTTTGAATGAATTTAATGCTAGAATCGGACAACCTACTCCAGAAGACGGAAAAATCGTAGGCCAGTGAGGATGTGCCACAAAAAATTAAATAGGTGATACTTTAGTAGATTATTGTCTGCAAAATCAGCATTTGTGACTAATTTATAATCAATACAAAATCATGGAAATGGTGGACATGACTTTTCCTGGATGGAAAAACCAGAAAGAAAATTGATTACATTTTAACAAATAATTAAAAAAATATTTCCAATGCTCAGATTATAGAATCGATAATCAGCACGAACCACAAGCTGCTAAGAGTCACCTATATATTAACAAACAAGATAAAAAGAAACTGGAAATCCTTCCGGAACACACCGTCTGAACTTTCTACGATTGAGAAAAAGAGAATAAATAATTGTTTTAGAGATCAAGAAAAAATCACAAAAAAATAGTAAAACCACTCATCAATTATACAAGGATCTAATAAACCAATGCAAAGAAAGCAGTTAGCCAAAAGGAAAAATTCAATTGAAAGCAAACACGTATTTTTATCGAAATTGCAAAAATCTAATCCAAGAAAGAGAATATGTAAAAAGTATGAGAAACAAAAATAAGGAAAGGAATAAGACCTTGACTAAACTGTACAGTGACGTCGTGAAACTAATTAGCAAATACAAAACCAATTTAAGGCCTTTATTTAAAAATAAAACCAATTTAAGACCTTAAATTGCTTTTATTTTGGTATGATTAAATAAAAAATTGTGCGCGTCAGCTCCGACGCGCTACTGAAGTTTGCTCCTCAAGTACGATTGTCTTGAAATGTATAAAATAGGTAAAACTATTTGTATAAATATAAATATCAATATTATTAAATGTTAAGAGAAAATTCTTTAATACAAAATTGCCGACAATATAATCAAGTCTTAATCGTATTTTCAAGTATGTTCTACTTGATCAATTGAACAAGATCAAATTTATAAAAAAAAATAAAAAACATTAAGTAACGTCAGAATAATAAGTTCAAATTAAAGGAGACTTCTTAATTTTGTAGGATAGAATATACCAAGTATTCACACATAATAAATGTCATTATTTTTATTAATATTACATCTTGATATAATGGAACGATAATAAACTATGTGTGTCACACTCCGTCATTGCGATTACGCCATAAGAAAATACCAATATATGTGTCACACTCCGTCACTGCGATTATGCCATAAGAAAATAGCAATTAAATGTAATGATATCTCACTCTTAAGATGCGCGGAAATGTTGGGCGGAGGGGCCACCTAACGGTTACACTTTTTTTACACTTCATGTGTTCTGAACTTCAAACCGGGCGCTATATATGAAAATCAATTTTTATGGAGTAATCTCCAAAAACATGAAACCAAATATTGAGTGAAACTCTCCAATAACAGATTAAATAATTAAAAAGACTAAATAATATCTCCGAATACAAAATTTGGAAAGCAGGTCATTAATAGGAATAGAGGAACAAACATCGCAACTATTTTTTTTAAAGAATTATATGGTAAAACTAATAAACAAAAAGGTCGAGGGAAAAATCAAGATTTGACGATTTGGTGAGTTTTTAAATTTTAAAAATCGTCAATTTATCAAATTTGTATTTCGCTTAGGAAGAAATGCATTACATAAATTCAGAGTCTACATTTTTTTTCGAAAAGCTCTCTTTATTATTGTTAGTTTCCAAATTCTAAATATATATTTTTTTCTTTTAATTAACTAGAAACTAATATATACGGAAGGATTTATTCTAAATCTTACTTAACTTTAAAATTTAAGTTAAAATCGACAGCATATCCGTTTCAATGTTCATACAACGTTCATCACACAACGATAAAATGTTCACATAAAATCTTATTTGACAGTAAAGCGTAATATTTTCACCGGGTTTACTATAAATCTAAACTTATTAATAACGCTTGCCTAAATTAAATACTCCATCAACATAATCAAATATTAGTAGCATCTATTACTCAATGACAACTGAATTTGAGTTTATAATCATTAATTAAGTAGCAATAGACTGAGGTAGATTCTAACCATCGTAGGGTACTGGTTCTAGATTGAATCATTCTGTCCCTCATATTGCTCCAGTCCTAAACTTGCAAATCTATTAGGCAATCAGTGAAGTCAAATCTCAGTTTAATTTTTTGCTTGAACTTAAATTTTTTTCTTTATTTTTACGTTATTAATTTGTATGTCACGTGATTAGCCTACATTATTCTCTGCACCTGAATTAATTATTGTAATATACCGATAATCATTATTAATCCCCAAAAATATTGCAAGGAATTACTCTTATTTTTACATTAAGAAGCGGTTTTATTGTTGTAAATACATTTTTGTATATCTTAGATCTATGGTATTTTTGAATGAGTAAAGTTGTATATTAAATATGTCTAGAAAATTACTAACGAATAATCACTCGTTCACGCTATTTCCAAGCGTAAATTTATTTCCATTGACTTGGGTTTTATATTTGTTTTGTTCTACTGTATGTAATCAAACGATGTTCGTCCATTCTACAAGAAAAATAACAAGCAAATTTACGATCTTAATTTATCGTTTGAAAAAAATACTAAGATTGCTACATCTAGGTTAACACGTTTTTACTATAGGTATTATAATATTGTGAGCAACAGAGATATTATTTTGCTTCTCATTATACAGTCCTAATGCATGTATATAAAAACAGTCGTAATACATATATGTAAATTGAAATATTAAAACTGTTGTATACTTTTAATATAGAAAAAAAATTAATTATTTTTAAAATAAAGAAATAAAACTAAAGTAAGAGAATACTAAAAAGATTTTCATCAGTTATCTTTCATTTAATAATTTGTCATTAGTCGACGTTATCAGGTGAAAGAAAGACTAAACTAATCTCCTGTACTTCGTCTTTGACCTTCTGTTGACAATAAATACTTTCAAATCTATTAACAGTAAAGTGTTTTTAATGAAAATACACATATGTCCCTTTTTGTAAACATATCACGAACGGAAATTTCAATTAGTCTAAGGGACAATAATAAAAAACAAAGTTATGTAAATATATATATATATATATATATATATATATATATATATACATATATATATATATATATATATATATATATCCATGTATGTATATATATAGTGCCACTCAGCTATGAAAGCCGAGTGCGTTTGTCAATAGTATGTCAAATAAAATTTCCGTAGATGATACGTTAGTTGTCTGTAATTCTAGTATTCCATATTATAAAGGTATGAGTTGTATATTATTGATTCAACAACGCGCTCGATACATAGGCTTTGAATAATAAATAGGTAAACATTCCAAGTTCTGGAGGCGCTTATGTCGAAGCCGGCTACTGATGATTAATGTGCTCCATCTGGATTTATCGATTCATGATAATATTACCGTTTAATAGCCCTAGTAAAATACGGACGAAGAGAAGTATTATTTGAATTGCCCTTGATTTGTTCCGACCCTATAATTTGTTTGCCTATAACGTTTTAAAGTATGTTTACGCATTGATGGGCTTAGTAGTGAAAACCTTGTGTAAATATTATTTTTATTTTATTTAATTTTCATTTGTGTGCAAACAATAACGTAATGACTGTAAATATTTTTGTGTAAAAATAATATATACTAAAGAAACGCAAATGAAATTTTGCGTTTTTATAAGAAAAAAAAAATTGAAATAGGCTCCAAATTTGTTTCCTTTTGTAATAGAATTTTCTCTGATTGGGTGTAAAACAATATGCAGCAAAATTCGCCCTGAGAATTCACATTTGAGAAATTATCCACCGATGGTGTTCGTTCTAAGTAACGTTTGTTAGTACACGTTCGGAATGTATTATCGGTACGTTAGTGTGAGATAAGTTGTATAATTTTAGAGGTGGTTGTTGGTTTCCAAATTCATATAACGTGTTTACTATTTATGACTCAAATAACGATCTATGAATTTGTTATTTTTGTTCTTTGTTCCATTCCTTCTTTCTGGTCTTTTTTTCCTACAATTCATCATATAGAAAAAAAACTCCAAACTAATAGGGCACAGCGAAAAAAAGAAATTACCGTTCTCTATTGAGATATTATGGAGAAAGCTTTGCTCGAGGCTGAAGCTTTGCTTGATTGGAGAAAGCTCTACGAGACGTGGTCTGTCATAAGAAGATCAGCAGGACAGGTAAGATCACCGCCATAGCCTGTAGTGATAATTGGTTACCATACAGCGCACAGAACGGATGACCATTGGGGACGAAAAATCCTTGAATAGGAACGCAAAAAGAGATGACCCCCTGCTAGATGATCATGTAACATGGTGAAGGGAAGGCTAGGATGGATATATATGGAAATCTCTAGGAAAGGTGCATGTACAGCCGTGATTATGCTTAAAAGATTTTATGAAACGTTAGTGTAGCTTTAAAATTACGGTGTTAAGTTAAAGACGTGCCTCAGAATGATAGCACGCACGAAGATCCATAAACGGTACAACGTTGACCGTGAAAAGCAATTTACTAAAAAGTTCAAATTCAATCGTCAACGCTGGAAGATGGAAATATCAAAACTTTGTCCCAAGTGAAGCTGCAGGAAAAAACCAGTGAGTGACAAAGAATTCATTTTCCAATGTGTGGTTCCAACTAATCTAATGAAGGGTTGGAATTGTTAAAAGGCGAGGGCTGGCAAAGCTATGTCGCTAATACTATTATGACTTTATTGCGTAAATCATTTTTAATGAAGCATTAAAATCAGTAAAAATTCCATTTTTCTGAAGTACTACTGACAAAAATGTCATCAGTCATCATTTAAGACATTCAAAGAAATCCTGTGGTAAGGAAATTTTACGAATTTACGTACAAGAAGTGTTCAAAGATTTTTTATTTTACATTTTTTGCTAGTCTTATCAAAAAATACTAAACAATTAATTTAAAGTTTGAATAAAAACACAAAACTATGAATTTAAAAGCTACTTACAAATGAACTTAGAAATGTATCCTTTGAAAAAAGTAAATAACTTAAAAGGTACGTCGATAGATTATACACCAATTACAAACGCGAAGACTTTATCTTTGATAACAATATAATGATTCTAAATTTCTTTAGGAGCAATAGTTAAGTTCTCCTGCTTCTCCTCCTTCTTAACCGTTTTCTATTTTTCGAGTGGATATCATAGGACAGGGACAGGGACTACCCTGTTGAGCAAAATTTCACCAATTTAGACCAGTAGTTCTTCTCCTCCAAACGAATTTGGGGACTTCATACGCTTCTGCTTTCACCCCCCGGTCTCAGTGTTATAATTTTACTACACCACTTGTCTTCCATTCTGGCCATATGTTCAGCTCACTCCCATTTCAGCGAAGCAATTGTTATGATTACACCATCGACTCGTGTTCTTTGGGGAATCCACCTTTTATTCTTAAGATCTTTTAAAGCTATTTCTTGAAGTTTCCTCTATTCGGTTCCGTACGTTGCGATGGGTAGAATGCGTTGACTGTAAAATCCTTTTTTTACTTTGAAAGGGTTGTTCATATGGAAAATTCCTTTCATTTTGGCATATGTTGCTCAAGTTTTCCTTATTCTTTCATCCATGTTCTAGTCTGTAATTTAATGGCAAGATAAGTGCAGAGTTCCACTTTATCAACTATTTCGTTGCGGATTTTGATGTTTTCTTATTTGTCCTTTTCCTTTGTCATATATTTAGTTTTGCTGTATTTTAATGTGAGTCTTAGTTTAGCTGATGTTATTTCAATGTCTGAAATTACTGATATTAGTTTCTCTTTCGAACTTACAAAAACAGCTATTTTATGTACTAATCTCAAATGGTATAAAATCTTCTCTCAAATTTATACACATTTATCTTTCCACCTTATTAATAAAGAATGCTTCATAATACTGCCCTGGATATTTTGAGTCATGTTACTTCCCTATTTTATTCTTCATTATATTAGAACTTTATTTACTTTATCATGAAGTTTTTATCACAAAGTGTCTTTACTTGTATTTTATGATACTTTTATACCTGCCATCAACACAGACGTTGTTTATTGCCTGGGTATTGGAGCATATTTGTAACATATTAACGGTTTTTCCATAGTCAAAGAATAAAATTCGCAATGGGATGTTATATTCTCTATACCTACGAGTATTAAACAGTATTTTAGAGACTCCAAAAGTTTCACTTCAGAGTTTCACCTAAAATCCATTTGTTTTCTAGGCTCATAAAAGTCTATTTTATTGTTAGGCAATTTATATGTAAGAAATAAACGAGGACAGATTATGGCAGAATTTTTAGAATTAAAAAAAATTAATAATAAAAACTATTTTTTAAGAAAAAGGTCAATAGAAAATGGATATGTATTCGGCAAAATATTAAAATTAATAACGATATACAGGTATATACAAAATTATATAGAGAAAAAATTATAAAAAAGTTATATAGGAGAAATTGTAGAAGTAGCAAAATACTGGTAGTGAATCCGCTTGATAAGAGTAACAATAATAGAGAATAAATAATAAGAATAAGAGTGAAAAATAAATGAAAAATTTAAGAGGCAAAGCAAAACAAAATGATTTGTAAAAAACTTATCGATATAAAGAAGACCATAAAGAATAATTAAGAATACCAAAATATGAGAAAATCGATACAAGAAAATGCGTCAAAAAAGGTGATCTAACTAAAGAAAATTTAGAAATTATGGAAATAGTACATAAAACAGCCGAACCTTAACTATCAAGCAAATCGAAATAAGAATATAAGTTCAACGAAATAAACAAAAATTGCTAAAGGCGGATGAAACAAAGAAGTGTAATAAAAAATTCAAGGAAACGTACAGTCGAATAACCGGAAAAAACAAAACAGCTCGTAAAACGGCAAAAGAATTAGATAGTCCGAAACAGATATATATCTGAGAAAGAAATAAAAGACTTAAGTTCTCAGAAGTAATACAAGACTATCAAAAAATTAATACATTGAAAAATAAAGAGGGGAATGACGTCACAAATAGGTAATCCTGAAAGTTTACCTATTTGTGACGTCATTCCCCTCTTTATTAAAATTTACGGAGCTGTACAAATCTAAATTGGACTAATTTACGTGAAAGTGAAAGTGAAAGTACAAGTACTCTTATTTTTAATATAAACTCAGAAGAATGAGAAAGTGGCAGAAAACGAAAGAGTACTTGCCGAGACGCTTGCGAAACTTAATTGAAAACCTAGTAAAACTGTTTAAGAAGTGGATTGAAATCCAGCATATTCCCGTAGATCGGACAAACGTTGTAGTAGTATTATTCTCTAAATAAAAGTATTTTTAATACATGCACACCCACACACACACACACACACATATAAATATATCTCTATATATATATATATATATATATTTATATATACATATATATATATATATACACATATATATATATATATATAAATATATATATATATATATATATATATATATATATATATATATATCACATTCCCTATTTTTGGCTTCATTTGAATACACATCTACATAATGTATATTTTCTTTTTTCACATGTCTACATATGTACACCTACTTACGTATTACCTACCTACTAACATATACGGATACCTGTATGCATTTAACTACCCATTAATTTTGTTACTTTCCTGCTCACGTCAAGACAGTAACAGGGTCTAAACTTGCAGAGTTAGTAGTATCTTATTTTAGTATACTGTAGTTAGTTAGAGTTTAGTATATTATAGTTACTCATCATTGAATAGTTCATGTCATTACTTTCCGGCTCCATCACCGTTTCTTGACTTTGCAGAATGACCGATTTATGTCGTTCGTAGTAGTATCAAAACTTTAGAGTCTATATTATTAGTTTATCATTAAGTCAATATCACCAAAATTCGATCACGGAATCCATGCTGTTCATTGTTGAGAAACATAAATATAATGGTATATGTTAAATTTTCATAGTGGGGTTCAACCCATTTTTTTTATAATACACTGTGGTTGTATAAAATTATAAAAAAGTCAGCCAAATTAATTAACTAATGCTGAATTATATGAGTTAATATGCACAAAATAGGCCCTACCATATTAGCATCAGGCTGAGGAATTGGAAATCGGAGTTCAGTGAAAGAATCTCTGCTTGAAATCCACAATGCTGATTTAAAACAGTAAACCTTTGAGTCTCACGACTTACGCAGGCAGTACCCCCACAGCATCAAGACTGTTGAGTTAGAACCCAAAGTTCAATGACAGAGTCTTTGCGTCCCCTGCTTCATCAGAACTCAAGGTTCGAACTCGAAGTTCAATGACAAACTCTTTACTTTAGATCCACAATGCTAATTTAAAAACAGCCATATTACAAACCGACAGGAAATTCAATGTCTTATCGTCTAGGCAGCCAGTACAAATACAGCATATGTATTTGTGGGTCAGAGGTTGAAATCATCGTAACGGTTTATTATTAGGAGAACTGTTTGGCGCAAAGAATTTCATGAGAATCAGGTAGGTAGTAGTAGTTTAAAAAATCGGTAGCAAAATTTAAATAAACACCCATAACAACGTAAAACTAAAAAACGTTTTTTACAAACCTGGCTTCGTTCCTTTTTTATACCCTTGTATGCTTACCTAATTTACTTTGTTACTTTTATGATATGTCAAGACAAGTCAAATGAATTCAAACCCGATAAATTAGTGTCATAAATGATAGTTCAGTAATAAAGAATTACCTCATTACTGAAGAATTTTGCCACCATCTTTTAACTCCATCATTGTAGCCTAATTTCGCTAAATAGTAAATTTATCTCGCCCCTAGTCCTTATTAGATTGCCCTTTGATCATCCAAATTCGATCACGGCACCTATGCTATTCAGTGTGAGTAATTCTATGATGTATTTTCAATTTTTGTGGCCAGTTTCGAAGTAAATATTTATGACACCTATGAAATGCATATGAAAATTCGGAATATTTAAAAAAATTAAAAATACGTATAGTGTGTTGGTGTATCATTAGATAGATCTTAAAAAAATGACAGAGAGATTCCAAAATAACTTCATTATTTAAGGCGATAGTTGGTGAGGTTCGCTTCTAAAGTCTCAAGTGTGACCCCTGTCTAACGTTTCACCTAAAGTGTATAAAATTCTAAAATAAATTAATGTCGTGGAACGAAAAATAAATTTTCAATGAAATTTTGGTTTAAGTAAGATATGTTGTGCAGTTTTTGAGATATTGGATATTTTCAGCACCGACTGCAGCAAAAACGTTGTTTTTCACAGTGTCTTTGAAAAATAAAAACTTATGAGTTTAATATTTTTTGGAGCTTCGGAAACCTTCGTGTTCAAGTGTGTCGCAAGTCCAACTCTAGTTGGCCGGTTTTAATTTTTTGTCTTATTCTAATGCTTTATTTACAACAAAACGTTCATTCTAATAAACATGTTGAAAACACATTATGTTAATTTCATCGGTTTGTCAGTCATACAGTTTTATAAAAATCTAAAATTTAATTTTTACTCAAATAAATTAAAGCGCACCTCGGTATTTATTCCTTAATAATAAATGAATTTGTGTTAATAATAATTAATAAGTTCGCAATACTCTGCGGTCGGTTATAACCTTCACAGGTTACTGACCTTACGTTGATTTGTTCATGGCTGATTTCCTCCAGCTTATAATTATTGAAACAATGAAATCATATTTGATCCACATATACAATGTATAACTAGCATTACTTTTTTGTGACTGAAATCAGTCAAATAATGTTAAAATGAATATTATTATTATCCAGAAACTTTATGAGAATTAACCCCTTTTGACTCGAAATATGTATGTTAAAAATATTATTCAAATTTTACTTAATGGTTCTAATTAAGAAATTAATCTGAAAAAATGTAAGTTGACTTTCCGGAAATTGCGAAATTTTATATCCACTCTGACGTACAATTAGCGACCACTAATGATATTAAACACTGTATTTACTATACTTTTTTAAAAATTAACTGCCTTTATATATGCCTCTATATTTTTAACATTTTATTCCTCAATTTACATTATTACTTGTATTAAAATATTCGAAACAATTCTCCCCGTTAGTGAAACAAAAGTGTATTTTCCATTTTAAACTTTCTGTTATTTTCGTCTTTTGATGGTATTCTGGTAAATGGTTGTAGGATTCATATCGTATTTTAAGAACAGGTCTAAAACAGACGTCGCTTTTATGTTTCATTAATAGAATTGTTGCGAGTGGTTGATAATCCCCTTCGTTGTAGGACAAACGGCTATCTGATTTGTATCTCGTTCGCTCACTCGTAGATGGAAATGGAGCAAACTTAATACATAATTTTCTTCATGATATTCTTTGAATTATTTTCTTTTTCTCGATAATATTTATAATACTAAAGCTAACTATTTATTAATGTCATATATATGGCATAAAATACAATTCACACGCTCCATTTTTTTAAACCAATTAAATATGCGGTACTGATTAGATGATCAAATATACCTGCTCCCCCTGATAGTATGATTCCATATGCATATTATTTATGGACATAGAACTGATATGTACGGTTTGCGAACCTTATTCCATTGTCTTGTTTTATATTCTTCTCACGTAGCAATACAATTTAAGGGAAAGACTGCACTCTATCCTTCATCCATTTGACCACAACTACACTTTTGGTATTATTTATGACTCCTTATGAATACTCTCACGATTTATTTGCTTCTCTATGACTCATTAAAGTAGTAGAGTACCAAATCGGCCCAGTTTTATGATTAACATATATTTATCACTCATAAAGATCTTTCATCAAGGGGTAGTCAGTAAAGTAACTGCTATAAAAATTATTACGGTTAGACTTACTTATGCTATGAGATTATTCGTATAAACAGCAGAAGAACCATATTTTAACATATCATCTTTTTCTAGATTTGCATTAGTACATTGGTATGCAAGTTACAGACTAAATCGCTCTTAAAACGAATCATGAAAATATTTTTTCCTCATGGTTATTTTTCCTTTATTTTTTTGCCATTCCGGGTCCTCCGCGGTTGCAAATATCTTGATTTTTTTCTGAACAGTCAATATTAATTATATGTCATTGTATGTCACCAAGATGCATAATATTACTATCTACTTAAGGTGCTCTCTCTTAAATTACTGGATTATCCTTAATAATCTTATTACCATTATGTTCATCAACATCTGATAGTGGTCCATTTTCTAACAGTTGCAGCACTATCAATATTCGTTGTCTTAAAAGTTAAAAAGGAACAGAAATAATAAGGGTATTCAATATCAACCATACAAGACACACTATACTATCGTACTTGACGCATTTCCTACTTATATCTACTATCCATTGAATTGGACACTGAAAATGAAAAACTTTTTCCATGATAAAAATAACCACAAATGTTTATTTTAGCGTGTAATTATAAATATAGTAATGAATAAAAATAATACTACATTTTATTAGAAAAATTTTAGTAATCAGTACGTTTTGATAATAAGCAACCAATAGTAAAAGTCTTTGATCATGTTTCAAAGCACAAATCTATATCCATTGTCTTGTATTTTATATTATTCTGTGCCAATATATGCAATCATATCACATTTCACCCACTTTCTGAGAAATAAACATGGCAATATATTACAAAGTTACCCATTTATGCAACACCATGATTTTACATTGATGAGAATAAATGCAATACCTATTTTATTTTAGTTATCTTAATATTATATTTTTCTTCAGAAATGAAAATATTGTGAGCAATCAGTATTATTTATATTATTGCCAAATAAGATCGCAATGCGTCGAAATAGAGTTATATTTCCAATTAAAAAAACCTGCTCTATCCACTTATAAGCCTGTCACAGGGGAAAACTTCAAGTTATCTTAAACAGATGTTTACGTAACTTGCAATAAATGTGTTAAGATTAATAAAGTGTAATTTTAAAACATACAAATACACTTTCTCACACTGTGTGTATGATAAGTCTCATCTAAAGGAGAACAAATGTACGTTTATAATTTAAATTGTGAAATGCAGTTGCGACCGTTATATTTGAGTATATTTCGTACAATTTCTTACCCTTAACTTTGTCAGCGAAAAGATTGATTTAAAATCGTCATTTTACATTGACGGGAGTACATAAAGATATAAACTCATATATTCATAATTTTCTTAAATAATTACTTACCTTATTAAATCAGCAACGCCAAAGTCTACTGAGACTAACAATAGTTACCTAATACTCCCTAAAGAACCTACTTTATAAGATTTGATAATGATCGTTTTATACATTAAAACAATTATAACTAATAAAGGGATAAAAGCTCTAAAATTTATATTATCAGAAAGGATTGTATATGCTGTTTAATGTGTTGGGTTTTTAAATTGAGTTATACATGAAAAAAATTTATTTATTAGATTCTTGAATCTTTTAAAGCCTAAATATTTGTAAATATTTACATTAGAAGCGGAGGCTGTTTCTCGTACATATCGTGTAGCCTTCTACTAATTTTAGAAAGTACGAATTAGATATTATTAAGTCAATAACAATTTCGTGCATCAGCTTTGAATGAAAACTCGGTAAATATTCCCAATTCTGGAGTTGCGTATGTTGAAGACGGGTACTCATAATTACTGTGCTTCATCTCGGCGGCAACATTAATATGAATCAATAAATCTTGATTCATATTAATGTTGCCGCCTAACATTCGCTTACGAAAATATGAACGAACAGAAATATTTATAATTTACAGTGTCCTCCATTTTCTTCGATGATATCATTTACTTGTATTGAAGTACGTTTACTCATCTGTTATCTAGGATATGAATATTTTCTATACTTTATTTCAAATTCATTTTCTTCCATGTAAAACAATAATATAATGACGGTATAATATTTCGTATAAAGTTATTGAATTTCAGCCAGAGTCTATAAAATAATTCAATGTTCAATGTATATGTTGCTTTAAATAAAAGTTTAATGAAAATAACATTGTAACTGGCTTATTTTTTATTTTACAAGTACGAATTTCTTCCTTTACGATGTGAAACCATTTATAGCAAACTTAATATATGATCTGATTGTTCAAATTTAAGAAGAACACATGATGTTCTTTCTAAGTAAAGCCTGTGAGTGAGGTTTCAAATGAACTATCAGTCCTAAAAATATGATATAACTGACACAAGTTGTATAGTTTTAAAACGAGTTTTTCAAACTCAAACAGTGTATTTATTGTTTTAGTTCGAATGATATAATAATCTTTGAATTTATTATTTGTATTCTTTGTTTAACTCTTTTTCCCGTTTTATTTACTTAATCCGATATTTGTAGTAGCGTTTAATAGAATTAAAGCTAATGATCAAATCTCCCTTTCATTCGCATGATTCTCTTTTGCTTTTAATAAGTACAATTTATTATATTTGAAATATATATATATATATATATATATATATATATATATATATGTATATATTTAATATAACACGGTGCGATAGAAAATGCGTTATTTAGTACTATACATGGGTAGTTTATTTACATGAATATCAATTTAAATTAATTCAATCGATTTTTATAAGGCATATCAAAAATCTGTTTTTAGTAACGGATTAGATTTGATTTTGAAAATTTAGGAATTTGAAGTGATAGTGTTTAAATGAAACTGGATAAAATAAAAACAATAAGGTAATTTTAAAATTCATCCAATAGGATCAACAATCAAATGTAATAAAGTGATTTTAAAATCCAATTTGTGTAGCATATAAAAGAAGAGCAAGCAAAAAAAGTAGCTAGGATGAAAACTGAAGACGAAATTTTTTTTTATCGGTAGCGTTCCTTCAATAAGTATAGATAATATAATATTAAATCATTCTCAACCAGTTTCAAAGCAATACCGTAGTAATTGATTTGTATTCGCTAAAGAATCAATTGATATTATGAGTCAATTCAACACAGAGTACTTAAATTTGTTGGATTTTCAATGAATCATTAAAAAATCCTAGCATTCAGTTTATGCGCATCGGATCGCATATAAAAATACTTTTATTCGATACTTCCACTGATTTGCAAAAATTGTTATTAGCTAAAATGACACTTTCATATTTACATCCCAAGCTATGGGCGTGTCTCACCCACGCGTCTAGTCTTCTACATAGTTCATAAAAGTACGAAGTAGATATTATTAATTCAACAACTTTTTCCTACACCGCATTTAGATAACAAATAGGTAAATATTTCACGTTTTGGAGATGCGTTTGTAGAAGTCTTTTGCTGATGATTAATTTTCAGAGCAAGCAAGGTCTCACTGGATATTGTTAAAATATAAAAATATACTGATTTATAATAATGTAGAGTTCAACAATAACAGTAAAGTGTAGGAAGGCTGTACCTGAAATCTACCCTAAAAAAATTCGTGAAAAACTGTAAAAATGTAATTAGCGGAAATATTTTTTTGTAAAGTGTATTAAATGTCGGCTATATGCACAAAAAAAGAACAGTACTTATTATTAATTATTAGTCAATATATCTATTCTTTTAAAGTAATATTAATGAGTATTCCCTTTTCTAAATGAAAGTTTAAAGAAAATGATGTAAATTCGATAACTTCACATTGTTTTATTTTAATGCAGGAGTTTCTCTTACGTGGTATAATTACGTGGTAAAATTAACTTCAACGCAAACTACAGGTCGGACCTGGCAATTCATATATTTGAAAGATCTTTACGTTCATTCCACGTGGTATTTGTCAGTGTACTTTCCAATATGTACTACCAGTACCAAAAATGTAGTGTAAGTAACATTAGTTTTATTGTTTTAGGATCGGTAGTAGATTTTTAAAACAGAAATGGAGATAATAAAAGTTAAATTTTTGTTATCTATTTTTATGTTGTCCATTCGTGTTACATTACTGGTCAATTTTCTTCATTAAATTTTAAAATATTTTCACATTTTCTTTTTTTTATTTTTCTGCTTTTTTTTTATAATTAATATTATTTCTTGTGTGCAATAAAATAAGTCGTTCGGTATATTTTATATTTGTAAACATAATGTGAAATAAAATTTTTTAGGCGCGACTTGAAAGTAACTCAGATTTTTTTTCAGACGGAAGTAATATTAAGTAAAAGGTATAGTTTGCTTAAGCAGTTTCCGGTATTTAAAAGCATCAGCTATGAATTCCGTGAGTATATATATATATATATATATATATATATATATATATATATATATAAATATATGTATTGCGTTTTATACACGTGTATACTTGAATTTATTTCTATTCTGTTTATAGACATTTAAGTTTTTATAAAGTATAATATTAATAATTTTGTTAGAAAAAGAATACTAGCGAGGTGATATAAATATGGTAATGATCAGATGATGAGGTCCAGAAATGAACAATGAAACTCTGTTACGGATGGTAGGAAATAAATCGTAATTCAAAATATTAGAATATATGGGTGAGAAATAATAGCTCATCTCCTAATACAGAAGATAAAAAAATGATATCCCAGAGCAAACAAAGTAATCGTCACTGGATATTGTTAAAATACAATAATGTACCGATTTATAATAGAGTTCAACAAAAGATATGAGGATCACGTAGACACAAAATAAAGAGCTGTTGTACAACTCTGTTGAAATTAATAACAGATCGTATGCGTGTTAGCTTAGCATAATTGTCATTGTGTAACTTCAATATTAATTGTAAAATAAAAAAGGGAAAATGTAACATGTAAAATGTAGTTGTACACGTAATATAAGGTAAAATCAGATACATAACTTAGTTAAATTCGAGACAAGAGTTACTGCATAATTCCAATTTTAGTTAGGCGCTTGGTGTGTAAGTTAATATTGGGAACCTATACTTGTCAAAATTATTATAATTTGAGACGCATATTTTACTTCATTTCATTCCAAAAGAGAACGTTTGTAAACAATCTAATTTGACAGTTAAAACGTGGTTGGCACAAATCTACATTCCATCAGTTGTCGACAATTCACAATACTCATTTTATTTCAACCATGTTACTATTAAACCTTATAACATAATCATTATGTTAACTTAACAAACTGTCATATTAAGCAATGTGATAAATATCGGCATTACACGAATATTACACTAATATGTATTATGAAATTTAGAGAAGAGAAATGGGCAATCACATAAACATAGCAGTCAATCACATAAAACTCAGACGTATATCCGATGCATATACCGATGCATATGAAGTCTATGCCCGTATACAATATACTATTGATTTCACATCATTTACTTCATAATATGTTCGAGTGAAATGTCTACAAATTCAAAAAAATGAGTTTCGGTTTGACATATACGATACTCCAGCGCGACTCTTAAGCACGGCAGAAAGAGTAAACATAATAAAGATACTTTATATAAATTGGATATTTATCGTAATTATAATGATGAAGAAACATTGTGACATTTCAATTTCAGATAAATGCCAGTATTATTTTGCAATGTTTAATTCATATTCTATACTTAGGACACGGCATTTCTTTTACAATAATTAAGCTTTTGCTCGTATTTGACTGAATATTTTGGTAACAGATAATTAATTTTAAAAAAATGATGTTAGAAAAACTGTAATGTCCATAGATTTTCTGCACTATTCATAAACATTTTTGTTTTATACTGTACAATTTAATTGTGTATACAAATAATTTTCAATATAATATATTACACATTATTTATAGAGCCTAAACGTAAAAAAATTACATTTCTTAATCACTAATATCAAATATTATATTTGTCACGGGGATACCAGAAAAAGGTTGATTACGTCTGAATTATTATTTGGCTTTGTTTACAAACATTCTCTTTTGGAATGGAATATAGTATAATATAATATAATTATGTGGGTAGGTGTTTAGTGTCATGTAAAATATATAATACTTGAACATTAAGGTAAAACGAAAACAGATGTAAGTGAAATATTCTTCGAATAAAGCTCACAATGTAAGTTAAGCTGGTATAGAAATTTTCATCTATCAGGAAAGGTCTAATTAAAAGGAATGTTAATATATTTATTCTGTGAAAAATGTCACCTATCCTGTTTAATCCGTATAGTCTGTGGTGGAGGGTATAAGACCCGTAGCTCCATTGTCGCACTTGCTCTTTTACATATTCTGCTTGGTGACACCAAGAGTTGTAATGACTATTTGTCCGGATTCCTCATCAAGTAATACCTCGTGAATCACCAATGGGATTCCACCGACGCAACAATAATTCAACAGATAACAATGAAAAAAAGTGATTAGTTACTAAATGTTACTTTATTTTAATACATTGTTATAAGCCATGCCATGAGTTTAAAAAGAGATTTACAACATTTCTGTGTTAGTCATCTCTTCACAAGTCACTGATCAATGTTTTTAAATGTATTGATCAGATTTTTCTGAATTGTTTAAGTGGAATATATTTTTAGGAACTTTAGGTTTTTTAGAAGACGTCAAAAACGTCTTACACTCAATTTGAGCGCACCCGATTATTTATCCATATACGGTTCAAGTACGGAACACAAAGTCTGTCTACACATTTTTTTGTCGGCCTTTTTATCTGCTTGCTTACAGCGTCAATTTTACTATTATGAATTTTTAGTATATAAATGAAGTTTTAGTACTTTAAAACTTACATAAATCATGTTGCTTTTACAATAAAATATGATGTTTAGAAGTTTTTTTTATAAAATATTAACGTAAATTAAATTCAAATGGATTCACTTAGTCGCAAGAGGTACATGAATTCAAGCTGGAGACTTCCAGTTTGATGCATTCTGTCTAGTACCTACCAACATATAAAACCCAGAAAGCTTTCAGCTCAAACTACGTTTGTAAGTCGTTTACCTTCACATAACGATGTGCATATAATCTTTATGATTTTCAGTCTCCCGACAAGCCATTTTTTGAAAATAATTTAGTGCCATTCTACACATTCACATACTACGCCAGATTATACAGACGACCAAGTAGTAAATGACCATAATATTTAGCGTCATAAAAAAGATTACAAAACAGCCTACGATTCCTTAAAACCTGGGATGAACTTGGGAGTATTAATTGCAGGTATTCTGAAGTATTGAACACTAACGCCGCCATGTGAGTACAGCCATGGGATCCGAGTATGAAACTGATCCAGCTGCAGAGTTGTGAGACAAGAAGACGTAATTTCTCTAAAATCCTTCATTACAACCTTGGAGTACGTCTTGGACCTCTTGAATTGAAATGGGTTTGGCATCACTGTCAATAGCAAATACATTACTAACTTCTTATATACCGACAAAATCGTGGTTAAAGCAAGCTTACTGATGATGTTAGCACAATGCTCGTGTACCTGGGCAGATTTTTCCAACAAATAGGTCTGAAAATTAGTAAGGAAAATAAATAACGCCCATACAGGTAAATTTTCATAATACATTTCCCCTATTATATATAATAAAAACTATCTAATTAGGCAAACCCACATTCGAAAAAGAGATAAATCGGAGAAACCAACTGGACCAGCCAATGTTTATGAAATTTCACAATGTTCTCACAAAAATGCCAGTAATGATATATATAAGTGAAGTGATCCTTGCTATTGTTCTTGTAAAAAATACTTAAAATAGAATCATTGAACGAGGGAAGTAGTTAAACTTGGGAATTCAGCTCCTCAACGAAATATGATCCATAAGGAGGAAATTTCTTGGAGAATTAAGGTCACTACTATTTTTGATAGAATTGGAAACTGAGTTGACTCAGAGAAGAAAAGTTATCGAATGGCCACCACATACTGAAATATTCCGAGTGGGACGGCTCCTGCTAGGTTGACAGATGATGTAGGAAAGGTCGAGAGAATGCTATGTAAGTGGCACAGACCGATATTTGCAGCAATCTATGTCGGATACCCATGTTCGTCAATGAAGTTTAGTCATCCAACTAATGTCTGAATATTTTAATGCTCTCTGGCGCACAAATTACAGAGTTTTAATAATATTTATACGAACTATCCTAGAATGCTAGAAAGTTAGAAGTTTTATTAATAGCGCAACTACATCTGCAGCACATATAATAGAGAATTTTATATAGTATATTAGGGATAGATCCGAGTTCAATCACAGGAGCTTTAAAATCAGCAAGAAAACAATTAAATTAGAAGGTTCTTACAAAAACAGCTTCAATCATTATTAATAGTACTAAAAGAAATTCCATTTTAATGAAAACCTGAATGAAATTTTTTGCTTATAATTGTTTTTTTGGTCTTATCATAAGTAAGTTCTTTGATGATTTTTGGTATGTAACGAAATATGTATATATATATATATATATATATATATATATATATATATATATATATGTATATATAATATGTACATAAATATAAATTTAAAAAGTACTAATAAATATTATAACAAATATATACTTTACAAAAAGTACAGAACTTAAGGGATACGAGAGGTATGTCATATGCTCATTGTAATTGAGAAAAACGCACGTTGACGCACTTAGTCTGCACCAAAAAATAACTCACAATAAAGTTGTTTAAAGTACTTCAAAATTATTTAAAAATGGCATGAAAATGGCATGTGTTAACTAATAAGAATTTTCTGTTCAAATAAATACAAGAAGTAAGAAATATGTTTTAATTTTAGCATATAATTTGATGCCAATTTTTATACTGTAAAGATTTATACAAAATGGAAAAAATATTTTTATAATTTCCAGATGAATTTTGGGAAAAGAATATATTTCATTAATTTTGCAATTATTTAAAAAATTTTAAACTTTTACTTTTAATAAATCTTTACTAGTATTTTATGTAGTTGTTTTAGATATATATTAGTTTTAATTTTCGAATTAAATTTTATAATTGTTTAACTCATTAACACATATACTTACAAAGGAACTTATTCTAAATTTTATTTTTAAAAATGAAGTTTAATTTGACAGCAAATGAAACAAATTTTATGAAAAATAAAAATTCGTTACATTTATTTCATCCGGTTATTAGTCGAACAGTTTTATATAAGCCCAAACTTGAATTAAGGTGCAACGAATTTTAGTTATTGTAGTATTACCTTTATTCTATAGAATATTGTAAGCAAAAACGATGTTATTTAGCTTCTGGCCATACAAGGTTGTAACGCGTTGATGTGGAGTTATGTTTGCAATCATTAAAGTATATACATATATATATATATATATATATATATATATATATATATATTTATTTATATATATATATATATATATATATATATATTTATATATATATATATATATATATATATATATATATATATACATATATTCTTTGCTAAATCACTTTAATACCTTATCATAAGCATATCGCGAGGAGAAATAGGGCCTAACAAAAGAATTGCGCTACACATTTATTTGCCAATCACAAGTAAATATTTTCAAATATAATAAACAGATTACCACATAATGTATTCTAAAGTGTTTTGAGTGGAAATATACACGTTTACTTTTTAACAATATATATAAGAAATATCTTTTCGGAAGGAGAATAGTTGCATATATTTTAGTTGTTTTGTGAGTGGAAAAAACACTTGAACAAGCTTCTACTCTTTACGGTTTTCGCAAATTGAATTAGATTTTCCGTAGGTAAAAATTTGTAATTATGAGAAAACATGAAGATAATGATTTATATATTGATTAGTGTATTGACGATTTGATTAAGGACAGCAGCGATATTGAAATCTACTAGCGGGTGCAGAACTGTTGTTACTTCTCATTCCTTTTGACTTGTTCTTTCTATTAGTTTCTTAGGAAAATTTAGGGTGTTTTCTTAGGATTTCTTAGGGTTTTTCGTTGATAAAAACTCTTATATAACTATACATTTAACAAAACTGTACAATTTATGTGTATGTACGTTAAAGTTATCAAGGCAAAATTATTTAGGTTAACATGGCAAGGTAAACATGGTTTATAAATTTTTGTCTGTCTGAACACGCTTCACGTAAAAACTTCTCAACTGACACATGTTGAAGTTATTTATTAATTAAACAAGGGTTGACTTGAAGTAACACGTATTTTTTCCATTGTGTTTATTAGGTATACCTAAGAAAAAAAGTATTTAACTGAAAATAACAAGAGAAGGAGTACACAAAAATATTGTTTAAGGATTTTTGTTTTATTGTGTGAATGCGTCTGCAAGTATTACATAGAAACTACTGAACCCATTCGGACAACATTTTTATGATATTACAAGAATCATTTATTTTAATTTTTTACTAAATTTTGATCTATTGTCAATAATTTTAAGTCAATTACTTGGTATTAGGCTGAACGCATTCGTCACGTACTTTGCTGTTTTGTACATATGCCATGTCATAAAACTGTAAAATTAGTGGATATAAACTTCGAGGATATCCATAAAAAAAATAAAATTAGAGGAACAAAATAAAGCTTAAGTAATAGAATGCATATATATATATATATATATATATATATATATATATATATATATATATATATCGATATATAAATATATATATATATATATATATATATATATATATATATCTATATATATATAAATATATATATATATATATATATATATATTGATTTTTGTCCCTTTGTCAGTCTATATTAGTTCGCATATCACGCAAGACCATCTAAAAGTATTTCGAACAAGTTTTTAATAGTGGATTTTGTTGGGTCTGGGATAACATATAAATTATATTTTATCGGAATCGAGCAACTAAAACTTGACCATTTTAATTATTATAACAAATATCATTGCGCGCATTAATTTTTTCAGTTAACTTTCTAAAAATACAGGGCACTAATACAGGGACTTACTAATAGACAGGGCTAGTTAGTGAATAAAGTTTCCCTTGAAATTTAAAATTTGATGAAGATCCATTCATACATTAAAAAGCTACTAAGAAACAAACGAACAGACGGAAACATAATAATTTACAATATCAGCAGGCGTACTCGTATAATATATTATCTATTGAGTAATTAACTGAAATTGCATATGGATTAACAAAATGTAAAGTTTATCAATTACTCAATATCATAAAGTCTTTAGACTTTATTTGTACAAGTGAATGAACGCAAAGTGAAATCATCTGTCGATCTTACTGTGTTCTAATTATTTTTTAACTTTAAATCTAAGTTAGGTACATTGACAAAAAGAGTAGCGTGAACAAAATGATTTTGAGTATATTATTAATGTTTTTTGATATTTATTATATGTTTATAAAATATTGTTTTCAACTAGTGAAGGTTCATATGTTTATATCGCAAGGACGGTCGTTTGTCTAACTCCACGCGCCTTAGTCATCTAGGCTCTGACACACTTTATAAAAGTGAAAGATATATATTATAAATTCAACAACGTCCTTCGTACATTGACTTTGAATAATAAATAGGTAAATATTCCAGACTCTGAAATTGCGTATTTCGAAGCGGGCTACTGATGATTAATGTGATCCATTTAGATTTATTGATTCATGAACCGGTCACCGCTTATTAGCCATTTACTAAGATATAGACGAAGAGAAATATTTATAATTTACACCTACCTGAATTAGTTTTGTAAATATAATTCGTATGCTTATATAGTGCATTGATGAGCATAGAAACTAGACTGACCCGCGAATATGATTTTTATTTTATTTTCATTCGTGTATAGGTAATAACTTAATGGCATTACATCATTTTAAGTAAATTTTATTTAATATCGACTAGATCTATAGAAAAAATAATTACTGATCTTGTATAAAATTTCCATTTATGTTTTCCAAGAAAATCAAAATAGATGCTAGTACTTTTAAAATTAAATTTTGATGAAAAATGTGTTAAAACTGAATCCATTTTTTTAATTTTTACGGCAGAAATTTTAACAACGCGGTATGAATACATTTTTAATAAACTTCTTACGGGATATGAGGACTCAGTCTGGAGAAATTAACCACATATGATGTTCTTTCTCAACGTTTTTGGGTGTGTGTATTCATAAATATACTATTAGTACTAAAAATATGCTTAACTCATATGTACAAAATATATATGTTGAAATTTCAATAGCTTTATTGATGAAAATCGATTGTTATTTCTATGTGGACACGTACAAAAAATATTAAAATATCTTGCCGCTCGGCGAGAATAGATAATAGATGAGTACAATACAAAAGATCTGCACTTATCTAAGGGAATGATGTGAAACTTGACGATTGCTTCAAGTTTATCGCATTCATATATTATTGTGTTGTAATAAAATTGACTAATTTGTATCACATAACGATAAATAAAAATAACAATAGACATTTTTAAACACGACGTCACACACTGCATATTATGGAAATTCAAGGACTGAAAAACGTTTTAATAAAACGCAACAAAATAATCATGTTTCTTCGGAAGATAAAGTAATAATCATGCCCAATAAATCCAACTGTCATTATTTGCTATATTTTTAACTACTTCAGAAAATCCAGATAATGAGGCTCTTTTCTAGGCAGTCGTGTGCTTTGCCGTAGTTTGGAAATGATTATAAAGTTTTTAGCGTGGCAATAACAAACATTGCATCATTGGGATTTAGTTCTTTAGCATCTAATGAAAGTCCAATATATCATGTCAATTGGACAAAAATTATAACTAAAGTTAAAAGCAGTCATAAATCAATTGGCTATATGTTACAAAACATCCCCAAGTTAACCTGGACGAAGCTCATATATCTCGCAGAAAGATAAGAAGCAATAAGGAATTAAGGAACCATGCATAATTAATATCGCTGGAAACTTGATTAAAACATGGATTTAGAAACATGGAACATAATATTTGATAAATTTTGAAATCTCGGTGATCATCCTCAATAATTATCTCTCATAACTGCACAAAGACGTCAACACAGGATTCTATAATATTAATAATTTTTTAACTGTGTTTTCTTCTAATAATATAGAAACAACTGCGTTATGAAAAATAAGTTTGAACATATTCTTTCAGTAATTGATATATTCATAGAATCTGCTACCGATAAACACAATAAAGATATAGATGTATGTCCAAAATGTTTTCATGATTTCAATAGGGACAAAACGTAAACGTGCAACGTTTTACGTTTTGTCCCTATTGAAATTTATTATACAATTAAATATTTAAAAAAGCTCTTTTTTGATGAGTGAATCGAATTGTGGAAAAAATCATCACTAGAATATGTTATTGGTGACCCTAAATCTGCGGGATAGCATAAGGACCTTGACAATAAAGAATTAAATATAGCTTTCTACATGCAAAAAAACGAACCAGTCATATTGAGAATAAGAAAAGTGGCAGCCGATTAAAAAGTACAGGAAAACATTATTACTAAATTTCACACTTTTTAGTGTAGGAATAAAACAAGCTATTAATTTTATGCGGGATAAGATAGCAGCAAAAAAAGGTATAAATTAAATATAAAACTTCTTGACTTTTATTTATCAAATATTTTCAATTATTTTAAACATGTGTGCCATCCAAAATCCTAAGGAGACATTTTTGAAATGTTTTTTGTACTCTAGTGATTTATTTTATTTATACTTATGCAATGAATTTTATTGACATTTTTTATGATAGATAAGTTTAATCTAATATCGCAAATAATTAATAATTTAATTGTGTTTTGAAAAGTTCATAGTCAGTTATGAAAAGCTTTAAAGTATATAACTCCCGTTTAAAGAATTGTTAATTTATTAATTTTGATATCAATTTACTATATATGATGGTTATTTATGTTTTTATTAATGTTTTGCTACAACAATAATACACTAATAAGGACCGTCTGCATTAGTAAGAACCAGTACCGCTGGAAAGAAAATTAATGCGAAACGTATGAATAAAAAATTAAAGCTCGTAATTTAATTTATTTTTGTAACGCAAATAATTGAAGGAAATAAAATAATTGAAGGATGAGAGCGTAATTATAAATAATATTCGTAAAACATAAATTGAATCAAATAATTAAATTATAAAAATCGAAACTTGTGTTAATATTAGTAAAAATGTTAATATTTTATCTAGAATTACAATCATTACTTCAGAATTGATTTTAATTAATCTTATAATTACTATTAATATTAATTTTACTAAAATAATATTAATAATTGTTTTTAAATTAATTAATTGATACTGAAATTAAATTTAATTAATTTAAAAGTTTAAATGAATACTCAGCATTAAATTTAATATTAACACATGTTCAATTTATTAAAATAATTAAATGTAAAATTTGCTAAAGCAATTCATGTAAAGTTTAACTAATAATGAAAATAAATGTATATTCTAAACATTTATTGTAATTTCCTAATTTTAAATATTTAATAAATGATAAAGTAATAATTTATAATTTATAATGCAAATAAATACAAACCGAGAATTAACCGCACTTAGAGAAATTTACCTAAAATATATTTTAAAAAGCTTATAAGGATTAATCCTTTCACAAATATTCACATAAAATAAAGGTTTTTTTTCATATAGACCACTATTGAATTTCAAATTAGTAAAAATATTATTTAAAAGCACAGATTTAACTTAGTTATGAGAATATAAAACACGTGTTGTGTATTTACAAATATCTCAAAAACTATCACGAATATAATACAGGTCTTTACACCCATATAAATATATGTTTAGTGAGCAATTTCATCCGGTCGATTTTTGTTGCATCGCGCGCACAACGTAAAATTTCACTCCCATTATTGTTTCATAACGTGCCTAAAGAAATATTTTTTTGTTTATATATATATATATATATATATATAGAAAAAAATATATATATAGACACACACAAACACACACACATATATATATTGCATATATTGCTAAAATGTTTAGCATATTTTTGTTTTGAAATGAGTTACATCTCTATGTAACCAACTAATGACCAATGTCTCGTGGGGTAGCTTGAATCTGAAAGGTCGCGTGATTAATTTAGCCACATAAAGATTTAGTATCAAGAGTGATGTCGAATACGTTGAAAATGTATGAACGCAATCTTCTATATAGATGTTTTCCCGTGCTGTGTTTCCTTATCGACAGTAAAGGGTAAGGAGTATTTTCATTCGTCTGAAATATGGTCAGCCCGGTTCCAATATAAAAACATCTAACCTTCCGCAGCTGAGTTATGTCCGGTGTTCTGGGTCTGAAAGTAAAACTTTGGTATAGGAAATAGGGAATAGGTTGTCCACATAAGCATGCGTAGCTCTCGGATAAAAAAGCGTTTTATATATTATTTATAAAAGTACATTTTAAGAAAATAATAATTGTAATTTTTATTTTGAAAATAATTTTCAATGAAATAATTTTTTTATGTATTTTTACCGCAGAAACAAAAATTAATAAAAAAAAAATTCATACTAATACACAGTTTTTTAATTTAATGGCATAATATCTTAATTATTATTTCCATATACATCCTTAGGGTTTACAATTAATACCTAACGGGATATTTTAAGTTATCTTGGAAAGAAATAAATTCATTACGTTATTATATGCCATGACTCAGATTCCAGTTTTTTGTGAATCCATTTGCATTTCCCCCCACTATTTCAATACCTGTGACTGTATCTGATGCCCAAGTTAACTTTGAAGGTAATTATTATGATTTTTCATACCAATATAACACGATTTCCAAATAGACTTCATTTTATATTTACACCTAAATTTAAATTTTTTTTTGAGACCCGTGAAAGGGATGTGTTTGATATAAAAAATATGTATAATTGAAACCCAAAAAAATAAATTATCGGTTAATGAAGGTGGAAATTGTTAAATATTATAATTTTTCTTTCAATTACGAACTGAAATGTCATAAGGAATTTAAATATAGCTCACCACAAATACAATGTGCAGAACTAGACACAACTAAATACATTTAAATGTTCTTTTGAAACCAGCTTTTCCGAATTTCACATTTGTTTCGCTAGTCATAAAATTACTTTTCTGTTATTCAATTAATCATATTTATATCAAGTTCTTAACAACTAATCATAGCATGATATCAAAAGCTATAATTGTTTAAGAGAATTACATTTTTACATAAGTTATACCCCCAAATAAGATTAATTTTGATCCACTTGTTTTAAGTGGATTTCACTCTGTAAATTTTTATTGATTACGAACATATATATATATATATATATTATATATATATATATATATATATATATATATATATGTATGTAAATATATATATATATATATATATATATATATATATATGTATATATATATAAGAATAAAGCCTTTTATTTCCTAATAACGTTAATGAGATAGGTACATTGCTGTAGGTAGTTTACAAAAGCTTGATATTAAATCTATTACATAAATTATTTTTAAGTACTGACGTAAAGAGTTTGACGTTTTAAGTACTGAGCAAGTGACGTATTCAATAAATATCCCGAGTTCATATTAGCAAAGCACCAAAATTTGGTTCCGAACTTATCTGGATTATTTGCCATATGAAATTGTATTACCAATTAGAAGTCTCTAGGATGAAGCAAATTTTTCGCCAATGTTTCTTCGTGCATATGGAGTAAGATCTGGCTCCATACTTAAAACCTTATGGCTTGCCCTATGATCTGGTAATTCTTTGCTACTTTCAAGAATAATGTTGCACAACATTCCACTTATTAATGTAAAACTTTTCGCCTGGCTATATACTTAAAACCTTATAGCTTGCCCGATGATCTAGTACTTCACTGCTACTTTCAAGAATAATGTTGCACAAAATTCCACTTAATGATCTAACAATTTTCAAGGGTCATTCTAAAAGAAGTGGAACGAACACTACGCATGCGTCTTCGAGACCCTCTACCACCTGATCCTTGTCGACTATGTACGTTTTTCGTAAAGTATCTGAAAATAATACTAACTATATTATTATAGGGCAGGACTCAATAAATCTGACAAAAAAATAGGGAAATAACCGCTCCTTATCGATTTTACAAAATTTTACCTAATAGTATATTTTTACCAATGTCATCGCTAGAACTTTATCCAGAAGTATTAATTTCAACAAAATCTGACTACGTAGATATTTTGACTTCATCATCTTTTCTTTCTGACAGATTTTTCGACAAGGGTTGTAATAATCCCAGGATTTTAATATAGCGAAGAGATCGAGAAATTTTGCAATCAAATGACGCCGAAAATAATGGTTATCACACTTAGGTAGCAGCAACAATAATAAAATAACTAAAATAAAAGTCACTGACTTGTACATTTATTACTTTGTAAGTCAACAACAGATAATATTACAAACTACCCAAAATTATAAAAATACTTATAAATATTCTTTTGCGGTCATGTAACCCCGCGTCGTCTTTGTGTGTAAAATATTTATTTAATTACATTTATATAGATATAAGATAATCTTGATAGTGCGTTTTCAAATCGATTTTATTTCATAAAAGTCGCGAAACGCTAAGTTACGTTAATAAATGGTATCTGATTTATCGCTAATATAATTTCAAAATAAATCATTTGACATATGCATTTATTCATCACACTCACCTTGCGGTTTCCTGTCGATGAGCAAGTTCACTACAAATTATTCAGATATTTCTTCTTTAGCTTGTCGAGTGGCTCTGCGGAAATTTTCAATTTGTTTTCTATTTAAACATGTATTTATCGAAATAAGTCTATGTGAGCTAAGGGGAAGTTACGTGGCGTTGAAGCGTTATGAGAATTGATTAATAATTTAGTACCCTAGCATTATCCTGGTCCCGACCGTCGTTAGAGAGTCAAGGTCAGAATAATGTTGATTTGCAACGTAATGTAAATGGAGTACTTAAATATTTAGGAAAGGCGCTGGTCGCCTCATACATTTAGGATATTGTATTTACTCGTGTTATCTAATAGTATTTATCCAGTTATATTTTATTTCTTTCGCTAAATTTATTTATCTTTCAAAGATTACCGACATTTTTAAAAATATTTTTATAAATTAATATGTATTTCTCAAATAATAAGATAATGTGTTACAACTAAATATACGAGTAATTTAATGTGCAAAATATGACAATTTTTAATTACACCTTGACATAGACCACTTAAAAATTGTGGTCGGTTTTATTTATTTTTGCTTTCACTTATCAACTAAATTCTTTGCTTTTTTTATTTCAATATAAAAGATCAAAAGGAATTAGGATATATTGTGTTAATATATACCCCCAGAATGGTTCTTTTAAGACCTAAATTATAATTTTAAAGTAATACTTTTGAATTAGGAGTTGATAAAGGAAAAGCCATCGACAGGAATGTAAAATATATACACGATTTACAAATGTAAACCTGACCCTCAAAAGAAATTGTATTGTATATATGGAAATCAAATTATGTTTTAATTTTATTCAATTCCATAAATTAAATTATCTAAAAGGACGTAATTCTATGATATCGGAAAGAACAGACGGACAATGGGAAAATATATGAAGAACTTAGAGACAATTCTTTTTTTGCCAGTCGACCTAGGGATCAAATTGGAAACGTGAGTTTCTTGCAAACTGTCTATCTAAACTATCTAACCAGCTACTAAATTCGCCATTTTATGACTAACAGTCATTAAGGCAAGGGCGATAGGTAAATTTTATCTACTTTAAGTTCTAAAAATCCATCGTTGATCATATACTCTTAGTATTATGTTTCTTTCTGGAAACTTTTATACTTAAAAACTTGTTTGTAAATTTGAAGTCCGAAGATAAAATTTTTCAACAATGTGTCGGACAAAATTGTAACTAGGAATATTTCAATTACTCGTTATAATAATTTAACCTTCACCTTACTTCTGTTTTACTGTAATATTGTCATTGGTTGTAAGCAAAAATCTTTGATATACACGATTGCTCTGATGGTGAACTGTTTCAAAGACGCTTCTAGGGAGGCTGAATAAAGATAGAAAGTTGACGTTTTAATGTGAGGATGTATACACAATTATGAAACTAGAACTAAATTAAATTTATGTTCTGTGAATTTCTTATACAATTTATGAACATCTCGTATTCAAGTCATTTTAATTCTATAAAACCTTTCTGATCTTTTGCAGTTAAATATAGCATACGAGTACTAAACCGCAATATTATTCGAATGATATATGATGCTGGACGGGGAAATAGTACGAAGTGCGAATATTTATACTTAAATAAGTAATAAAACATTAAATAAAGGAAAAAAATTTACATTGTGCCGGCTGTGAACTTCTTTCATTCAAATCTTAACCTATACTGGAAATATGGTTATGCAGCAATACGCTTATATATCAATATGGGAATAATTAGTCTCTGTCTAATTAGGTGAAAAGCAATTCAAACAGATTTAAATCTTATTTGTCCCTATAGTCCATAATAGCCGGAAATAGAATTAAGCATAAACTAATATTGGTTTTGAAGTGATTTATCGGCATCATTTAAAAGAATGTATTTTGATGAAATTTTTGAACTATATTTTTTTGCGGTACCAAGTAAGGTGGTTGTTATTTATTAATTGTTACATTATTTATTGTTACACCATCATTAAAAAAATTGATTTTATTTATTTGCAATTTCACCCCTCTCACCGCTTTGTAAATCAGATTTAGAATGGCATGAAACTTTTCAGTGTTTTTAAGGCTGAACTGCACAAACATATTTTTTAAATTAAATAAACTAAAACTAATTTTTTTATTTTTGAAAAAATGCTGGTGAATATTTTTTAACTATTATTTACCTCATCATCGTATTACGATATTAAATAAAATTAACAAAAAAAATATTTACAATATAATCATTGTTGACTTATATCAAGGCTAGGTATGAAAGTTTTAAAATAATTGCTTCAAAATATAACTTAATATTAGAAAATGGATTAATTCCATTTACTCATTTTACATAATTAGCTTAGCTACGGCAAGAGATTTTCTAAAAACAGGTGTTTCTTCATTTTTATCTGAGAGTCTAAATTCAATTTTCACTTCTTTAATATTTTCGCAATTAATTGTTTCGCAATTTTCAAACAATTTTTCACATTCATTCTTATATCTTTAGGAGGTTGAATTTCCAAAAATCCCTTTTTATTGACAACCTAAAAATTAAGAAAAACCTACATGCCAAATGTCAAGTTTGTAGATTTAATGGTTCTGGAGATTTTTATTATGGTTTTATGTGTCCAGATTTGTATATAATTTCTTTGCGGAATGTAATTGAGGTAGTTAGTTTTTCAGAGTGTGCAATGAAGAAAGTATGAAAAAAGAAAAATGTCATATCGTAAATATATCCTGAACAATGCGAGGTATATTTGAAGGGACTACTTTAAAAATATATTGTGTTGAAACAAATTACGCCATTAAAATATGAACTTGTATAAACAAAGACATTCATGAATGTTATTATTTGATAAAAAACCATGATTTGTTTAGTTTTTTTAAATTTGACCAACTCATATAAATATTCCGTAACTTCACGTTTTTTTAATTTTGAAATCAGGTACATCAGGGTGCGCAATAAAATATTAAATGCTGGTTTAGATTTTATGCATACAATCATATGATGACAACAATGATGTGTTATTAAAATGATTGAAAGCTGAATAGCGAAACGGAGGAGATATATAATTAAATATAAAATGCTTTCTACAACATATATATATATATATACCGAAATAAAAAGTTAAACATAATAATAAATTTCTGGCGCTTACAATTCATCGTAATTAATAAATGTCACAATCGAATACAAAAATACAAGTTGCAAAATTTGTTGCTGGTTGCTGGCTTTCCTCTGCTATTTCACAAAATTCTATAAATATAGGATATATTGTAAGAAAAAATGTATTACGAGTATGTACCTACTGCATAAGAAATATACTCGAGCATTTAATGTATTCTCAGTATGTTCGCAAAGAAGACATTGATATTAATAATTTAATATATTGTTATCTTGGTTTTCTTGGTATAAAGAAGACAGACAAAGATATACTTCAGAACTAATATGCATATTCTACCTTTAAATTAACTTATATACCCTTAGCAATTAAAACATGATTATTTTTTTAGCCTAATTCTAAATAATATTATTAATGAGAAATGGAGTCCGATCGTTTGTTTCTTTCTGCTTTCACATCTTAACTGCTCAACAAATTTCCATGAAAGTCGCATTTATCCTATAATACAATATATATATATATATATATATATATATATATATATATATATAGATATATATATATGTATCTATGTAATATTTTTAGTAACTAAAAAACCATTGACTAGATTATAAATATAAGCATAAAATAACACATAACGGCAAAATGTTAGCTCACGGCTACCTATTATTTACTTCCAAACCTAAGATCCAATTTTTCTGCAATTTTTAATAAATTAATTTCTTTTTAAATGTGCTCTCCTTTTTTCTATTTTCCGCGCGATTAAATCCGCAGGAAATCGTAATTTTAAAGTAACCTAAAATGTGAATAATTTTACAAACATTAGTTTTAAAGAATAACTACAGCTGGATTCTATTTTAACGTGAACAATAAAACATCCATAAATAAATCTGAATTTCTTATAATTTCCTTCCTGTAGAAGATTTTTCAAAGGATAAAATTCTGTTATCTCAGTAAAAATAAAAAAGCACTTTATTTTATTCCTTGCCATAGAGGTTTTATAATTTTATAACTGCGTAGTTAAACTGACTTTCCCGTTTCAATATATTTTAATGGATTTAGGACTTAACCACATCCATTTTGTAAATAAATATTGTAATAATTATATCATTAAAAAAACACATAAGGGGGGGCTTGTAAAAGAATATGTGACTACCGGATATTGAATATTAATTAAAGAATGTATAAATTTCGTGATTAAAGTTAGCATGCATGAAGAATTCTATGCTTAACTTATTTCGCTGCTATAAGAGAGGTTCTGATAGTACAGATAGATGAAGGGACTATGGACGGATTTTTTTACAAACGATTTGTAGTGCATGTTTTATTTACTTACTACAGAAATATACTAAATATTTATTTACAGAAATATACTATATAAATTAGATTTAATCATAAAAGTCAATAAATTTATTATTTAATTTAATTTGGAATATCATTAACACAAAATGTAACGTACCGAGTGTAAAGTAGAAATTGATCATTCTCCATTTCCTTTTCTATATGTAAAGTGTCGATGATCAGAACTAATTATTTTTATGGTTGTTTGATAAGATATGGATTAGACTTTTTTAAACTTTCGCGATTCGAACACATATTTTATTTGATTTGAATCGGGTTTTTTTCGCGGTAATTATCTATTTAATGAGTAAACCTAGATATTATAAACTAAGTACTCACTATGTCCCGCCGTTTCAGACTGGTTGCACAGCCTGTGGTCACCACAGGCTATTTACGTTATTAAATAGATAATTACCGCGAAAAAACCCGATTCAAATCAAATAAAAGATATGGATTGACGGCTTAAAAACAAAAGTGGGCAAATTAAAGTATCTATTCTTATATATATATATATGTATATATATATATATATGTATATATATATATATATATATATATATATATACATATATATATATATATAGATATATATGTATAAATACATTACAGTGCGAGTAAACTATGTTTTATTTCGCTCAATTTTTGTCCATGAGCATGGTAGCATTAAGTTCTCATCGTGAAACTTACTTAATACTTATATCTGATTTTTATTTGTAAATACTTGTTAAAACCCACATACTAAAATATATAAGAATGAAATTTGACGGAAAGTTACTGATATTCCAAAAAAATTAATTAAGCATATTAAGAGATAAAAATTGTATATAAAGTATGTTAGTCTACAAATTTTCTTCTTTATAAGCCCTATCATAATCTCACTATGTACTTTAAAAATATTATAATCCTTCACTAGATGGGGGAAATCATTTTATTTTATACATATTTATCACATGTTTATAATTATAATTAAACGACGAACATATTATAAATTTATAACTTCAAGATTATGTAGATAGCTTCACCATACACATAAGATTCTATAATTATAAAATCTTACCTAACATAATTATAGCAATGTTAGCAGAAACCAAATAAAAAAAATGTACATGTTATATAATGTGTAATTAAAAAAACGACTAATTCTTATAATAAATACTTTCATAATGAAAATAAACCCATATTGACAAAAATAAAAACCATAGACTATAAACTGTGAAAAGAAAAACAAAACGTCTGAGTGAGAAAATACTCCTTTTGACATTACTATGAAGGAAAAATAAATGGCGATACGTGCACCATTAAAACTGTTTCGACAGATATTATCTTCCATAGTCTCCCGCTACGTCAGGATACCGCCGAATTTAGTAGTTTTATTAAGTTCCAACTGTAATTTTCAGAAAGTTTCTTAGAATAAACAATGGTATCTCGTTCAGAAATGAATTATGAAGTAACAAATAGGATTAACCCAAATGAAGAGACATTGCACGTGTTAACATAATTTACTACGTACACTCTATCTTACGTTTTACTGGGATAATATGATTTATTGTATAGGGATTGGCACTATTTTATCGATAAGTCATATCGGTATATTAACACAATATTCAAGTTAAAGAAGATACAAAATTGGACAACGAGATTATATTTTGATGCATCAAAAATTTTTTAAGCAAAAAATGAAAGGGATACTAGCAGCGCAATTAGTTCCTTGTTCTTTTATAAGAGCTATTCAGTGCTATCATGATTTTTTTGAATTTGTCTCAATATGAGTATCCTGAAACCGCTATGCTATTTATTACCCTTGGTAATGACATATTCAATATTTTTTAATAGCAGGAACATTCTTTTCCCCTTTATTTAAAAGCTTTTGTGCATAATTAATAGACAACAAATTTTGGACAAAATCGATAAATTGTACGAAGAGTTTAGAAATTAACAATTTGAATATGGCACCGTTATCATAAATTCTTTCAGATACTTAGAATTAGCTATATTTATGACCAACATAACAAATATATGATACTTATAGAATGTAATATGAATGCCACTAGCAATTTATGAAAAAAAGTAGAAAGTACAAGTGACCTTTTTGAATGTAGTCTTAAATAAGACCATTTATAAACATCTGTTCGCTCTGTACAATTTAAGCTTGGTTTTAATTATAAATCGACGATCGGGCAATTAATAACGGCGTATAAAGCATAATTTTACCATATAAAGTTTATTTTGCCGTGTATAGTAAATTTTAACAAAAGTACAAACTGCTCGGAAATTGATAAAATTACTCTCCTTTCCGATTCAAATTCCACCGAAAAACGCACTAATTGACCAAAAATGTTCTAAATCACCATCAAGGTGGCATAGAAGAAGTGTTCTCAGTTTTGTTAGACTTCACAATGAAAATAACACTCATATATATATATATATATATATATATATACATATATATATATATATATATATATTAGAAAGTATATGAGAATTTATCATAATTTATTAATTTGGGTGGGGTATATATATATATATATATATATATATACACAATGTACGTGTATATTAGAACGAATATATGTGTAATGGCACAACTATTAATAACAAAAATATACTACAATAAGATTAAAATAAGTAACCACTTCCAAAAAAAATTTCAAGCGAAACTTTAGGAAACCGTTTAAGTTAAATTATTTTCTTTAAACGCCGATGATTTTTGTAATGAATAACATAAGGATTATGCAAAATTGTAGAAATATTAAATTTTGTTCCGATAATATCATTATATGAGAACCTGCCCGTGGTTATTATTTTAAAAAAGAATGTAATTGTTTTATAAATAGTACTTAAAGTTTATTAAAATAATATATTATACCGTTTAATATTATTGTATTTGAGGAGCTCAAATTATTGTTACTATCGAACTAAATATTAGTTTCGGTAGTAACAAACACTCTTAGGCGGAATAATTGCATCGTATTTTAAAATAAATTAAAGGAAACATGTTTTAGGCTACAACTTGTATTTTATTGTTCATCCTACATTTTATCTCCTTTAAAAAAGATGCTCGAATTTTTATTTTTTCGCTGTGCAAATAATACACGCAAAATATTTAAGGTTAAACAACATAAAATGTATAGAGCGGATATGCCACATACAAGATAATTCATGATTTGATCAATAATTCATTTTTGAGACATTAGTAACTCGTATGGAATTTAATTATCCTCAGAAATACGGGAAAGTTAACTTATGATTGTGATCGTAATAATGGGCCCCGGTAAATAAATATCAAATGAAATTTGGCTACATAAATTTTCTTTCATTTTTATATTATAGATATAAAATCGGTCAGCAAAACTTACTTATAGTCACACATATCTGTGTATATTTACGTAAACAAGAGCAATTTAATTTCGGTGATATGAAAAAAGTAGAACATGTTCATTTATTCGTAGTATTTTAAGTCTACAATAAAAACTGATAAACCTTGTCATTTTAGTAATTAAGTTAAACTGATTAATTGCCAGCGAGTTCGAATGTTGTTAAAATTTCGATCCAGACTCAAACGTTTCTACAAAGAGACTGGTATATACCTATAATATCTTGCGATAAATATAAGACCAAGTGAGATATAATTATTCAATTTCTTAATTATATTTAATTACTGATTATGTATAGTTATTCTTTACTACTATATAATATTAATTTGAGACCATTTTATTCATTTATTTATTTATATTAAACTTAACCTTTTGTTACAGAATTGCATATTTCATTGGCTAAATTTTATATAACAAGGCAAAGATTTTATATGCGCCGAATATATGTAAGTAATAAACGAAAAAATATTTTATGTCAAGATTTTACTACATATCTCCTTTTATACAATATTATGAAATTAGCAATGCAATCACATTAAATACGATATAGGAAATGTTTACGCGAACAGCTAATAGACAACATGGTATAATAATTAAATCCAATTTCAAAATAATGTCATTTATATATATAATATAAATCGTGTATATATGCATTCGGACGTGTATGCGTGCATGCGATTTTAAATGCATGCTTGCAGGCCTGCGTCTGTGCAGGCATGTGGCGGTCGTTCTTCAAAGGGATAAAAAAAGCTCGTCCATCGATTTTCAATAACTTTTATAAATTGTGAGTTTAAAATTACTCAACAAATTACTCAACTAACTTAATCGTTTCCTGAATTACATATATTGCGATCAATAAATAACAAGTTGCTTCTTTATAATATATGGTGCTGAAATGAGGACGAGATCTATTACAGGACCGGTGCCAGTATATTATATCAATCCACGTTTAAAAAGATAATATAATGAAAGAATACAAAAAAGAAATTCGTCTATCTATTCCCCAGAGAATATACTGCCATTTTATGATTCATTCCTTCTAGAACTTCCATTTTATTTTATTATTCTCCAGATGACGAATTACTTATACTTACATCTTATTATCTCTTTTCATATATATGATAAGTATTTTCGTAAAATAATAAGGTAGCAAAACACAAAATTCTTAATGAAATATTTAACACAAACAGTAAAATAAAGTTAAAGCTTTAAAACTGCGGAACAGTCATGGGGATTATGTAATTGATTATGTAATGGGAAAATTGTTAGAAAAATAAAACGGGTAACGTCAGTGCCGCTGCTGCCCGACATTAATATGTAGCGTTTAGCTAACGTCAATTCAGCCTCGTTCGACTAGCGATCGGGAATTGAACTACGGACCCTGCGGTGCGCCGCACCGTGAAAAGCGGTAAGCCTTGTGATCAACTCAACAAAATACGACGCCATATTGACAATAGTATCAATACATAAATCGTTTTTTTTACATATGAAATTATAAAAAATTACGTTTAATTCTAACAACAAATTTTGCAACCATGTTAACCATATTATATTTGGCAAGACAAATCTAAATTGGAATATATTGTGCTCGAAGCTATCGCATTTCGTCTAAAAAATTAGGAGTTACTTTGTATTTTTTTTATTTTCTTTTCGTCTGAATTAGTTAATTAATCAATTTGTTGTGATTGACAAGATGAAATTGAAAATGCGATGGACAAGTTGAAAGTTGATGGACAAGTTCTATAACCAGTTTTATCCTACAATTTGACACGGTGTAGGCACCATTGTGAATGATGTAATAAGTTAATGTTAAACCAAAATCAATTCATTTGCTTAAAGTTGACGAAATAAAAACTCAAAGCTAGAATGCAAGGGTATAATAACAAAAAATAGACACTTCATGAGCTGAAAAAGTAAGCAAGAAATGGGTGTCGAGCTGCACGTTGTTCTGTTGAACTGAAAACAAATTAATGTAATTTAAATTATCTTACGACTTATATATATATATATATATATATAATATATATATATATATATATATATATATATATATATATATATAAATTGTCATATTGTAATTGTTTGACGCAGACAATAATTGTAGCTAGATCTTCAAGTAGAATGGTGCCAAACATAGGAGATTAGATAGAAAAACTAACAATATCAGTCTTTTAGCTGTGTTTTTGCCAAAAAAAATTAAATAAAAAAATAATAAAAATTTTGTACATTCACTTACTTATCTTCATATATTTTTTAGTTAACTTTAGTGAAAAAATAAAAAAATACACATAAAATAATTCGATGATTTTATTAATATATTTCCCATTCTTGCTATTTCTGTTTTTATTTCCCGATGTGTAAAGCAGAATGTATTTAAGAATAATCATTTGAACACAATATAAAGGTGTGTTTCTTATTTATTGAACAATTTTGTACTACAGATGTCACCTTTTTCGATCTTGACTTAATTATTTTTGCCTATTTTCATATATTTTGAGTGCAATTTTCAAGTACACTACATAGTATATGTTTATTCAATACATTTCAATACAATTCAATACAATTTTGACGTTGTCATGAAAATTATATATATATATATATATATATATATATATATATATGAAATCTATCGAAAATTATATGAGTTTATTTTTAATTCTTGTTTTTATATTCTATATATGATAGTCTTATAAATAAAGCACACCTTTAATCAAACCATGAAAATTAAGCCAAATTATAATATCGATTACTTCGTAGTGATGTATTGACCTGTACTGTATATAGATATAAAATATTTTAAGTTAATCTCATGCTCGACACAACTTTTATTTATAAAAATGATTCAATTCAAACAACCGTATGCTTGCCCCATGCAATAAATTATGGTAATGGTCAAAGCGAAATCTCCTAGGGCCTAAATAGCGTGGGCTTTCTAACATCAATTAATTTTTAGACTGGAAAAAAATTTTCTGGTACGCCCTTCGATGAGTAAGTTTGTTTTTATTACTAATGATAGTTTTGCATTAAGTTCGTCTATTATAATTCATGGATTAGCGCGCGACGTTCTCTTCAATAAATTTAAATATTGTTATTTAAATTATTCATGCCTTCCTTTTAACAAATAATATCAACTTGTATACTAATTTAAATATTCAAGTGTTTTCAATGGTTGACAAATTTATAAAGCATGATAACCTGCCTATTTCACTTTACTTAACATTAAAAATATTCGTCTGAAAATTTTAGAGGGGGCGAATAAAATTTTCGCTTTTTCTTGTCAATGTATAAATAAATATAGTATTCATATCAAAATATTGACAAGTGATGTTTGTAAATGCTTAATACTATAATTTATAAATATTAATTCGAAAGGCGGGGATAACCCGTAGTTCGAATTCTACACGTATCCAAAAAAAATTATTTTTTTTATAAATTTTGTATATTTCAGATCGGTGGCCAAAGTAACTTTCCTCAATACCACCACGGTCTCTGTTCCTACAAGTGTAGCAATATATAACTCCCAACAAAACTAAAGTAATATAAAAAATAATTAAAATGGTATACCCTAGTATACATTCGTATACCTGTAATTCATTGTAAGGGTGTACGCAGAATATATAGATTTCGTATATATAGGTATAAAAAACCTTTTTCTCATACTTAAAAACACCCACCGTTCATAGAAATAGCTTAATCATGCCAAAGTTCCAATCATTGTTAAAAACCGATTCGACCAAAATAATGTGAAAAATCTGGTTACAGTATGATTGAACTGTTAGTAGCTTGTAAAATATCAGAAAACTGGAAAAAACTTAATAAGATAATTAAAAATGGTGACATGTCTAATAGACGCAGGCGAGTATCTTACCAGGTTCTTTTTTATGAAGTCGTTTTAAATGTTAATAATTCAAAACGAAACGCGAAATTGATATGGATACAAAATTTTAAATTGATCACTTTGATTTGATTAGAATGGTATAAGGAATTTTAAAGTGGAGTCAAAATATTCCCTGTTTAGTAAGAATTAATTATTAATCCCAAATATAATTGTCCCTTCATGAATATTCTTTCTCTGTTTACGCTGTCGAATTATGAAATTCCTTAGATCCCAATGTTCGAAATTCTCCATCGACATAGATTCGTGAAATCGTCTGAAAAAATTATTCCTCCCCTACTTTTACTTTCGCGATGTTTCTCGTTTTCTTTTTTTTAATTTAGTTCACTATTCTGTTATAGATTATCATAATACCATATACTGTTTTTTAATTTTATTTAACACAATTATCGTCAATATTGATATATATTATTATATATTACCGGTATATATAACCGCTTGGAGAGTCATTTATTACCGCCATGATCTTATTTTAAACGAGACGGCGGCAAGTCGACAATGGCGACTTTTAAAAGGAACCGAAGTTTGTGCCACTAGCCTTCGTTCCTCAACCTAACTTCCGTCTCGGATATTAATAATTCAATAGGTCATTGTTATTTTACTAATATTCTCAAGGCTGACTTACTATGGCGCATCTAGTTTAAACTTAGTTATTCAATGTTTCATTAAAATTTAACAGATTCCATTTGATTGTGTTAATAGTTATAGTTAGCTTAATCCTATTATATTGAGGAACGAGGTTACCATTATGGGTCATTGTGTTCACTAAACTGAAGACAATTTAGTTTGGGAAACAATTTTCTACCTTTATTGTCATGTAAATTTAACTTAATTTATTAAATAATTTTCTAGAAATAGGAGGTTGTGTCGAGTTATTTACATTTTTGAGAACTACCTACAATACGGAATAAACCAATCAAGAAACATTTTTAACTATGGAAACGTGAATAACTTTTTGTTAATTAAAAATCGATGTTAATTATGAAAAAAGAGAAGTTATTTAGTAAAGGATATAAAGAAAATAATAATGAGACTCAGGGATTATTCAAGAATATTAATTTTTAAATATAACATTTCTAAAGTGAGAGTCGTCACGAATCGAATTTCTTCGAAGACAACCGTTTTCTTTCAATTCTAATCCTCAAATTAAATAATAAACTCAAACGCAAATAAAATTACGGCCATTTACATATTTAGCCATTATGTAGTATAGATGTTATTATTACGATATTTTAATTTCCTATTCTACAATACATAATTACTTAAATAAATAATTAAGCAGCTTGACTTACGTCCTAATTTTTAATCAAAACACGTAATTTCCCTTCTTAAAATGTAATTTACAAAATTTCTTAAATTGAAGATATGGTGGTATAAATTTGAATCATTATTTAAAATGGATGCTATTAATTTATTTATTAAAATCAAATGCTTCTACCGTACTAAGCGAGTCCCTATTGCGACTAGTTTATTATTAGAACTAACGCATTATATTAATTAAAACTGACCTGTATTCCATTTGGTTTATAGAGACATATTTTTGTAAAATGGGTTCTGAAAAATAATTTTTCAAATAAATAATAATAATATAGTTCATTTGAAAACAGGTATTTTCAAGCTAATGTTTCAAAACGTCTGTTCTTTAGCCAAATTTTAAAAGTTTCAAACTACATTGTATTCGTGCCATTAACAAATATATTTTTAGGATCCATTGAAATAAATGTAATGTCATTAGTTAGCTTAATGTACAATTAAGAAGTTCACAACGAGTTTGGCAGCCTGTGTCGTTGGACTTTTTTGCCGTCCTTTAATAAGTTCTCTGCCAACAAAATTCAATGAAAATTTATGTCAATTAAATATAGGTTACATGGTAGGCATCAAAATCGGAATATTATAAGGATTGAAAATTCTACAAACCGAATAAAAAAGCAAATAGGAAATTACCAGTTATTGAATGCAAGAACCACAAAAACCAAACAAAGTCTAAGGAAAAGCATAGAGAACAGAAAAGGTTTCTCTCGCCAAAATTTAAAAAAAATATTCTACAAATCATGAACATAACTTTTAAAAAAACAGTTTCCAATACGGATATCTCTGCATGAGTCTTAGACTAAAACCCTCCTTTAGAAGGAAACTATATATTGGAACACGAATTACAAGGGCAATACTAACAACGGGAAGACAATATGAACTTTAAATAACTAAATTTTAAATAACATTTAATGGGATATAGGAGGATCCGAACAAAATATCTAAGTAACCTGTAGTGTCCTCTGGGCGTTTTGTTCGTAAAGTTTCAATAAAGTAAGTCAGTAGTTTTCGTTCATTGAAAGGGAAAATAGCTTGTTTTATTTTAGGTTATGGTCCCAGTCCCATGTTGTTCAAGATATTCGTGAATTATATATTTATTAGTCAATATTATCAGTTTGATGGACAATATATTTGCATATCATAATTGGGTGTTTGCAGTGAAATAATAAAGATGTGCGTGACTTTGAATAACTCGATTAAATCATGCCTAATAGTAGCTCGAGTTATTTAGTTAGCGTACCTAAGTTAAAAGCTCGGGAGAATTACAGTGACTGGTCTTTCGTAGCAGAAAATTTTCTAGTGCTAGAATGTATGGTGAAATTTATAAAACCAGAGCCGGGAAGAAACAAAAAAGCTGCAAACGATACGAAAACAAAAGCGAAATTGGTTTTAACTATGGATCCGTTTATCTATGTTCACATTAAAAACGCCGGGACATCGAAGAACTTTTGAGAAAAGTTAAGAGCGCTGTTCGATGGCTCAGGATTTACTAGAAAAATTAGTCTACAGCAAATTCTTATACATATATTTGCCTAAAAAACTGCATATCGATTAAGTATATAACTCAGATCATTGAAGTGGGCCAAAAGTTGACAATAACAGAGTTGGGCATTAATGATGAGTAGATTGGATATATCATGCCGGCGAGATTATCTGAAAAATAAATACCCGTAATAATGGCCATCGAATATTCTGACAGACGCATAACGACCGACTCCATTAAATCAAAATTGATCGACATGGAACCGGAAGATGGTGATATAACTAACGAATTAGCATGTTTCCGTTACCAAAATAAGAAATTAAATAAGTTTCTGCCAAAAATTTCCTGTCAATGTTAAAGATAAACGAGTTATCAAATGTTTTAAATCTGGAGAAACTGGTCATTATCGCAACTAATGCAAAAATACCAATGCAATTATATAATATGGTTGAAAGTCGATATGGTAGAAAATAAAAAGAAATCCACTAATGCATTTATTGTTTTGTTTTTAATGAATCATGTCATAAAAATTACTGGTACGTCTACTCGGGAACAAGTTCACATATAACATCGAATTTTGCGCGTCAGCTACCCATCGAACATAGAGTAACTGAAGCGTGTAATTATGGATTTGATAAAGAAATTATAGTGGCAAATCAAAATAAATTACCAGTTTTATATTGCGGAAATGTAAAAAACACGACTTCAACTGCAAAGTGTGACTTTGAGGTTATGATTGAAAACATGTTATGTATTCCTAGTCTAACAACAATTCTATTATCAGTTAGTCATGAGAAGAAAAGGAAATAAGGTATTATTTAAGAATAATGGGTATACAATCTATAACAAAAAACACTTTAGTAGCTATTGCTCCTCTTATAAATGGAGTATGTAAGCTAAAGAAACCCACCTGTTTATTAGCTGCAGCAATGAGCTATGGCATCGAATAAGCTTTGGCATCGTAGATTGGGATATATTAATAATCAATACATGAATAACATGTAGAACGTAGAAAGACTAATGTTGGGCAAGAAGGTTGATATTAGCAAAATGAATTGCGCAGTGTGCTCTAAGGTCAAGCAAAGTCGATTGCCTTTTCCCCATGAAGGCAACAAAAGTACAGAGCTGTTGAATGTAATACGCAGTGATATCTGTAGGCCAATGGAAAATGTTCCTCTCGGAAGATCGAAGTATTTACTCCTGTTTATGCATGATTAAAGCCACATGACTTATGTGTATTTTTTTAAGAATAAGAGTGAAGTTCTTCAGTGCTTTAAGAATTACAAAACAAAAGTTGAGAACCTAACATTAAACAAAAGTAAGATTTATGGAAATAATAATTTTGAAAATTAATTAAAATAAATGGGAATCATTGATTAGAAGTCAAATCCACATACCCCGAGCAAAATGAGCTTTGCGAATGTATGAATAGGACAATCGTAGAAAAAGCCAGATATCTTTTATTTAAAACTAAGCTAGGCAAGAAATGTTAGATATAAGCCGTTAATACTGCCATTTATTTACAGAATCACATTGTGAAAATTGGACTGAACAAACATACTCCATATGAACTATGGAACAATGAAAAACCAAACGTTGTCATATTAGAATATTTGGTAGCACAGTCATGAAGCATATCTCTAAGAAATAGAGACAGAAATGGGACAATAAATCTAAAAAATGTATTCTCGTAGATTATTCAGATGTCAAAGGTTACAGAGTATATAATCTAGCTAAACAATCAAGATAAACCAGCAGACTGATTATTATTAAGGAAAATAAAATATATCAGGAAAATTTTGTTGATATGTAAAACTCAGATGCAAAGCTAGAAGCAGGTTCAGTAAGTAAGAATTTAGGGGAGGATAATATGGAGCATTACTATAAATCAAATAATTCCTTCAGTTCTATGGATAATAGTAAGTTAAATTATGAAACATATGTACCAAATAAAGAGTCGACTGCAAGTAATGAAAGTTTTGAAAATGAAGAGTCAACTACAACTGAAGACAGTTTTATAAATGAAATCACTCCAGTAACTTTACTACGAAGAACTAGAAATAAGATTGATAGATATGAATTTATGTGCACAGAAGATAATAAAATTAACAATGAGACTGACGATAAAGGAAGCACTACAAGGATCTGAAAGAGGGAAGTGGGAACTAGCTGTTAAAGGCGAGCTTCAAAGACAGGAAGGTAGTAGATATTCCAAGTGGTGTTAATTTTGTAAAATGTAAGTGAATTCTTAAAAAAACATGAAAGTGATAAAAGTGTTCGTTATTGAGCAAGACTAGTGGCTAAAGGATGTGGCCAAAAATGTGATATAAATTATGATAAGACATTTTCGCCAGTGGCGAGACACACAACATTGATGATATTATTTTCATTGCCTGTTCAATTAGATTTAGTTGCAGTCCATCTCGATGTCAAGATAGCTTTTTAAATGGTGAATTGGATAAGAAAATATATATGCGGAAACCTACTGGTTTTGTATGTTCAGATGACAATAAGGTCCTCAAATTAAGGTTCTATATGGTCTCAACCAGACTTCCAGATCTTGGCACAAGAAGGTGCATAAATATGTAACAGCAGATGGCTATAATAAATCTAAATTGCAACCATGTTAAAATGCAAAATTTATTGGTTCTTAACGAACCATTGTAATATTGTATGTGGACGATTTTTTGTGTTTTTTTTTTAAATGATCAATGTGAATTGAAACACTTGAAATCAATATTAAGTAATAGATTTAAAATTAAAGTCTTAGAATGTCTAAAATAATGTCTTGGTGTGGCAATCAGTTTGGATATGGATAAAAGTGTTTTTACCTTGAATCAATAGAATTATATTGATCAGTTAATATCTAAATTTAATATGGTTGACTATAAAATATCTGACACTCAAATGGAGGCCAAACTAACTGTTAAGAAAGCCGAATTTTTTAATGCTCAAAATTCCATATCAACAGCTGATAAACAGTTTGATGTATTTGAATTTCTGACACGTCCTGATATAACTTATTTAGTGTCATATCTGAATCAATTTAACAATTGCTATAATAAGAAACCTTACGTATTTGCAAAAAGGATATTAAAATATTTCAATAAAACTACAAATATATGTTTAAAATATTGTATAAATGAAAATGCTTATATAGAAGGTCATGAAGATGCTGATTAGGTTAACAATCTTAATGATAGGAGCTCTTACTTAGGTTTTTGTTTCTCTTTACCTAAATCTGTTATATCTTGGAGTTGTTGTAAACAAAAGTGTATTGCGTTTTCCAGTACAGAAGCCCAATTTGTGACAAGTTTAAAGACTTGTAAAGAAGAAATATATCTTAGAAATTTACAGTATAAAATTACTAAGAGTTTAATTACTATTTATCAAATCACTTTGCATAATGCTAATCAAAGCGCACGTAAATTATCAGTCAATCTTAGCTTTCAAAATGAAACTAAGCACATTTAAGTAAGATATCATTATTGTAAAGAAATGATAAGTAATAAAAATGGATTGATCAAATATTTATGTACTATAGATATGCCTGCGGTTATACCGACTAAAAATTTGAACTCATCTTAATATTTTAAATTCATGAAAACATTAGATATTGTTAAAGTGTAACTCTAAAAGACCAATCATTATATTGTCATTCTTGTCAAGAGAGGGTAGAGGTATTTTGAGTGGGGGTGTTATAAATATGTATCCAAACAAAATGTCTATGTGACCAGTATTTCCTTCTGTGAATATTGTGAAGTTTGAATTACGTAAGTCAGTCGCTTCCGCTGATTGAAAGTGCGCACGCTGTTTGAATTTATAATACTTAGTAAAGCCCCGCCGGACTGAGGTAGATTCTGATCGGTTCTAGATTGAATCATTCTAGACCGCCTTGCTCCAATTCAGAACTTGCAAATCTATGAGGCAATTAACGAATTCAAATCTCAGTTTAATTCTTGCTTGAATCAAAATTGGCCTTCTTCATTTTTCCGTTATCAATTTGTATGTAACATGACTAGCCTACATTATTCTCTGTATTTGAATTAATTATTGTAATATATTGACGACCATTTTTACTCCCCAAAAAGATTGCAAAAATTGGTTATTGTTTTTTTTTCTACTACATGAAACGATATTTCATCCATTCTACAAAAAAATAACAAGCAAATTCACGACCTTATTTCATCGCTTGAAAACGATATTGGGTTTGCTACATTTAGGTTAATGGGTTTTTACTAGGAATTATAATATTGTGAGCAACATAGATATTATTTTGCTTCTCGTCATACAGTTGTAGCGCATTTATATGGAGCTTTAGTTTTAATTATAAAACTTATATAATTCTAACATAGAAATAAACATTTATTTTTAAAATAAATAAATAAGAATGTTTTTCCAACGTGGTTATTTAAAAGATTTTTGTCAATTATTAAATATTCCTTTCATTAAATAGTTTGCCATTAGTCCACGTCATCACGTGAAAAAAGACTAAATTAATCGCGCTTCGCTTTTTTCCTTCTGTCAAAAATAAATATTTCTAAACCTGTTAGCAGATTTTAATGTACCTTATAGTAAAGTGTTTAAATTGAAAATACACATAAATGCTTTTTTAAAAACAAATCGTGAAAGGAAATTTAAATTAACTAAACTATGACAGTCAAGTATGGTTCTATACAACTCATTTTCGTCCTTCTCTAACTTATCTCAATTAAATTTTACATAGATAACATGTTAGTTATTTATTGTTCAAGCATTGCATGTTATGAAGGTATGAGTTGGATATTATTGATTCAAGTACGCGCTTAGTACATTGGCTTCGAATAATAAGTAGGTAAATATTCCAGGTTCTGGAGGAGCGTACGTCGAAACCAGCTACTGATGATTAATGTGCTTTATCGAGATGTATTGATTCATGATAATATTGCCGCTTAATAGCACCTTAGTGAAATATGGACGAAGAGAAGTATAATTTCAATTGAGTTTGATGTGTTTCGACTCTATAATTTGATTGACTATAACATTTTGCTGAGTAGTAAAAACTGTACTGTGTGAATGTTATGTTCATTTTTATTTTATTTTATTTTTGTTTGTGTGTAAACAGTAATGTAATAACCGTATACACTTTTATGTAAAGTTTATTGAATATTTGCCAGATCTACAGAGAATAATAATATTACTAAAGAAATGCGAAGGGAAGTTCACATTTTTTCATAGAATATTGAGGAAAGATTATAACCTATTTCTTTTTTTTAATTTTGAAACAGTATTTCTTCTGTTGCAGCATAATTTGTAGCAAAATTTGTTCTGAGAATCCAGACTTGAGAAATATCACCAGTGATGTTATTTCCTATAACTTTCGTTAGTTACTTACCGAACTACCCTATCAGTATTAAAATATAGCCTTAGTAACATAAGTTGTATAGTTTAGCGGTTAGTTTGCAATTCAAATTTCAAGTTTGTTGGATTTCAAATTCACATAAATATTTACTGCTTTTGACTCGAATTATTAGACGATGTGTGACTTCATTACTTTCGTCCTTTGTTTTATTCCTTTTTTATCAAAGGGCCACTATCGTATGGTCTATAGAACACACACACACTCTTATTATAATGTGTACAATGTAAAACTACACGCCTGAAAGTATATTGTATGAAAGTCAATGTGTACAGTTATTTTTAATTTAAATTTAAAATATCTGAACTAATTTTAATAAATAATATATATATAAAATTAACTGTTCAGATTTTATTAGGATAATTTGAATATTTTAAATAGTAGTTTTAAATGAGCTTAATATAACCAAACTAATTAAACAATTTTGGAATACTTCGAATGTGGCTGAAAATTATAAAGAATAAAATGACTTTTAAAATATATTTTGTTTACATGTAAAACAAAAGAGAAAAGTAAATAGGATATAACCTAATATTAAAAATGCATTAAAACTAGAAATTATTCTTCAATAAATAAAATTAAATTATTTTCAGCAACGAGTTCTAAGATAATAAATGCAATGGTATTTGATTTATATTCACCAAAGAATCCATTGATATATTTAATGACATGAAGATGGAGTATTTATTAAATCTTTTGAATTTTTCAATAAATAATGAAAATTCGCCACCCTCAATTTAGGCGCATTGAATTACATTGGAGAATATTTTTGCACATCGGATCTTTTCTCAATTTATTAAATATAAGTTCTATTTACGCATGTTTATCTATTTTTCTATGTTTGCGTCTACTTGAGCTTTCCTGAGTGATTAGTGAGTACTTGAGTTTTATTACTAAAGTTTCATTGCGATTTTCACCGTCATTCAGGGTATTTATCCCGAACGTTTTAAATGAAGTATTAGTATATATTAAATTTCGTAGTGATTATTGCATAGTAAGAGATACATTGAGTTAAATACCTAGACTAGTGCGTATAGTGAAATATTTGAATCAGAGGTTGATGAAAACTGTTTGTATAGTGAATTGTGTGGAAAATTCTGTAAAACTCATCATAGCATGAAGAAAACCAAAAGAGTTTAAACTATTAGGGCAAAACGATGAAAAGAATTTGTACTCCTCAGTCAATGTTACGGGAAAGTGCTTTGTCCCAGGTCTCTCTACGAGACGCGATCCATGATCAGAAGACGTATAGGAAAGCTAAGGTCACCGCCATAGCCTGTAGTCATAATAGGCAAGCTACCATATAGGGCACATAACCGATGATCATTGGAGAAGAAAGTTTCTCAAAAGAGAGAAAGAACGAGAGGGCCCCCTTCTAAGTAGTCATGTAACATAGCCGGGAAGCTGTTGTATGCAAGGACCATAAGTTGAATATTTGTGGAATTTCTACATATATATATACATATATATATATATATATATATATATATATATATATATATATATATATATACAAAACATGTCTTAGCACGCATCAAGAGCCATAAAAAAAACAACGTTGAAGGTGGAAAAAATTCTCTTAGAAGTTCAAGTTCAATCGTTAACTCTGGAGGATGACAGCATCAACATTTTGGATTAAAGTTTTGATGTTACCATATTATTAAATTATAAATTTGTACAAGTTGGTCGACAGACACCGACTTCAAAAATAAATAACTTAGTTATTTATTGCGAATAAGTAAGTACCCATTTAGAATTAATTATTTTGTATTTTTAATACCTACTTTTTGTGAAGTCGGTTTTTATAAAAGATATTTTGTATATTTCCTTGATTGTCTTATGACACCACTGTATAAATATCAATTATTTATACAGTGGTGTCAGGTTTGAAGAAAAATATCTTACGTATCCATTTAATACATAACTATGCATTTAAAAACTGCTTACAAATTAACTTAGAAATGTACACTTTCAAAAAAGTAGAGAACTTAGGAGATACGTCAGATAGATTATAAACTAACTGCCACCGCGGAAACTTTACGATTCATAACAATATAACTATTCTAAGGTTCTTTCAGATAGGTTCTCCTGCTTCTTTTCCTTTTTAGCGTTTTCTATTTTTTGAGTACAGAATTCACATATGTCTTAAGATCTTTTAAAGTTATTTCTTGGCGTTTTCTCTCAAAAATCTTATGTTAGTACCCATATTTTATTTCCCTACATCGTGATGTGAAGTACGCATTCGCGCATCATCCTTTTTTTTAATTTAAGGGGATTGTTTATTTAGAAAATGTACATAATTTTGGCATACGTTTCCCAAGTTTTCTTTTTTTATTCTTTTATTTCAAAGTCCACTATTTTTTGGTCAAAATAAGTGTAGCTTTTTAAACTGTTTTGTTACGGATTTTGGTGTCCTCTAATTTCTCCTTTTTGGTCGTCATATATTTAGTTTTGCTATAGTTTAAGGTGAGTTAATTTAGCGGATATTGTTTCAATATCTGGTATTATTGATATTAGTATATTTTCCGAATTTACAAAAACAGCTACATCATTTTCAAATCCCAATTGGTATACATTTTTTTTTCAAATTTTTACACATTTATCTCTCGACTTTATCACTTAAGAACACTATAATACTGTTCTTAATAATTTTTGACACATGTTACCTCCCTCTTTTATTCGTCATTCTATTTGCAATTTTTTGGTTTGTCATGAAGTTTTAATCGCAAAGTGGGTTGTTTATGTTTGTAATTTATAACGTTTTTGTAACTGACTTATTTATTGCCTGTATATTAGGCCATATTTATGCCATGTTACAGGTTTTTCCAGGGTAAAAGAATAAAATTTTCAATGTGATGTTATACTCTCTGGACCTTTTAATCAGTATTCGTACAGTCTGTAAAAGTTTCACTCGTTTATATTATTAGACGATTTATTTGTATATGATTATGATAGAGTTTTTGTGTAATTATGATAGAGTTTTTTAGAATTACAAGGATTCTAAAATATTATTACATTTTTCAAGAAAGAACAATAGACAATGGATCTGAATTAACCTATATAGCCAAACTAAGTACCATATAAATAAAAGTGTGTGGTGGAAAATGTGGAAGTAGCCAAAGAACCTAAATCCACTTAATAAAAATAAATGAAAAATTTAGGAAACAAAAAAAACAATACGATATTTTAAAATAACTTATCAATATAAAAAAAAACTAATAAACAACAATTAAGAATAACAAAAGAATATGAGAAAATCGGTACAGAAAAATTCGTCAAAAAATGGGTGTCTAACTAACAAAAACTTAGATTATGGACATAATACATAAAGTGGCCGAAACTCAACTATTAGGTACGCAAAGCAAAAAAGAGTATAAATTCAAGAAGAAAAAAAAATATTACTGAATAAAAAAAGAACCCTTATAAAAGATTGAAAGAAACGTAATATCGAATACGCAGAAAAAATAAAGCAGCTCGTAAAACAGCAAAAGAATTGGATAGTCCAAAACAAAAATAACTCAGAACAAAATAAAAGACCAAGTTTTTAATAGTAAGGCAGGGCTATGAAAAAAAATAGTACATTCAGAAATGAAGAAGGAATGATCACAAACTGAAAGGGAATCCTGAAAATTGTAGAAATATTTACAGAGCTGTATAAATTTCAGTTGGTGAAAGTGAAGTACCAAGTGCACTTATTGTTAATGTAAACTCAGAACAATTAATACTAATCGATAAAAATAATCTAATTTGTTAGCGCTATCAATAGGGAAGAATGGAAAGGCAGGAAACGAAGAAGTACTTGGCGAAATGCTGAAAAAAGATGCTGATGACTCAATTTAAAAATTACCCAAACCGTTTAACAGGTGAATTAAATGGAAGAAATTCCCTCAGACTGGATAAACACTATCCTATTACTAATCTTTAAATAAAAAAGTTTTTGTTACAAAATATTAAGCAGCATTCAAATTGGTGCCAAGTTTATGCCTCTCTCCTCTCCCACGTACACATAGATGAGCGCTACATTTAACTTGGCATCGACTCCAAAAAAATAACTGATATCGGAATAGACGTTTACGGCATTTAGTGAACCTAAATACATTTATATATATACGAGGGCTGTTAAAAAAAAGGTGACTTTCACATTTTTCAAAAAAATACTCATTTATTTATCAATATCTATTTTAACCCCTTTAAAGTAATCCCCTTCAGATACAATATATTTGTGCCAGTGCTTTTTCTAATCCTCAAAGGTCTTCTGATATGCGCTTTTTGGTATGGCGTCAAACTCTTCCATCGATGCGGTCTTAATCTCCTCATTCGTGGCAAAACGTCATCATTTCATAGGCCTTTTCAGTTTTGGAAACAGATAGAAGTCGTAGGTGGCCAAATCTGGGGAATACGGTAGCTAAGGCATGATTAGGCTGTGGTTTTTGGTCAAAAAATTACGAACCGGCAATGAGTGAGCTGGCGCATTATCGTGGTGCAACATTCATGATCGGTTTTTCTACAATTCTGGGCGTTTTCTTCGTATTGCTTCACGCAAACGGTGCATGACTTGAAGATAATATTCCTTATTGACCGTATAACCTTTTGGCAAGAACTCGCGATGAACCACGCTATGGTAATCAAATAAAACACTGAGCAAAATGAAAAGGTTTTTTCGATCTTGAGTCTTGTGGTTGCTTCCATTGGGATGATTGGGTTTTGTTTTCAACGTTAAAACCATATATTCATGTTTCGTCATCAATTATGACCCTCTTGAGCAAATCTAGATCGTCGTCGATGTCATTCAATAGCTCCTGAGCGATGCTCATGCGATGGCTCTTTTGGTCAACATTTAGCAATTTCGGAACAATTTCCGCTGCCACACGCTTCATGCCCAAAACATCCAAAAAAATTGCATGGCATGAGCCAATCAACACACCAACTTCCTCAACAACTTCTCTAATAGTGATTTGACGATTCTCCAGAACAATTTTCTGCAAAATCACTGCTTTAACGCTTTCGTCAGTTGTTGACATGCTGCTGCGTCCAGGGCGGGCATCGTCATTAACATCTTCTCGGCCGAAATTTGAAGTCACCTTTTTTTTTTGAACAGACCTCGTATATATATATATATATATATATATATACATATATAACATATTCTCATGATAATATACTGTGACTTTAAAAAATATTAGCAAAATTCGATTATTTATGCTGAATGTGATAACGTGCAAAAAAATATGCGCTACCCCTCAGGCTGAGGACTTGGAAATCGGAGTTTAATGACAAAGTCTCGCTTGAGATCAGAAAACTTAAAACAACAGATCCTCAAAGTTCACGTTTTAAGCAGGCAGTACCTCCATAGCATCAAGACTATTGAGTTAGAACCTGAAGTTGCAGGGTCTTTGCTTGAGACTCAAAAAAACTAATTTAAAAAGAGCAGATCATCAAGCCACAAGGTTTAGGAAAGAAGTACTCAAAACTCAAAAGTTGGAACCCTAAGCCCAAGGACAAAGTATCTGCTAAGTATTTATGGGTCAGAAATTGAAATCATCATAATGTTTTATTGTTAATGAGATTATTTCATGCAAAGTTTCATGAGAATCAGTTAAGTAGTAGTGATTGAAAAAGTCGATGGCACGTTTTAAATCAACATTAACAACATACGGAACGTATAACTAAATAATACTTTAAAAACCTCACTCCATTCCTTTTTTGTACACTTATATTATTACCTACTTTGTTACGTTCATACTACGTCATAACAAGTCAACCACTTTCTGGCTCCATCATCATACTCTAATTTTGCTAAAGAGCAAATTTATCTCAACCTTAGTCATGCCTTATTATATTTTCCTTAGGCTTATATCATCCAAACTCGATCACGGCACCTGTGAAGTTCAGTTCTAAGTAATTGTATTGTGTATCGTCAATTTTTAGAGCCATTTTTGAACTAAATTATGTTGATACCGTGCTAAAAGTATACTTTCAAAATAAGAAAAAGAATTATCGAAATTTGTTAACAAATGCCGGAGGTATGAGGTAACATACACAAAAACCGATTTTGAAGGTTAAACGAAACCGGTTAAAAGAAAAATTCGGACCATTTAGAAAATTAGAAACATTTATCTTTGCTGCCCTAAATATATAAGGAAGTTTCTTGAATAATAATGGAGTTTAATCGACGTAAAATGTAAAATAAGAGAAATAAAATTATTTAAGTACTATAAAATTATTTAGGTACGAAAGAAAAATGTATATTTAAAGAAAATTCTCTGAAGCAAGTCCTCTGGAATTTGCTAGCAAGTAAGATATTTTCATTTTGGCACACAATTTGACGATAATTTCTACATCATAAAATTTAAATAAAATCTCCTAGATAATTTTAATGTAATTACTTGGTAATATTTTTTGAGAGATTGATGTATTTATGGAAAAAACATTTCTTAATAATTTTGTATTTATTTCTAAACTTTTAAACACGTTTTTAATTCGTTTGCTTTTCGATATGACTACAAATAAATTAATGTATTTATATTATTATTTTCATCTACTACTTCTTATTTTGAAGCTAAATTATTCTTCTTTCATTTCTCAAAAAGATACGATTGGAGAAATTAATTGTAAACCTTATTTATCTCGTTGAAATTTTAAATAAGTTGAAGTTGCATGATCTTAGTTGTAAGATGATATAATTTTAATTCAATCTTAATTTGAATTTTTTAAAAATTACAATTCCATTGTGTTACCATTGAATGGAATAAGTAGTTTCACATACATCTTTGAAGTGATTTGTTACACAACAAGTTATTTCAAACCGTTCATCCACATCAACATTTTAAAAACATATTATATTAATTTCACTGGTTTATCACCTCAGTATTTATTCCTTAATGATGAATAAATTTGTTTTAATAATAATTAATAAGTTCACAATACCATGTGGTTGGTCATAACTTTTACAGGATACTGACCTTACGTTGATTTATTCACCGCTGTTTTCCTACTGCTAATAATTATGAAAACGATGAAAGAGTTAACCAATAGAAATGTTAATCGATTCGTTGCCTAAATACTTGAATCCTAGTTGGCTCGTCTAGGCGTAACTTATCATATTTCTCTCATCTATTCATAACATATGATCAGCCACAATATTTGATTCCCAATATGCAATGGCTGATAAACATTTTTTTCTGTGTCTGACTTCATTAAAATAATATTAAAATGAGTATTATTATTTTCACAAAACTTTGTGAGAATGAATCCAATAAGACTCAAATTTTAAGTTTTAAAATACTATTAATGTTTTAAGCACCTAATGGCTATAGTTAAGAAATTAAACTAAAAAAATATAGGTTGACTTTCGACTCCCGACCTCGAAAAATTATTTGTCCAATCTAATGAATAATTGACGACTGCCAATAATTTTATTTACTAGTTTATTAAAATTTACTATCTCATTGATAAACAGGTTTAACATTTTATTACTCAATTTATATTATAACTACATTTTAGACGTGCCTTTGTCCTATATATGTTAGTCTTTTAAACCTTGTATCTTTCCTCTTTTGATGATATTCTACTAAATGGTCGTAGGTATCGTATCGTATTTCAATAACAGGTCTAATCTAATAACCACACTGGCGTCGCTTTGATGTTTCATTTATAAGAATGCTGCAACAGGTTGGTGGGCCTTAGTTTTAGAGCAAGCGGCTATCTCATTTTTATAAAGGCATGCACTATTTATTGATGAAAATGTGGCACACTTAAAATATAATTTTTCGCGATGTTACGAACATTAAACCTTATTGCCGTATACGTGGCGTAAAATACAATTCACACGTTCCATTTTTTGGGACTGGTCAATATGCGGTACGTACTGATTAGATGATCAAATATATCAGCTCTTACTCATACCATGGTTCTATAAGCGCTTAGGACATGGAACAATATGTATTGTTGTGAACCTTATTTCAGTGCCTTGCTTTATACTCTTCTTACGTTCCCATAAATTTTAAAGCAAGAACTATCCACTTATCGTTCATCCATTTAACGAAAACTACATCTTTGATATTATTTGTGATTTCTTCTGAATACTCTCTCGATTTTTTTGCTTTTTATGACTGTATAAAATAGTGGAATACTGAATCGCTCATAAAGATCCGTTAAAAAGAGATAGAAAAGTAATTGCTATGAAAAAGGTTATATATATATATATATATATATATATATATATATATATATATATATAGTCTTTTGTACAGAAGTTTTCACCCTTGTATTTGCTAGTGTCGATATTGATTTAAGATGGTCATTTTACAATACTACAACACTTGGTTAAAGCAGCAACACTAAAATCTACTAGGCCTTACATTAGTTACTTATTATTCCTCATAGACCAAATGTTTTTCTAACATGAAAACTCATTTAGATTAGTTCATAAAAGGTCCTCTTTATGTAGAAAATTTAATAACGATCGGTTCGTACCTTAAAAAAATTGTAATTTACAAACAAACCGATGAACACTCCTAAATTTATAACCCGTTAATATACCTAGTATTAACTGAAATGTTATATGGAATAAATGAATTAACAGATTCTTGAATATTCTGTAACCTAAATATTTGTACATGTTTACATTGCAAGTAGCAGATGTTTCTCATACTCTATGCGTTTTTATCACCAAGCCATTTAACTATTTTAAAAAAGTGCGAGGTAGATATTATTAAATAAATAATCCGCTTCAGTTCAGAGCATAATGTACATCAACTTTTAATAATAAATCGGTAAATATTACAAATTCTGGAGGTGAATGTGTCGGAACCGTCTACTCACAATTATTGTCCTTCGTCTAGGTTATTGGTTCATGAAAATATCACCGCTAACAAAAATATGAACGAACAGAAATACTTATAATTTACCATTTGTCACGATGATATAATCTCTTTGCGTATATAATTTTGAAGCGCTTTTACGTATCGATAAGCTTAGATGTGATTGTTATATATACTTTATTTTTATTTGTTTTTCTTTCTTGTAAAAACAATAATATCATAAGTTTACATAATTTTGTACAAAGTTAATTGAATATCGGTCAGATCTACAGAAAAAGAATATACTTATTTCCGAATAATGATTTCAAGGTCGGTATTACTTTAACGTAATTCGAATGGATGTTTGCATTTTTTAAATATAATTTTAATAAATATAACTTTTTAACTAACAACGGAACGGAACAGAGGCTGTGTTTTGTATTTACAGAAAAGATCAGATATGTACAAATATTTCCCTATACCATTCAATTTGTAATGTTTCATTAAAAATCCAAAATATTTAGATAATCTCTTTCCAAATGATTCGTAAAATTAATAGATCGTTTAACGAATACGAATCAATTAATAATGAATTGTTTAAAAACTGGCGGCTGAAAATAATTTAATATTATTTATTTACAATTAAATTAAACTACGTGATATAGTATTATTTTTTTAAAATTCATTTCTTTTTTCATATACAAACGAATTCAATTACAAATATTTAGTTTCTATATTGTTTTAGATATCTACTAGATCTTCTTTCAAACAAAGTTGTTTCACTCTTTCAATTAATAGAAACGAATATATACGAATGAACTTATCTCACGTAAATCTCACCTAACTTTTGCAAAATTAAATTTCACAAATGCTGCCAACGGCGACAGAATTTTAATTCTAACATTAATAAAATGCTATAAATATATATATATATAACATTAATAAAAAGTACTATTTTCTCCGTATAAATACTAAATAAAACAAATGATTTCAGAGATATATTCAACCAAATTTGTCGTAAAACGAGTTATTCCAAAACGTTCATTCTAGAAAATATTACGAAAATTTAATAAGTCAATTTCACGGGTTCATCAGCGATACAGTTTTATAGAAATCGAAACTCAAATTCATGGATGACTAAATTAAAACAGACCTCAGTGTTTATTCTTTAATGGTGACTAAGCGCGCAATCGTCTGGGAGCGGTTCTAACCCTCAGAGGATACTGACCCTACGCTAATTTATTCATGGCTTTTGTACTCCAGTTTATAATTATCCAAGTAAGAATATAGTCAACGAATATAAATCTCAATCAGTTTGTTATTTAAATACTTGAATGCCAGCTAACCCGTCCAGATATGACACCTTTACGTTTTTGTTGTCTATTTGTATATTGTCTAGTTTATTTTCCTCGGAGAATTTTTCAATATTTTATCATGTCTGCGCTGTAAAATTAGCTTTATTTTAGTGTCTATATTCATTTAAATAATAATTACATTAGTCGGTGTCAGAGAGGTGTGTTTTGTCGTCAATCATCTAATTACATTATGAAATTGTTATTGGTAATTATGACAAAATTACCGTCTGTAATTTAGTGTTAAAATATAATTTAAAACGTTTACGAAAACTGGAATCCAAATTTAATGATTTATCTGGGAAATTTTAAAATCGATTGGAATTTATTGAAAAACAAAATGTATAAATTTTACAGTTGTCATCAAAAATATATAATTGGAAAATTGATTTATAAATGACGACTCAGTACCGAATGAAATAAAATCATCTTCGGTCGACGTAAAATTACGAACCGATCACACAACGTACCCGATGATAAGATAGGCGGTAAATGTCTAAAATAATCGCTGGTGCAGCAACTCATGAGTATCAAAGATTGTCAATCGCAATTGATAGCCGCCGAAGTCGTGCCGAGTATCTCCAGCGATATATGAACAACACTGAATTTTCCAACATACGCACTATAGCTGGTCGATCATGAATCGAAGTTGTACGTTACGTTTTACGTCGACGTAGACCAAGAATATGGTGCACTGGTGAAACTAACTGTTGGCGATTTGGTAGCAGTCGTGGGTTTGAAAAATATCTACATCGAGTAGCTTGGCATGCTAAATAAATTTGTTATAAATTCCACATTCTTGAAAAATATATCTATAAATGAATGGTAATAAATTCTGCATTCTTGAATAATATGAATAGACATTTCCGAGGCACACCTGAAAGCGTATCGCAACACATGACTTATCAGAATATGCCGCGCTATATCGAATGCTGAAATTATATTATTAAACGCATATTAAGACCGCTGAAATTATATTATTAAATGCATATTAAGACCACGCATATGGTCTTAAAGAAAATTTAACAAACTTCTCCTTGAATGCACTGGCTAAGCGAGACGATATAATCGCTTTAAGTGAGAGATGTTTGGATAAGTTTGTGTATGACGGTAAATTGCTGGATATTTATTATGCGGTGCTACGATGGAGCAAAGCACGACGGTGGTGTGCTGCTTGCCGCACGGCATCCTATCACTTGAAGTATGTGCCTTCATATAAAATAGACATCGAACATCTGTGGGTTAAATTGATTATTGGACATGTCATTTTCCATGTGTGTATTGTGTACATCCCATATATATATATGCCTATAGCAAAATTTGCCATTTTTTTACCGAAATTTAACTTTTTTCTGTATATCTGTAATATTTGTGAACGATTGAGTTCTCCTCTCTTCACGCCTAATTGTTCATGGTTATTTGGCGGAGGTAGCCAAAAACTCATTCAAAAATTGTGTTGCGTAATTTTATAGCTTCCTTCGTGTTCTCTCAGTTAAAATATCATATATGACTTAATACGAGGCAAGTTACAAGCTGGTTCTATTATTTAGAACCCACAAGAAACTAAATATAGCCTGAAGATTGAACATGTCAAATAATGTTCCTCCGATATTTGTACCTGAGATGATATATTCACTTTCCTTTTCAATTTTCTACCAACTTTTGCTTAAATGTGCTGGGTTACCATACATATAGTACAGAAGAGAAATAACCCAGATTAAATTTATTTTCCTGTCGTTAAATGGCAAGATTTTGCACCTTAATTTATTGAAAAACTCTTGGTCCCAAGAAAAACTCCTCGTACATAGTAACTAGCTGCGCTCGCGCAGTAGTATCATATTTTTGTATATACCAGGACCGAGTTAGATCAAAATTCTCTACTTTTCCATTATATTATTCAGTTGCTTCATCGCCTGATTATGATTACATCAGAGTATGACCTGTTATTGACGAGTAAGAATAAACTTTTTGATTTGTATCGCCCATACGTATTGTCATGTTTCTGAATTTAGTTAATTGTCCCGTTGTCGCTATTGAAATGCAAACGTGTTAAATCTGTAATCATTTAGTAACTGCATATAAATAAATATATAAAAACGAATAATTACTTCCGAGTCTTGGGTATTATTTGTAATAATTATGATAAGCTGCGGTTTTGACATTACTAATCAATTAATATAAACTTTAATAACTAATATAAACTTTAATTATCAATTAAAATTATCAATCAATAATATGGATATTTGATCATACTTCTATCTATAGGTCTATTTCTATTCTCTTGTGTTCTATATTTTTATTTTCTACCCTATATAATCTTGAAATGCAAACGTGTTAAATCTGTAATCATTTAGTAACTGCATATAAATAAATATATAAAAACGAATAATTACTTCCGAGTCTTGGGTATTATTTGTAACAATTATGATAAGCTGCGGTTTTGACATTACTAATCAATTAATATAAACTTTAATAACTAATATAAACTTTAATTATCAATTAAAATTATCAATCAATAATATGGATATTTGATCATACTTCTATCTATAGGTCTATTTCTATTCTCTTGTGTTCTATATTTTTATTTTCTACCCTATATAATCATACCTAGCTTCATCTACTTTATGAAAATCAAACAGGGAAAATGTATTACAAAGTCACACGTCTATTCCATCGTCGGAATATATAAGTTGTCAATGATAGAATTTGTATGACACGTGTTTTATTTTAGTTATTATAGTATTACTTGTTGCTACAGAAATAATCATATTGTGAGCGACAAAGCTGTAATCAGTCATCGTTGCGTTTTTTCGAGGAAGTATGAAATATATTTATTTAGAAATAAATATATTTTCAAATATAAAAATAAATTCTAGGTAATTTAATGGTTGTTTTATTAAAAGTAGTGAAAAAAGATTATTAGTAAACGTGGCTTCATTTTTACATTTTGATATAAGCTATGTCATAAGGTGAACAAAAATCTAACGAACGTCTTTTTAAGTATTTTCCTTAACTTATAATAAAATGCTTTATGTGGAACATATTTCCCACATAAGTACACTTTTAGCAACATATGTGTATGAAATATCATTTAGGAAGCTGAGCTAATATAAATATTTATACTTCTAAATAGATAGGCAAATTCGGTCGTTATAATTACGTATATTATATATAAGCTCTTATACTCGGTTTAAATTGGTTATCCAAAAGCTACTTTTTTACAATGATTCGAATACATAAAGATTATGATTGTACATTGCTTAGTATACTAATTTAACAAACAGTAGCCTGTTTAAGTAAACCAGCTATGTTGACATTATTGGCACTCTGTGAAGAGTAATTTGTTATCCCTTTTGAAACCGAGTATATTTCTAGGATACAAATACATATATATTAGCCTCTGAGATAGGTTCTCTGGAAGAAAAATTTAAAAGGAACAGTCCTTAAATAGTTTCTTCCTAAAAATCAAACATATGAAAACAGTAATTGGATTTATCTATAAAATAAACGAAATCTCGTCTAGAATCCTCCTAAGCCTAAATATTTGTATAAATGATCTAACGCAAAGAAAAATAAAATCGGCGTTCAATTTTGTACCTTTTAACAAAAAAAAATGCTTTTATTTGATACTTCTAGAAATTGGCAAACATTGTTATTAGCTAAAAGGACACTTTCATATTTACATCGCAAGCTACGGGCGTGTCTCGCCCACGGGTCTCTTCTTCTACATACATTATAAAAATACGAAATAGATATTATTAATTCAACAACGTCTTTTTACACCTACAAATAGGTAAATATTTCGGCGTTTATAGAATTTTTTGCGTTTGTAGGAGCCGGTTGCTGACGATTAATGTGCTCCATCTATATTTATAAATTCCAGTAAATGTTGCCGCTTAATAAGAGCCTCTTACTAAAATATATACTAAGGAAAATATTTGTGATGCACACTGACCTTGATTTATGTCGACTGTGTAATTCGTTTGTCAATTATGAATTTATAAATAAATATTTTATATATATGTAACTTCCATTTTCCTATAATTTAATTTTCTTTCACGTACAAACAACAATATAATAAAATAAAAAATAAACAAAGTAAAAAAAAATTTGTAACGTGGATTGAATGTCAGCCACATGCACATAAAAAACATTACTTATTATATACAAATTTTAATATATATATATATATATATATATATATATATATGTGTGTGTGTGTGTGTGTTTTGTCACGTCCGGAGCTCATATTTACCAGATGTTAGAATGAAGTGTACTTCACTTTTCAAGTCACTTGGTTTAAAAGATGGTAAGGGATGAAAGTGCTATTAGTGTGATAAAAACGGTTAGTTTCACAAAAGATGCAAACATATGTAAATTAAGTAAACATTTGTAACGAAAACTTCATAAAACGCCATGGAGTCATATATGTAGATATATTTAAAAAAAAAAAATTGTACTAATGAAAGAAGAGATCAGAATGTCAGAATCAGCCATATTTGTTTATAATTAAGCAATCTCATTAAATGAAATAATTGTAAGAATAATGTTAACAGTCTGATATCTGAAGGACATACAAAGTAGCTCTTTATTTGAATTGTGGTATAAACATATATCCAGTGTAAATAAATGTTTCGGTTCTTAATTTTGTTACATATATTTAAATAAGAACCTAGTTTTGAATGAAAAGTAAAGACAGGTGTAATTAAAGAAATATAATTATATACATACACACATATATACATGTACCCACAAAATAAAAAGCTATTGTACAAAGCTATTGTAATGTAAATCAATACCAAATGTACAAACTATAAACTCGTTAAAATCAGAAATATATCAGTGTTGGCATAGAATAATATAAACATTGGAATTGAACTTCAAAATTGAATTTTAAAATTATAATAGAACTATATATTCATATTATTAATACGAATATAGAGCGACTCTATATTCATATTATTAATATGAATATAGAGCGTAAAATGCACTTGCAAGATGCATATTTTTTTAAAATTTGAGACCAGATTTACTGCATAACTGTGATTTTAGATAAGCACATGGTGTGTGAGCCAATATGGTGACCTGTAACTATCAAAATTGTTCTAATTTTGAGGAGCATATTAATGTAATATCATTATATCAATAGATGTTCAGTGGTGTATAAATGCATATTACATAAACAATAAAGTGAAATAAAAACAAACATAAGTCAAAGAAACCAGAATAAAGCTCATAATTAATGTAAGTTTAATTAGTATAGAAATTTTGATCAGTTAGGAAGGGTCCAAATGAGAAATATGTTGAAATATTTGGTTTATGGTATTGCCTGTATAAACCGTATAATCTGTGGTGGAAGGTACAGAACCCGTGGCTCTGTTGACGTACTTCCTCTTTTAACATATTTTTCAGTAGAATCAAAATATTTACTGGCTATTTGTCCGGATTCCTCGTCAAGAAATAACTCATCAATCGCCCACATAATTCCACAAGCGAAACAATAATTCAACAAAAAATAATAAAAAAATTATTTGTTACTAAATATAATTTTTTTAATATATTATAAGCCATACCGTAAGATAAAACGGGCATGACATAAGTCTTGTGTCAATCGTCCATTCGCCTGTCATAGATAAATGTTTCCAATAATATTGACCAAGTTTTTATAAACATGTAATGAGATCAGATCTACAGAAAAAATAATAGTTATTTCCATAAAGGAATTTGAAGGTATGTATTTCTATGTAGAAATACGAATAAATGTTTGCATTTTTAAGTATAATTTGAATAATAATAGAGTCAAAAATGACTTCAATGTTGGTTGTGCAAATGGTGAAACCATTTTGTTCAACCGTTTTTTCACCATATATTGTATTAAAACAACTGTGGAAATCGTCAGATATGGTCAACCATAAAAGTGTCTAAAAAGGCTTTACACATCGTTATATATGTAAAACAAAAGCAATTAATAGTTAGGAGGAAAACATATAATAAAATCACTCTAAAAATTTAATATATTCCTCAATACGTATAAATAAATCTTTGCTAATTACCCATCTCTGAAGATGTTGTAATACAACGAAACCTAGTTCGTGGTAAAGAATTTAAATAAAGGCGAAATAATACTACGTCACGTAGTTTCATTTAGTTGTGAATAATGTTCAATAAATTATTAGTTGTGAATAATGTTCAATAAATTATAGTATTCAATAAATTAAAATAAAATTAAATTTGTTTTAAGCCACTAGCTTCAAAACCATCACTTTCAAAGAAATGTAATGCAGCAAGCAGTTGATAAACGTGGTAATGTATTTATGCCCACCAAAGTATTAATTGATATTCCGAAGTCTTTCAACTACATTTTAAGGATCGTAAGTTTTTTAGAAAAACATTGAAAACGTCTTTCACTCGATTTGAACACATCCGATCATTTACAGTGATACGAATATTAAATGCAACGTCTGTTTATATATTTGGTTATCGGTCTTTTTGTCAGCTTGGTTATGACTTGAGTTTCACTGTTGTGAGTAAATGAGTTTAATACTTTAAGACTTACATGATTTTAATTTTGCTTTGACAATCGTATGTGGTGTTTAATGGTGATACAAATGAAACAAATAATTTTAATTGAATTTGCAAAGAAATTTAACGTGAATGAAATTATTGTAAAATGTTCATGCTAATAGATATTTTAAATATTCATAGCCTTAATTTCACAGGATTATGAGTCATACAGCTTTATATAAATCCAAACTTGAATTAAGGCACAACAAAATTAAAGGAAACTTTAGTATTTATTATTCAGTGATGACTGAATTTTTCTTTATAATAAGCAGTAAGTACACAACAATCTGGAGTAGTATATAATTTTCAGAGCATAATGACCCGATATTAATTTTTTCATGGCTCTTTTCCCCCAGTTTTGATATACCAAACAATGAGACAATTAACGAATATAACTCAAAATTAACTTGTAAAAGTATTACCGCAACCATATTGGTAAACCAGCAGCCATATTGTAATGTAATTCTACTCCCATACCAAACTTCATCAACTTCAAGAGAAACAATAGGGCGATATATCATAAAGTTAGATGTCTGTACTTAACTACCCCATATACCGATGGAAATAAATATGACACGTGTTTTAATTATTGTAGTATACTTATATATACAAAAACTGATTATATATTATATATATAATCCCTTTTTCTATGGCAATGGTAATATTATGAACAAAAATTACATTATTTAGCTTTTGGCCATAAAAGCTTGTACCGCGTCGATATATAGTTATGTTTCCAAACATTAACATCTTAGTATGCATTTTATGTTGAAAATATATATAGAAAATTATTTCTTTCTTATTTTGTTTATATTTTCTATTTCTTAAACATACTGGGAGGCGGAAGGAGGGGAGTTCCTAGAGAAACATTTTTATATATCTATACATATTATAAAACTGTAGATGTGGTGTGTCTGTATATTACAGTTATTTAGAAAATCATTATTTAGGTTAACATGATAAAGTTAACAAATCACAAAAGTATTGTTTTGAATTTTTTATTGGATTGTGTGTATGCACACATTAGTATCATTACTTTATTTATTTACGTATTATCTACTGATCATTTATTTAGCACCTACGCATCTATTGATCGTTTATTTTACACATATTTTTCACACATACTTTATACACTACATTTAATCTGTAATTGTGTAATTGTATACTACATTTAATCTGTAATTGTGTAATTGTATACTACATTTAATCTGTAATTGTGTAATTGTATACTACATTTAATCAACTGATCATTTAATTTCAATTTGTTAAAAATGTCGATGTGTTGATAATTATAATTTAATTACTTGGTATTTAGCTATGTACATTTGTTCATTATGTACTTTATTGTTCACACATACGTCATATTATAAATTTGTAGAATTGGTGCGTGTAAACATTGAATCATTCATAAAAAAATTAATTAAAGAACGAAATAAAACTACCAGAATATAAAAATATTTTTTTTCAATGTTTGTGAGCCAGTATTTGTTCGGGTATCACGCAAGACCATTTAAAAGTATATCGGTGAAGTTTTTGCTTATGGATTATATTGGGTTTTGGGGTAATATATTAACTATGTTTTATCACATTCGAGCAACTAATAGAAAGATAGGGAAAGATGACCTTTGAATATAACGTGTATTTACTTAAAAAATGTTGGTCCTAAATATTCATTATAAGATATGGCGCCAGACGCATTCATTTTTGCAGTTAGCTTAGTAATCTTTTATATAAGCCCACGCACGAAAGTCGTAGGTATGACTAGTTAATTAATAAAACTTCCCTTAACATGCAAAATTTGTTGAAGATCTTCAAAAGTTAATAAGAAGCAAAGAAACGGAGGAAACTTAATCATTTATAATGTCAGAAGGAGTAGTCGTCTAATATACTAACTGTTGAATAATTATCTGTAATTATATATGGAATAACAAAATCTAAAATTTATAATGTCTTGAATACCATGAAGCCTAAACTTTTGTACAAATGACTAGACGTAGAGGAAAACGAATCGGCACTGTGTTTTAATTAATTTTGGGCTTTTAATCAAAGTTTATTGATCAAAACAGTAGCATTCAAATTTTTTTTGTTACTTTCTGGTATTTCTACTGATCAGGAAACATTGTTTACAACCTGTGACGGCTCACATATTACACGTAGTATAGTCATCTAGGCTTCGACATATTTTATAAAAGTAAAAAATACACATAATTAATTCAACAAAGCGCTTCGTACATTCACTTTGAATAATAAAGAGGTAAGTATGTATACCAGATTCTGGAGTTACGTGTGTAGAAGCTGCCTACTGATAGTTAATATGCAGCATATTTAGATTTATTGATTCATGAACAGGTCGCCGCTTAATAGCCACTTACTGAGATATTTACAAAAAGAAATATTCATAATTTATATCGCCTTCGATTAGTTTTGAAAATGTAATTCGTATATTTATAAAATTTTGGGGGTACATTTGTGAATTGATGAGCATAGAAACTAAAATGGATCCACGAATATTATTTACTAGCTGACCCGTGCGAAGTCTTCGCATTATATCGCCATCTAGCGTGTTCCAAGTATACAATTTGGCTAAGATATTTGATGTGTCGCCCACAGATGGTGCTCATGCCAATTGTTATAAAAATTAATTTTTTTATTAACAAAAAGATTTTTTTCGAATTTTTTTATATTTTTCGCCCAAAGTAGAAAACATAAGCTTTAAGTGGGTATTTTTTTTTTTTTGGTGCAGTAGTTAAAGAGATCGAGCCGCTCGACCAAAAAACACCTTTTAGAAATAATATATTTAGATATTTTATTTTCATTCGTGTATAAATAATAAAATTTACTTAAAATTATGCGGAGCCATCCACAAGATTTTACGTAAATTTTATTAAATATAGACCGGATCTATTAAAAAAAATAACACTTGCTGTTATATAAACATTTCCAAGTAATTTTTAAGGAAATAAGAATGCACGCTGGTATTTTTAAAATAGAATTTAAGTTAGGAAAATGTTAAAACTGACTTAATATTTTTTATCTTAGAGTAAAATATGTGACGATGTGGCGTGAAACCATTTATAACAAACTTCATACAAGACATGAGAACTCAGTCTTGAGATATTAACCACGTATAATGTTCCTTCTCAACGTTTGTAGGGGTGTATATTAATAAATATAATATTATTACTAAAAATGTTCATAACTCCTACGTAAAAATAGACGTCAAAATTTCGATATCTTTATTGAATAAAATCGATTGTTATTTCCATACACAAAAAAATATTCTAATAGCCTGGCGCTTGGCAGGTCATAGATAAGTATAGTACGAATAGATAAGTACTGTATTTATCTATGGGAGTGATGTGAAACTTGACGATTATTTCAAGTGTATCGCGTTTATTTATTAATGTATTGTGGTATAATTTGTTAATTTGTATCATATAACGATAAATAAAAAATAATAATGGGCTTTTTCAAAGACAAGCCTTAAACGAAGTATATTATGGAACCTCAAGGACTGAAAAACTATTGCCGGAATGAAAAAAATTCTCGTAATAAGCATATACGCGATTTTTAATATTTATCACCAATAAACATTGAGCTATCTGCCAATAACAATTTTACTTCCAATCTAAAAATTAGATAGTTCTTTAAAATGTTTCTGAATTTTATACGTTGACTGTGGGTAAAGACGTGAACCGATATATATATATATATATATATATATATATATATATATATATATATATATATATATATGTTTATGTTGCATCACGGAAAACAAAATTAACTTAGTTTTATATACCGTTAGTAAAAAGTTAGATAATAGTTGCAATTATATATATTTTTTTAATTTACTGCAGGAAGTCACTGATGTGAACAACTAAATCTTCTGATCTTAAGAAGCCCAAGGCGATGACGATTTTATTGACAATTTTAAGCGCGCTGGTAAAAATAAACAAGGCAAATAACATATAACGTATTCTGATTTGTAGATAAGTCTTTTAAATATTAATTAAGTGTTCATAAAGGTCAGTTTACTTCCTTAAAAAGTTATTGAAATTATATCTTGTTCCAGAGCTGATTTTATAGTCAAATTTAATTGTTTGATAGCCAATTTAGTTGTGTTATAGACGCAGTTGGCAAATAATTGGCAGGAAAAAAAAATATTGTCAATAAGGAAAACAACCCCATGGTGTCAAGTCAAATTAGAATAGCACGTTTTAATAAAACGCAACAAAATTTTCATGTTTCTTTAAAAGATAAAGTATTAACCATGCCCAATGTATCCGACAGAGATGTATTTTGTAGGCAGTTGTGTGCCTTGTGATAGTTAAGTCAATGATAATGAAATTTCAGCGAGACCATAACAAACATTGCTTCATTACGATTAAGTTCTTTAAGATCTATTGAAAGTCCCAACACTAAAATAAAATAAAAAAGATACATGCCTTCTTTTTTTTAATGGAAAAAAACTATTGTCAAAGTTAGAGACAGTAATGGATCAAGTTAGCTAGATTTCAGAAAAAATCCCCAAGTAAACTTAGGAGAAACTCACATATCGCGTTAAGGAAAATAAGAAGTTAAAAATATTAGGGAACCATTAAAAATTAACATCGCTTGAAATTGCCTAAAACTTGAACTAAAAAAAAACGAAACAAAATATTTGATAAATTTTGGAAACTCGGTGATCATTCTCGACAATTATTCTTATTTCTGCAAAAAATGTATTGTCGCAAAATAGGGTGAAAAAAACCAGGGAACACAGAATGCCACAATATTAATAACTTTTAATATACACATTTTCATAAATATATTAATTTAATTTGACATCGATAAATACAATAAAAATATAGAAGTGTGTTCAAAAGGTCTTCGTCAAACAATGACTTTCTACGTTTAATGTTTTACTCCTGTTGAATTCTATTATGCACATAAATATTTCAAGAAGTTCGATTTTGATGAATGAAGCAAATTTTAAAAAAAATCGTCTTTGGAATATATCACTGACGACCATAAATCTGCGAGACAGAATAAGGACTTTGACAATAAAGAATTAAACATACTACACAATTATATATTAGCATATAAAACTCTAGCTCATATTGATAATAAGTAGTTTGCCAGACGATTAAAAAGTTCGGGAAAAATCTATTTTAAATTTCAGGCTTTTTAACGTAGGAATAAAACAAGCTACTAATTTTCTGCGGGACAAAGAAGCAACAAAAAGAGCTGATAACTAAATGTCAAACTGCTTGTAGAAGACAGTTAAATTTGATATCAAAAGTTCTCAATTGTTGCGGACATCCGTGGCAGCCAAATTCCTAATAGAAAAGTTTTTTTTTTTTGTATATAAGTGAAATACTTAAATTACACTTGTGCATTGAATTTTATTGACTTTTTGGATGATTGATGAGTTTAATCCCCTATTGCAAATAATTGATAATTAAATGAATTGTGTATTGAAACGTTCATAATTAGTTGGTTATGCAAAGATTTAAAGTATATCACTCTAGTTTAAACAATTTTTGCTTCATTGATTTTGACATCCGTTTAATTAAAATGATTATTATTTACATTTTATTAATGTTTCGTTACAACTGTGATACCCATGAAGCAAAAAAATCTGTCATCATTATTAAGGACTATTTGCCATTTGTAAGAATTAGTACCGCTGAATAGAAAATTAATCCGAAAGGTATCAGTGATTAAGATTCCCCGTAATAATTTAATTTATTCTTCTTGAGTTTAGAGAAGTTAACTTCTTTTTTCGAAGATTTAATTTTTTATTTCATTTTAAGTAAGGAGTTTATTTGCCAATAATAATAGTTTTCTTAGATAATTATAATTTGATAAGAATTATAAATTATTATGTCAATTTTCCTACTAACGCTGCAATGTTATTGTCATATGTGGTGAACTCTCCAATAAAAAAGAACTTAACATAATAAAAATGTCTTACATGAAGTGAGGAAATGAAAATATAGCATTGTGTTTTGAAAATCGTGGCTAACTGAGGAAATAAATGAGCTTGTATTTGTTTCCATGATGTGCGTGCAACTAATGAATCTCATCTAAATATAAGTGTAAATTTTTATATTTTTTTTTCTCTTACGGCCAATCAGAACACTAGTCCCACTCCGCCATATGAGCGGCCGGAAATTGATACCCTGTCCCCGCGGTAAATATTAACGATTGAAGTCGTGGAATGTCACTACCGGTCGATTACTATTTCCTTAAATATTGTAAAAAATAGCATGCACTGTAATAATTAAAATCTCTATGGAACTGTATAATAACTATAATGCTTTCAAAATACCGAAAAAATCATAAGAATTTGGTACGTTTATTCAATTGGAGCTAAGTCGTTGTCAAAGTTTTGTGACAGATGTGGGAATAATCGTATTAAAATTAAAAATAACACACATACATGCACACAACAATTGAGGGCACTAAAACCAAAAACGCCAATTGTGGGCACTAAAAAATTGCCAATTGAGAGCACTAAAATGAAAATGCCAATTGAGGGCACTAAAATGAAAATTACCAATTCAGGGCTCCAAAAAAGCTAGATAATTGTTCATGTTATTAATATTTTCTGTATTCTAGTAATTCAATGATGGGTGACAGGTGGATGAGTCGGGCTTCGAGAACGAAGACTGACCATGTACGATGACTATGACGCACACAAACGTATGACTATGAAGCACACAAATATATATGTATATATTATACATATATATTATATAAATAAAGATTAAAAATGCGCTTTTACGCGTCAGTGTTGAATATGACGTGTCAACTAGCGTGTATTATTGTTATTTATATCACTCATACATAAAATTATAATATATTCATATGTTATACTTTTAGGGGTCGGTTTTTGATTGTATAGTAAGTCGTATTCGGTTCTTAAATAAAGACTTAACATTTTAATAATGATATTATAAAGAATTAATTGTTTTCTAAAGTAAAAAAACCATTACAAAACCAATGCTAACAACGTCCACTCTTTTATTTTTTATGACACTATAGCCATTTTATGACACTATAACCATTTTATGACACTATAGCCATTTTATGACACTATAGCCATTTTATGACACTATAGCTATTTTATGATACTATAGCCATTTTATGACACTATAGCCATTTTATGACACTATAGCCATTTTATGACACTATAGCCATTTTATGACACTATAGCCATTTTATGACACTATAGCCATTTTATGACACTATAGCCATTTTATGACACTATAGCCATTTTATGGCACGCTACTTATTTATTGCTATTATTTATCCATTTGGCGGGTTTTGGTTCTATGATTAAATTCGCCTACGGGGTGTAATCTGCGTAATGTTGATTGAGTTACAATAAGCAAAAAATAAGTAGAAGGAAATATAAACTGTCAATAACGCATAGTAACAATAACTTCAGATCATTATACAAAATTGTAGTAAAATGGAACCTTTGAATTATTATTTGTATATTCGGATAAAATTGCATTCGGTATTTTTTTGTTCTGCTATTAAATTATGAAAATTGATCATTTTTACAACTTGATAATTCATTAATTTCGTTAATTTTTAGTTTAGCCACTTATTTGATTTAATTTATCTTATTCTAGTAACATCCTCCAAAATATCACCAACCAGCGTTATACTTATCCACGTATACCAAGCACCAAAAGAGCATGCTGGCTTCGTAAAAAAAAACAGTTATCCGTGAACATATTCTAAATATTCAACAACCAATGGAGATATGCTACGAATACCATAAGTATATGGTTGGTTACATGGGGCCCTAAACAGTACCAAGAATAGGAATTGTAAATAAAGTGAAAATGTAATGAAAGACACGGTAAAAAAAAGCAATGATCCGCGTACATAAAGCATCAAATGACAGGAACATATCCAGATATGCTAAGTTACGGTTAGTATAAACTTTCATTTTATCCATATTTCTCAAAGGTGCTTAGTCATAAAGTTAAAAATGTTTTTTTTGCAAAATAATCGATTTTTATAACTTTGAAATTTTATAACAATATCATGCGGAAGGAAGATGCTTAACATCTCAATAGCTGAATGTAGAATCAAGGTATCGATTCTGAAAAAGTTTGAGTTCGGAGAATAATGTCTCAGAGAGTAGTGGATACTATTCCCAACTATACTATTTCCACCCACCACCTGGAGTGTCTCAAGATCCCTTCAGGAACGTGACGACTCGCCTGACGCCAAAAACTGTGCAAGGTTCTTCGATGATTCCCAATGGTGTTCCGTATCTATAATCGAGCACTTAAATCCAACAGGGCGTAAGGCCATCTCTATTCAATGAGACATTTAAATCCCAAGTTTCGGAGAACGAATTTTACGAACGCCTTACATGCTTGATATATCTGTCCGTCCCGTCTCTACCAAATCTAGGTGACTAAAGATACCGCATCCTACCGATTCACATGATTCTATTATAATTCGAAAATGTAAAATGGTGGCAGTTAAACAAAATTGCAAATAATAAATAATTTTAAAATGCATCGGATATGGCTACAAACCAGAGAAAATACAATAGCATTAAAACATGCCTTGTGTTACGTATAAAACTGAAAAAACAAACCTAGAATAAACGTATATAAAATTAAATTTGTTTTCAACTGATAGTTCCAAATCAATGCTATGAAAATCGGTTTATATTCTCCAAAGGAATAATTTTATTATATTGAAATTTACTATCTTTCAAAATTTCGAATGAACGTTGTTAGTTCGGTTGTTTGGTGTGCGATACAATTATATGAAAAACTAGATGTGCCCGCGACTTCGTTCGCATGAGCTCTAGAACATTGTTCACAAAATTAGCCTGTAAACAATGTTTCCTGTAGAACCTTCAGGGACATAAATAAATAAATTGTTAGCGTTGCTGACGCGGGATAGTGCTACATACAGCTGTCCGTGCGAAAAGCAACTGAAGCTTAGGTCTACGCCAGCTCCGTGCAAGGTTTGTCCTATTTTTGAAAACATAATGACACCACGACTTACAAAATTTACTTGCTACATGTTAAACTTTCGTCGAATAGCATGCAACGAACAATTAAAAAAAACATATCGCGTTATATAATAAAAAACATTTAGCGTTATATATCGTCGAGTGGAAATAATAAATATTTGAATTTATCAAAACAAATAAAGGGCAAACATTATTAAGAGTCGTATTTATGTTGTATTGTTTATTTTAAATCACTACTTGCGTCATCTATTACAGGAAAGCAAAATAATAGTACAAACCTTATAACTTTATTTAACCCTGAAAATATTTAGAGAGCATGGATATGATGTGAATTATATAGTATTGCACTATGTAATTTGACATGGTGCAATTTAAAAAAGATCCAGATCCATTCAGTGATAATTGACTTGATGCGATAGAGGAAAATTACGTATTTTAAAAACCTTGTGGTGACATGTATTGGTGAGTTTTGAAGCTGAATTTAGTTAATTTTTTTTTACTTTATTTTTTTAATTATGAATATTTATATTTATTTATTACCTCATTTTGTAATTTTTTATATTGACAAATATGTATAGATTAACGATAATGTCTAGATTCGGACTGATTTTTACACGAACTTGTCTTTGTAATTTCTCTTGGGAATGAGACATTTTCCCAAAATAAAAAGTATTCAACATGTTAACCCGGATAGTCAGTTATCATAATACCAAATTTCATCAAAATCCTTCTAATGGTTTTTGCGTGATGCGGTAACAGAAAGATAGACGGACAGACAGACAGACAAAAACGGTAAATTTGGTATTGATAATAATGACTGTCAGAATAATATTTCCCTAAAAATATTCAATGTACAGACACGGCTCAGTTACAGTTATATTATATGTATAGATATGAGAATGAAGCAAAATAAAATTGTTAATTTATTAGCTTTACGGACCTTGTTATGAAATATTAAACAGGTTGTATTCCATAAATACATGGCATAGTATAAAATTGTTATCTGCCTAGGTTGTCGCATTTAATCTATTCATTATTATCGTAATAATAGTAATTCTTAAATTAATATTTTTATTCTAATTTGCACATTGGTGAGATTCGTCAACACTTTTAAAATATATATTAGTTTTCATGTGTTCAAAAATAAATAAAATTTACATCCACTACATATTTTAACTAAAGATTATTAAGATCATAAATCAAAATACGAAATGGAATGTATTAAAAGTTATAAGAAAGCAATTTTCTAATTAAATTCTGTAACTTAAACATTAATTTTATTATTAACAAAGTGAAATTTCGTATAACAAATAATAATTCGTTTATCCAATTAAAAAAATATGTAATGGTCACGTCATCTATCAATACCTTTTATAATGACTGAATATCATACGCATCAAAGACGCCTTGAAAATAGCGACGTTATGAAGTTTTTCCCTAGATGGCAGTAATTCAAAACGCAACGTCTATTCAATAACTTCCGCCAAATATTTATGCACTATAGGTAAACAATTTTAAATAATACAAAATGTGAAAACTAAATTATTTTGACTTCATAATAAAATGTTTTTATCATTATTTTGTTTCTTAAAAAAGAAATTTACTTCAAAATCCTATTAATAATGACGTCCAACGATATTTCTTCACGAAAACACACGACCGTTGACAATAACGTTGGGTTTATCGTCCTATGTTCGAATTATGTTACCACTACGTCTTTTTCTCTTTTATTTTCAAACAGCGATAACAACTTTTGACATTAGATGGCGTTTTATTAAGTTATTTAATCATAACGTATAAATTATAAATATTTACGAACATCGCTTTGCGTTTGCTTGTAATAAAAAAAATTCATATTTTACATTAATTTTATATAATTAAGGGATAATATGTTTTTCTACATTTTGGTTTAAATTTCAGTCATTAATTTTTTTTCTAAATTTAAATTAGGCTTCTTCTATATGTTATAAGGATGTTTAAAGAAAATAAAAGTTAATAATAAAGTGATTTATTTCATAAATAAAGTAACAGCGGTTTCCTTTTATTTAAAATGTTGTATATTCTCGGTTTATTTTGTCTCAATAACTGGTGGAATGAATGCACTTAATTATTGAGGCAAAATAGCCGGCGGATTAATTATATTTGGTTATTTGTACTTAATATGTGTTGGAATTAAAGTATTTTGTTTTAAATTAACTCTTCCGTCAAGAGACTAATAATGTTATTTCAACTCCCCAAAATTCTCAAAAATAGCATCCCTCTATAAATATATTATATAATATTTCGGAAATCACTTAACCTTATCTTTTATGTCATTTGCGACTTGTCCTAAAAATGCCTTAATGTCTTTTAATTTTACTTCAAGAGACTACGTCATGATTTCATATGCAACAAAAATCCGAAGTTTTGTAATATATTTAAGATTATAAAAAGTACAGAATATTATTTTTTGGGGATGAATATGTATATAAATTTTATATTATATAAAAATTTTATATGTATGTAATTTTATATGAATATGTATTTAAAAATTTTGGGCCACCTCAGAAGCCTTTTTCTTTGAGAGATAAGCTTTTAAATGTGTATTATAAAAAGCTCTTCAATGACGTCTTAAGTTGGATAGAATATGAACACATAACAGATAACACTTAGAACACTATATTTTCGTCACCAAATATTAATTTTTTTAGGATTCCGTAGCCCACTTAGGAACCCGTATAATGTCGTCATTTCCGTTTGTCTTTCGGTCTGTTTATCTTCTTGTCGCAGTCGGCTTACGCTTAGTTTTTAATAGCCATAAATCTGAAATTTGGCATGGTTGTATATATTTATAACGCATATAAAGCTTCTTGTGTGAAATAAAATGTAAAAAAATGAAGGTACCTTTCCTTGTAAGTGAGGGTAATATTTTTATTTCACTTACATAATTGTGTAGAGCATCTTTGATTAACCCTCTCAAAAATATTGGGACTTCTGTCATGGATACTTGTTCGATATAATGATCCGTTTACGAAATATTAAGAATTAAATCTGTAATTTTTGTTAGAGTTACGTGTTCCTAGCCCCTACTAGTTTAACCACTATATTCGGATATCTGAAAAGTGTTCACAATAGTGGTACACTTGATGAAATGAGTTTACAAGTTATTATTAATAAAAATATGACATATAGTTAAGTCTGGAAAAAGTTCACAGGAAGTCCACACACAAGACGTTATGTTACAAGTCAGGGTCGAACAGATCTGTATTTGAGTAAACCTACAATACATAACTAAACTATTGTTAATGTTAAATATATTAAACTCAAACTTTTTAATCAAGTATAGTAGAAATGTATATGCTTACCAAGCCAAATCAACGCGGGATACAAATCGGTTCGGTTATTGTCATGAGTGTATATATGAAGAAGGTGTATCTGAATATTGCATCTATCGTCACTATTGTTAATTTCATCTGTCATTCGGCGTAAACAATTTCCACCATTTTTGGAATAAGAAATATAAATTTTTAAAATGAATAAATGGAAAAGTTTCACTTTCAATGTGTTTGCTTTCATGCATTTTCATACTTTTTTATTAATTTATGACTTTTTTTTGTTTAAACCCGTGTTAAAAATCTGAATAACCTTTTTTATTATCAAAATGTTTAAACTGTTGGTTGCGTTTTAGCCTCTAACGAAATATTAGTATATTATTTTCATCCACTATATTAATTTTGTATCGGTCTAAATAACATCCGTAATCAATTAGTTGATTTTTTAAAAATAAACGTAGTTATAAAAATTTTTATTTTTAGCAATTAGTTTACATGTTTGGTTTTAGCATTGCACGTTTATATATATATATATATATATATATATATATATGTATATATATATATATACATGTATATATATATATATATATATATATATATATATATATATATATATATATCTATTTATATACTCGCTTGAAAATATTTTTTATTTTTAGAATTTCGAAAGAAATCATATTTGTTTGGAATATCAAATAGAAGTGAATTTATTGCTGGTAATTGCGTGAATAAGAACTGGTTAAATAACTAATTACCCGTTTCCTTTTAGTCTTGGATAAAATAAAATAATCACTCTGATTTTTAAACTGTTAGTTATGTATTGGTAACATCTTTTGTAGTGTTGTATAATGCTATATGCGTAACCATATTGCCGATTATTTATTTTTCAATAAATTTTCAAAAATTAAATTTTTCAATAATTTCAATTAAATTGAAAGAAATTTCGTACCATCGTTCATAGTATGTTTCATAAAGGCCTTTTGCTGGGGATTCACAAATGACTGACGCTTTAACGCTGAACACATTTACTGACAATATTTTACTTAAGCTTATCTATTTGTGTCTTTTGTATTAAGGATATTATGTTAGTATATTTTGACTGGATCACACTCTTACCGACTTTTCTATTGTCCGCTTCGTGTTCACTTATTCTTCTTTTTAAGCCGTGCTCTCATAAAATGTCCGTTATTTGTTTGATCTACACTTCATTTTCTGCCTTTCTGTTGACATTGCAATGTCTCTAATCGTCAGTCTTAAAATTTGCAAATCAGAGTTATGTAAAATAAATATTACAAGAAGTTTATTTCTTCCATCTCTTTCCAGAGTTTGTAGACTCATCTACGTAATGCTTGTAATGAATGTATTAAAGATTATTAAAAATTCCATGTATATCTTAACATTGCTTGTTGAATATTTAAGATAAATAAATGTTGTCAAAAATTGTTGTTTAAAAACTTAACTGTGAGTTCTAAGTCCAATGATGGGACTAGAACCTCTGAGAAGCGTTATGTTATTAGGTCTAAGAAGCATTATGTTATTAGGTAAATTTATTAAAAGGTTGACTCTTGGTTAACAAATCCTTTCAGAAATTTGAGATTAGATTCAAAATAAGATAGCCAGCAAAGTTTTAGAGGTTTGAGAAACTTTAAGGAAACTGAGAAATAATGCATAGCAACGAATAGAGACTGTGTTCTCAATTAATCGGTATATTCTCATAAATATTTGGCAATTCTTTGATAATTTAGCTTCACAATAATTTTGCAGGAATTTGAGTTAGAAGTTTGCCATTAGTAAAGTTAAAACTGAATTGTACATCACACTACCAAGAGTCCTTGATTGAAGAGTATAATTCCCTATTCATTTATTGAATAAATTTTTGCCTGCGAAGTCGCACGCACGCTACTTCGCACGTATTTTCTTTATTAAAGATTCCATTTGGCCGTTTTTGCAGAAATATTGTGAAATCATTTTTAGTGAATGTCTCTGTCTTAAAAACTAGCCTATATAAAATTTGAGATTTCCGGTATCAGCTGTTTGAACCGCGAATCGGAGAGCGAATGTTACAAGTCCCATCCAAGTATTATCAGAATGTTACAACTTCCATCCAAATGCGTCTTTAAATGTTTCACATCAAAATGAACTTGACTTTTTAACATAAATAAAAAGTTACATTTGCTAAGATGTTCCTAAAGTGCATAATATTTTTTGGGAGGAAAAACTACTAAAAATGTTCAACACAAAAGGAAGTTATTACAATAATTAAAATGTTCAATTTTCAAGTTATTACTATAAAAAGATGCGATGGTTTTTAAGAGAAATATAATTGTTATTTTAATAAAATAAATAAGAATTTTTTTTAAAATAATACTTCTTGTACAAAATAACAAAAATAAAATGCTTATAAGCTTATAATCAAATTAGAGCAGTAAAATATATAATTGTAAAAATAAATAATTTGATTGCTTTACTCCTTGCAGTCTGTTTCGCCTGAGGTGTGTAAAGATTCTTTTGCTGAAATGCTTATGAGTGGTATAAGTAAACATTTTTCTTGTCGCAGGATAAAGACGCTCATATTTTTACTTACTGATTTTACACCCCTCAATATAATTGTTATACCTTTTTACAATCATTTCTTGAATTAAGCGCTGCGCAAGACTTTTACTGGCACTTCCATTGGAATGATAAAACAAGTAATTTCTCATACAAGCGTCTACTTTTCTAAAGTAATTTGTGAAGTTGTATTATTGGTCGACGTATAAAGACATAAAGATTTTTTGTTTTCCAAAATACCCTCTAATATATAAAAGGTGCCATTCCAACTTGTAGCGCTTTTTTGTGAAATTGTAAGATGCAGTATACTAAGTTTTTTAGCAGGATTGTAAGCTTATTTTGAGCTGCATTTTATTGAAGAAATTATATTGCCATCTTTTGTATTTCATAATCACTGCAACAACTTTTTTTTATCTTGAGTACTTATTTAACAACCAGTTGAATTTAATTTGAAGTAAAATCAATATCCTGATCGTGCAGTAAGGTAGTCCCTTTTTCCATATTTGTGCCTGAATTTCTAAAAACGCATTGTACTTTTTGTTTAAATATTTTTCGTGATGACAAAATATTTTTAATTCTTACGACAGCATTTTCCCCAGTGTTTCTATCATTAAAAATACTTCTGCTTTTAACACTACCATTTTTGTTCAAAATTGGTTTATAATCTTTCGATAAATTAAACTCAACAGTGATACTCCAGAAAAAAGAAACTGATAAGATGCCAGTAACAAAATTAACTTGCACTTTTGCCGTATAACTTCTCACAGACAAATGAAGTAAAATACTGGCCCGATTTTTAATTAGAGAACATTTATAAGTCTAACAAATCCACAACATTCCGCAAACTTGTACGATAAGCTCTCTTTTCCAATCATTTATTTTATTAAATAATCATCCTGCAGAGAGATGGCGTTGCCATTATCCTACTATTGCTACTATTTTATTTATTCGATATAATCAAGAATTGCAGTCATTAACAAATAAATAAATAAAGTCATCTTACACACACTTAATGGAAATATGTACGTAATATTTCCATTAAGTCTGTGTAAGATGACTTTATTTATTTGTTTGTTAATGACTGCAATTCTTGATTATATCGAGTGTCCGTACCTAGGTACGTGTGTCCATACCTTCTGAAGTGCTTATAATATACAGAATATTGAATATAGTATACAGAATATTGTATACAGAATATAATATACAGAATATTGAATATATATTGACGTTAAAGAACTTTGCTAATAGCCCACCTGAAGATGTTGTAATACAACAAAACCTAGTCGTGGTAAAGAACTTAAAGAAAGTAGAAATAATACTACATCACGTAGTTTCATTTAATTGTGAATATCCAGAATGTTACGAACTAACGAATAATTTAATAATATCTTACTCAATAAAATTAAAACCGGCATTTACAGCACATGAATGTATTGAGGTATGCCTGCATACATACATACGTGCGTTCACCAGCTTAGTCAGTGCTTCATGGTTTTGCATATACTCGCTTACGAATATGCTGATTGTTTACATCGTATGATCAACATATAATATATATCAAAATATAATAATATACTTGTTTACGAACATTACTTACGAATATACTAATTATTTACATCGTATAAGCAATATATAATAATATACTTGCCTACGAAAATTCTGACTATTCCAAGCCGTCGCGTAAATCTACGTTCATACTTAATATCCTAGTGGCTTTTTGTCTTAAAATGCATGTAAAATCATAAATACATCTGCATACTTATCTGCCTACCTACTAATATTCGAGTTCATGGGCAACTTTGTATATATATATATATATTCTTTGTATATATCTGTATACTTAACTACCTGCCTACTGTTATCCTAGTTATTTAATACCTTTGGCTCACGTATATAATGCGCTGATACGCGCATGCGCATACAAATACGCACACGTACATGCACGCACGCACGGATACACACACACATATATATATATATATATATATATATATATATATATGTATATATATATATATATATATATATACATATATATATATATATATATATATATACATATATATATATATATATATATATATATATATATATATATATATATATATATATATATGCTAAACATATTATTACATCGACGTCACAATACTAACCATTACTCTTATATTCAAGTATCTGTTATATCTATATGTACTGGTGTAATCGTGTATTTGTGTGTACGTTAATCTTATATTACGTAAATATAATTGTACATAAAAAATATATTGAAACCAATTATTTTTTTGCTCTTGTCACAATACATTATCAATTTATGCTGTTTACTTGTTCTCCTCTTTTAGAAATAAGTATACCCATATGCAATTTCAAAACTTGTATATAGGTAAATAAATATAAGAATAAATAAGAGGTTTTTTGATATCTTTACAATATACATCTGTAAAATTTATCCAATAGCGGGAATCAGTGAAAGTTCCAAATTTGCTTCTTTCTAAGGCAGGTATCCTACCTGCCTTAGAAAGAAGCAAATTTTAAAACATAAAGGACATTGATAGTGTGTATCAGTTGGCCATAACCGCTCACTAAAATTTACGTTTATGTTTTTTTTAATTCGTTTTGTGTAAATTGACACAAAATATTACCAACTGAATTTTACGTAATTTTATACGAATCACAATAATAATATTTATAATTAGCTTCACGCTTTGCTTACCTTTTATTAGACTTTGACTTTAAAAAAAATTAAAATACTTTGTTAACGGCTAGTTACATCTAATGAAAATGAATGATTTTATAAAACTAAATAACTATTTTTCTTTTATTTCATAATTTCTTACTTTATTCAATCAATTAGATTTTAACTTCGATTTATTACTGTTTTTTTAATAGATTAATGGGTTTATTTTCATTGTTGTCCTACTTCTTTCATACTATCGTTTTTTTTATGTTTGGAATAAATACATTTAATATTAATGAAAACACCTCTATCACCTCTATGATTAGTTCAATAACCATGGTATAACAAATTGTGATAGCCAATTTAAAATTTGTATATTGTTTCAAATTGAGCACCAAACATTCCATAAAATAAATTTATTTAGTAATCAATAATTGTTTTCTTCAAAAAAATGTTTTATTTAAAACGCAGGTAATTTCTCTCATGTATCCTGCACTATTTTAGTAGCTATGAACTGTTAATTAGGTTATTCCTGGATTGTCATAATGTAAATTATTCATAGTTTCGCTGAATCCTTAAAAACTCAAGAAAATCTTATTTTTGAAAGGAAGCAACTAGTGTTTCCTTAAATAAAGTTTATTAACACATTTTTCGTTCACAAAGTCAATCTAAACTAAAATTCAGGACTTCTCTTCGTCTTCATGTCGATTCTTCTAAGAGAAAATTGATATGAAGACGATTAAAATTAATTTTAATTGGGAAAAAAAAATTAAATATGTACCAATACGAATGGAACAATGTTACACTTATTCTCGTGTGAATAACTAAATACAAATACTCTATTCAATACCAAATTTAGTGAAAAATGATACCAGCCTACCTATTGATCTCTCCTTTATTTGAGAAAATTGGTGTATATTTAAACCTTTAATTTCCTCAAATTTTTTACCGAACTGGATCTTATTTTTCTTAGAAAATCCTAATTAAAAACGGGAATTTAAGAGATATTTAGAGGTTTTCTGTATAATTATTGCTAAATTGTGAAGAGAAAACAAATAACGGGAAGCGATGTACAAGCAAGAAATATTTTCTTTTTAACTTATAAGAAAATCTAGTTATCTAAAGATGTGGAAAAAATAAACATTTGTTTATAACAAAAAATTAACTATTGAAATTACACGATTCGGTGGAAAATATTTTTATTCTTTATATTAGTGTTTACAAATCGCAGAACTATACTTAGGGCTAAAGAAACGTAGTGTTATGTAATTAATTTAATAACCTCTAAGTTTTTATACATAATCTGCAAGAATCTGGTATTGGCCTTTATATTTATAAATATCTGTTTTATTGTTTTCACGTTTAACGAGCAAGTATGTTTAAAACTCAGTTTATCTAAAATTTGTCGGTTATAGCAACCATGACATGACGATTGATTGAACAGGTTGAAAACGTATCAGGTGATACTGCTTAGGAGACTTATACGAATATATGGATATAAAAGGAAAGTAAATTCATATTTTCCTTCTACGCATGTGTTTCTTATTTTGTTGTGCCGGTTTAAAAAGCTTTCATAGTTTTTTGTTAAATTACTTGAAATGAGCAATGAATTTTTATGAATTTAATAAATACATTTTACTTAACAAAAGTTTAAACAAATAGTAAAAATGTTAAATATAGGTAAAACGGCAAAGTTAATAAAATAAAATGGATTACGAACAATTGAAAAATGTTTTTGTCAGTAAAACGAGACAAGGCTGAGATTTCATCCATTAAAACAATATAAATTTTGTGAGAATATTATTTTCGCTGTAGTAACTGCTGCCGCGAATGAATGAAGCGGAGAACGAACATACCAAACATTTTCTTCAGGCGCCTCGATGTTATTTGGTGGAAGAATTCCGCAGGGAGCAGTGAAATTTCCAATTTTAAGCCGGTGCTTGCAACTTTTCCTTATAAAATAACCGTGGTGTCTTCGTCTATTTCCTTGTGCAGCAACAGTGCGTAAAGTTTCTGCAGCGGGAATTGGCATTTTAAGTTTCATTATTACATATTCCGGAATGCCTTTTCAAATACAAGTTTACTGAAATACGTAAATGAAAGGAGAGACTTGGAAGGAAAACGGTATGCATTTACTTATGCCACGAGTTTTCAAATGATTTTCAAATTGCTCTGTGCCATGCTTTGTTGAAACGATGTGTTTTTGCTCAAAGGAGACACTGTTGTTACTTTTATAAGTGAGCAACTTCTCTATGATAGCATCCGTCATATTGTATTGTTTTTATTTGTATGTGTAGAGTATCACATTTTGTTCTAAGCTAATTTTCAAGTGTTTTAAAATTCTTCAAAAAATTCAAATTTATTAAATTAAAAATTTGTTTTAAAATTCTGACAAGGCTTTAAATAAACCACATTACGGTAATATCTTGGAGTTTAAAGCTAATTCATTGGCATTTTCATTAAGATTCATCTGTTGAATATAAGTGGATCTGTAAAATATACAGGGTCACTGGGTACATGTCACGATGCGTGTTTTTAAAAATAAAGTGATTCCGGAAAATTATAAAAATGTTTCAACATTTTAACAAAAAAAAATTAGGCAGCCATGGCGATTGCCGACAGAAGTGAAAACTTAAAAGTATGAAATAACAATTTTTTTTTAAATTCTCAAATCAATTTTAGTTGCAAAAATAAAATTTCATAATTTGTAAAATAAAATTATACATAGAAATATTAACATACTTAATAATCACTGTTGATCCTATAATTAAACATTTAAAATAATAATCAAACCAAAACACAATTTAAACAAGGCAATAATATAAATAAATAATTTTATTAATTAAAATAAAATATAATAATATTCATTATATTTTTTATTATATTAATATAATAAAACAATATAATAATTTTTATTATATATTTTTAATTAATCAAATATTATTATGGCAATAATTAAATTCCTAATTTTATTTTTACTATATCGTTTTAAAATTATGTTTTTAATATATTGTTCCTATGAAATAACATGGTTTAATACAATTTTCTAGCATTTTTAATTTCAAAATCCGCGACAAAAATATTATCGAACAACTGGAAATCTATTTTACCAGGCTAGTAACTCCTAAGTCACTATAAAATACTCATTGCATGATGTATTGCCGAAGTCAAATATTAAAAAAAATTAAAAATAAATAATATCAAATTTTTAAATGCAAATGTTGCACAATTTAAACAATACACACATTGAACTTTCCACGTAGCAAATTTAACTTTACTTGTATAGATATACACAACACTAATGTTGCACTATACGTCATGCTTAAAGCTAAAGCTGTACTGTTAACATTAGCATGTTACTGACTAATATATAAGATTTTTCCCTAATAAAAATCGCTAACGCGCCTGAAGAAGTTTCCACTACAAAAAAAACCTTAAAAATAATTTGATTTAGTCACAACACCACGTCTTTACAAATAAGTTTCAAGTACATTGACCTGTAATTATCTTAATATATATAAATTACGTGTCACAGTGTTTGTCCGCGATGGACTCCTAAACTACTTAACCGATTTTAACCAAATTTTGCACATTGTGTGCAGATTAATCCAACTTGAAAGATAGGATAGCTTCCATCTCAATTTATAGTAGCAATATTATTTTATTGCAAATTATTTGTTTACTATCCGATAGCTACGATTATTTATTAGCTCCAAACGATTCCAACAGATGTCGATATCTATTGTCTGGATTGAGTAAGTATTCAATAGATGGCGCTGTGTTAAAAGTACAGACGTTTGCTACATATTAGCTACAATTTAATAACATAACCGCCACGTGTTGCTGAGGTTAAAGTATACGACAAATTTATATTGTAGTAAACGTAATAAAGTGAAATTTAATATTTTTACTTTTTTAACTTTTATAAGATAGGATAGCTTACGTCTCAATTTATAGTCGCAATATTATTTTATTGCAAATTATTTGTTTACTACCCGATAGCCACGATTATTTATTAGCTCCAAACGATTCCAACAGATGTCGATACCTATTGTCTGGATTGAGTATGTATTCAATAGATGGCGCTGTGTTAAAAGTACAGACGTTTGCTACATATTAGCTACAATTTAATAACATAACCGGCACGTGTTGCTGACGTTAAAGTATACGACAAATTTATATTGTAGTAAACGTAATACAGTGAAATTCAATATTTTTACTTTTTTAACTTTTGGTGTTTGCATACCTGATCATGTTTTACTCAGACTGAAGTGTAAATTAAATTCATATTATGCTGAGGACAATACAGTGAAATAATTTTTGCTTTTCAATTATTAGTGCTTCATTGTTCTAAATTCGTTAATTGAAACATAAACATGCAAATATTCTTACATAGTTATTTTATTAAAATTGCTATGCATCAAATTACGAAGGCTCCAGGATCTAAATGAATCTGGTTATCTCTAACAGCATGTTTTCGATTTTTTTCAATATTTCAATGTTTGAATTATTATTTTCAGTCAAATGCCACCGAAAAAATCTAACCTCAACAACGCACAGAGCAGAGTGGCACGACGCAAACGTGTTGAAAGAGCTCTTCAGTCGGCAGAACAAATCGCAACAAGAAATGCAGACCAAAGCATCAGAACAGCAGAGGGCCGAGCACAAGAATCTCAAGAACAGCGTGACGAACGTCAGCGGCTGAATATTATGAGAACAAGAGTGGCACGACAACAAAACGTAGCTGCGGTGCGAGTACAAGAACGACAAAGGCAGCGAACCAGCCGCTCATTAACACGTGCATCATTTGTTCGTCTTGCTTTTGAATATGCACCAGATATTGACTACTCTACGCATTCAAAAATTGCTATCGGTGCAATGGATAAAGTATGTCAATATTGCCAGGCATTGAAATTTCAGAATGAAACACCCGGCATGTGCTGCGCATCAGGTAAAGTTGTCCTGTCAACTCTACCTACTCCGTCAGAACCTTTATTATCCCTTCTTGCTGGCGATTCAGATGATTCAAAATTATTTTTGCGTAAGATACGCAAATTTAATTCTTGCTTCCAAATGACGTCATTTGGGGGCAACTAAAATTTGCGATCTCGCATCCGATGGACGTAATTTTGAAACTACACTCAAAATACAAGGTCAAGTGTACCATAAAATTGGTTCATTGATGCCAATGCCTGATCAGGATCCGAAATTTCTTCAAATTTATTTTATGGGCAATTATGAAGAGCGCGTAACAACTCGGTGCCAGTATAATTTTATTGAACAAGCAGATGAAAGAGCAATTGTGATATTGCTGGAAATTTTTTTAGAAAATCAGAATCAACTGATTCAATTGATTAAAAGAGTTTCACCACGATTGCAAAATGACAACTATCAAATCGTCATAAAAGCCGACAAAGTCCCATTAGGTGAACATGCTGGCAGATTCAACGCTCCAACTCTTGATGAGGTTGCTGTTATTATGATTGGTGATCCTGTTGACAAAAGAGCTATAAAAATTACACGGCGAGACAACACTGTTAGTACGATTTCGGATCTTCACCGTTCATATGACGCACTTCAATATCCATTAATATTTTGGCAGGGGCAAGATGAATATCACCTTAACATCAAACAGTACGATCCAAATACCGGTAAATTGCACTATTAACTATTTACTTTCCTTACTGAATGTACGTTTTTTAATTTCTTTTTTTTTTTTCAGGTGCTCAAAAAGATAAGAAAGTTAGTGCAATGAACTATTACGCACACCGCTTGATGATTAGACATAATCAAGTCAACTACATCCATCGATATCGTCAGCTATTCCACCAATACATTGTTGATATGTATGCTAAGATTGAAAGCGAACGCTTACGATTCATTCGATACAACCAGCCTAAATTACGCTCGGAAGAATACATTCATTTACAAGATGCTGTTGTTGGGAACATCGATGGAAATTTAAACCCCAATTAAATCGGTAATGCATTCATTTTACCTTCAAGCTACATCGGCAGTCCACGGAACATGCAGGAATACATACAAGATGCGATAACTTACGTACGTCATTACGGCCGACCAGATTTGTTTATAACATTCACATGTAATCCGAATTGGAAAGAGATACAAACTTTACTATTACCAGGGCAAAAAGCAATTCATCGTCATGACATAACTGCACGAGTGTTCAAGCAAAAATTGAAATCTTTAATTGATTTTATTGTTAAATATTCAGTTTTTGTTATCACATGTTGTTGGCTGTATTCGATTGAGTGGCAAAAACGAGGTTTGCCTCATGCAAACATTTTAATTTGGCTTCAAGATAAAATCCGTCCAGAAGAAATTGATCAAATAATTTCAACTGAAATTCCAGACCAATCAACTGACCCAATATTATTTGATATTGTTACCAAACACATGATCCACGGGCCGTGCGGTGCTTTCAACATGACATCACCATGCATGGAAAATGGAAACCATTACTTTCAAAAACTTATGAGGCTCATATTAATGTCGAGCTTTGCAGTTCTGTAAAATCAATTAAGTACATTTGTAAATATGTAAACAAAGGCAGTGATTTTGGCCATATTTGGGGTACAAAATGTAAATGAAAAGGACGAAATTACACAATACCAAATGGAAAGATACATCAGCAGCAACGAAGCTATTTGGCATATTCTTAGCTTTTCCATACACGAAAGAGACCCTGCTGTCCAGCATTTAGCAATACATCTTGAAAACGGTCAACGTGTATACTTCACTGAAGAAAATGTTCTCCAAAGAGCGCTTGAGGCTCCAAAAACAACACTGACTGAGTTTTTTACATTGTGTCAAACATCTGATATTTTTGGCCAATCCGCAAAGATATTGATATATACTGATGTTCCACGCTATTTCACATGGAACAAATCTGGTAAAAAATGGGAGCCACGAAAACAAGGAAACCCACACCCTTCCGTTACAGGAATATTCAAACCTAAGACATTGGGGCGACTTTACACGGTGCATCCAAAGCAACATGAGTGCTTCTATTTACGTTTGTTACTGGTGAATGTTCCTGGACCTACGTCTTTTGAATTTCTGCAAACAGTCAAAGGCCGAGTATTCAATACATACCAAGATGCATGTCGTGAACTGCAGTTGCTAGAAGACGATAACCATTGGGACTTAACGCTTGCTGATGCTGCGTTGACATCAACGGCCAATAACATTCGTCAGCTATTTGCCATTATTTTGACGACATGTTATCCATCACAAGCACACACTTTGTGGGAAAAATATAAAAATTGTATGACAGAAGACATATTGCATCGAATTACACGAACAGATCAATGCCAAAATATAGATTATACGCCAGAAATGTATAATGAAGCGTTATTATTGATCGAAGATTTATGTGTTTTGATTTCCAATTTTCCACTATCTCATTATGGTATGCCATCACCTGATCGCCCAGCCACCGACTTAGTCAATACCGATTTACAACGTGAAAAACAATATGATCATCGTAATTTAGCAACAATTATCGTGAACAGTGAGCCATTACTGACAGCAGAAAAAAATTATTTATGATCGGATTATGGTGGCTGTTGCTGCTGAACAAGGTGGTTTTTTTTTCTTGGACGCACCAGGTGGAACCGGTAAGACTTTTCTAATATCGTTGATTCTTGCTAAAATACGATTACAACATAAAATCGCATTGGCAGTCGCATCGTCTGGCATTGCGGTTACTTTGCTAGATGGTGGGCGAACGGCTCATTCAACATTTAAGCTGCCATTCGACATTCATAATAAGCCAAACGCATTATGTAACATAAAAAAGAATAGTGGAATAGCTACAGTGTTGCGAAAGAGTTCAATCATAGTTTGGGATGAGTGCACAATGGCACACAAATATTCACTCGAAGCATTGCATAGAACTATGCAAGATTTAAAAGGCAACGATAAACTTTTCGGTGGTGCTATCTTGCTATTGTCTGGTGATTTCCGACAGACCTTACCGGTTATACCTCGCTCTACGTTCGCGAATGAGATCAATGCATGTTTGAAACAATCATTCTTATGGCGAAGTGTTGAAACACTTCGATTGACCATAAACATGCGCGTACAATTGCAAAATGTTCCATCAGCACAAATATTTTCCGAACAATTACTAGATATTGGGAAGGGTAAAATAGAACTGCAACCAAATACACAATGCATTAAACTGCCTGACAATTTCTGCACTGTTCTTCAAGGAACAAATGAATTGATTCAGAGTATTTTCCCGGATATACAGAGTAATTATTTAAATCATAACTGGCTCATGATCGGGCTATTTTGGCAGCCAAAAATGTTGATGTTGACGAAATTAACTTCAAGATACAACAGTTGTTACCAGGCGATCTTATGTCTTTTAAATCAGTCGATACCGTTGTTGATGAAAATGACAGTGTAAATTTTCCAAGTGAATTTTTGAATTCACTGGATATACCTGGAATGCCACCACATAATCGTCGATTAAAGATTGGTTCACCTATCATTCTTCTGCGTAATCTGAATCCACCTCGATTATGCAACGGTACGCGTTTTGTTATCAAAAATATCACCGGAAATATTCTTGAAGCAACCATTTTAACTGGAAAGTTTAAAGGAGAAGTGGTCCTGTTGCCACGTATTCCAATGATACCCTCAGATTCTACGATACCCTTCAGAAGGATACAGTTTCCAGTTCGTTTAGCTTTTGCCATTACCATAAATAAGTCTCAAGGCCAAACAATGTCCATTTGTGGTTTAGATTTGGAAAATCCATGTTTTTCTCATGGGCAATTATATGTTGCATGCTCACGTGTAGGAAAACCGTCGAATCTATTTGTATTAGCAAAAGACAGGTTAACCAAAAATATTGTCCATCGATTAGTGCTAAATTGAATTAAAATTAAAAGTACTTATAATTCGAAATAATATATTTTATTGTTGAAATTTGACACTATCTGCTATACCTACCTCATTTATAAGTTCAAGTGTCAGATGTTATTTACGAACAACTTTGTAATATACTCATTTGTTAAAAAAATGAATATCAAAAAAAAATAAAATTTAGAATTAACTCTTTTGTATTGATTTCTACTTAATATTAACTGTACGAAAATTTTGATCAATCGTGTTCAAAGTCCTTCCCCTTCAAATCCAAATTCAGTCGATTTTCATATAAGCTTTAAGATTTCCGTCTTCGTTCGTAATCAATAATTTCATTATATTAAGGAGTAACGGTAGTAGAAAACCAGACATGGAGATTACCATGTTTTATTACAAATGGCATCTATGTAAAAAGCTTGATGGTGTCCATATGACTAATGTTCTTCCAACTTTCTCCGTTAATAGTTTACTACCATGTAATATAACAAAAACTTCAACCACAGCAACGCGTGGTCGGGTCTGCTAGTTATATTAATATTAATTAAAAGCCAGCAAAATGCATGTAGGGATATATTTTGTAAGATTTAATAAAAGTATTATTAATTACTTAAAGCTTTACTTATTGTTTTCGAAAAATGAAAGTTTTACGTACCAAAGTCGCAAAAAATATTTCATATAACATTGAAAAATTTTTTGCAAATCGGCAATCAAATACTTTATAGCCAACATTTTGTGGACAAAAATATATCGTCCCAAGAAAACAAGGCACAGAGTCATTTTAAAACCATTCCAAAACTCATGGGATAGTAAAAACATAACGTTTTCCTTTTACGTTTCTCCTTTAATTTACGTGTTTCAACAAACTTGTATTTTAAGTAGCGTTTCGGAATATGTAATAAGGAAACTTAAAATGACAATTCCCGCTGCTGAAACTTCACGCACTGTTGCTGCAAAAGGAAATAAACGAAGACACCAGAGTTACTCTATAAGGAAAAGTTGCGAGCGACGTCTTAAAATTTGAAATTTTACTACTCCCTTCGGAATTCTTCCACAAAATAACATTTTGACGCCTGAAGAGAATTTTTGCTACATACATTCTGCGCTTTGTTCGTTCGCGACGTGACGCGGCATTACTGCAATCGAAATAATATTTTCGCAAAATATTTAAAGCCTCTGCGTAAGAAATATGACTTTTCCCTTCCTTTAATATAACAGTCACTTTTTAATAGATGCCTCATTTGAGTATATAATCAATATTTTTTATAACCTTTGATGTAAATGATTTTCATTTAACGTTTTTAACATGCATTTGTTAAGTTAACCTGGAGCTAAATAACTAACTGAATAACTATGTGGTGGAATCTATTAAACTAAATTTCATGCTCTTTTAATTGTTGTATCATCATACAATTTGACAATTGTATATAGTTCTGATGACAATACAATAAAATGGTACCATTGAACTGATGCAATTTTTGTATTCCACAGGTGATATTCTACAATGCTTAGAATGATGTAATGAATTTAAAAAGATTATATTGTAACCGTTGATTTTTCACAAAAAGCGGCAACTGAAGTCGATAACGGAACAACGTATCTTAACCATGTTTAAGCCTCTAATTGTTGTATCATCATGAAACTTGGCAGTTGTGAGTAGTTCCGATGGCAATATAATAAAATAATATGATTGGACTAATTCAATGAAACAGAACTGGAACTTAGACACTAAACTCGATAACGCAACAACGTATCCTAACCATTTTTTAGCTTTTGTTTGTCGTATATGCAGTTGTCTTTTTAGGATCGCGAACTTTTGCGTCTGGGAAGTATACAAACATAGCTCTAAGTGTATTGTGCCAAGCCTACCGTAAAGAAGCCTTGCAATATCAGGCATTGACAGAGATGGGGAGAGTGGGCGCTCAGTCTCAGTCAAAACGTAGGGTCCTTTTTCAAAAGAAAAAGATTTTCCTTCCCAAATTAATCCTGTAACATGCTTAATATTTCGATTACATATTATATTTAATCATGTATTACATTCAGTTACAAACATGGCTTACATTAACGTTCTTACAGAGTAGATAGTGAAAATAGGTTAGATAATTATTTTTTGCTCTTCAGTACGGCATTTACAAAAGCCTGTTTTTTTAGTTTTTTAAATGACAGTAAAGATTTGATTATACGGACCTCTGTTATACGGATTTTCGATTGTCCGGATTGTCAACAGCGATCAAATAACTTTGTAGTTTAATCCGTGCGTGCACTGACATGTGGCAACTGGTACTAACCGTTCGCGCGATCCACGCGATCGCTGCTCCAAGCGTTCCGTTGTCATTTTAGACAGTTACAATCATTTTTCTCCTACATTGCGTAGTGTGACTCTCACGTCTGTGCTTAAAAATGCCAAAGCGTAAAAGAGTGGTGTTACTGCTATGAATATGTTAAAGATAAAATAAATATTATTTATTAATTAAAAAATGTATATCCCGGTCGTAAGTTTGCTGACAAGTATGGTGTAGGTACTCCTACGATAAGTGATATGAGGAAAAATACCTATTCAATTTTGAAATACGCCTGCAAATGAGATAGGGAAGACGGTGATGAAGAAACTGAAAAATGAACTTTTGAAAGAATCTTTTGTATTGTTGTTTTTTTATAAAAACGATTTACTGGGCAACCGCTATCTGGTTTTTGCTGTGTGAAAAAGCATTAGAGTTAAATAAAAAAATTGATTATGATGAGTCGTTTGTCACAAGTAACGGATAGTTGTACAGATTTAAACCTCATTATGAAATTTGCGAATTGGAAATACAAGGTGAAAAATTGCAAGCTAATATAAATGCAGCAAATTATTTTGAAGATAGTTTTGAGAAAATATTAGACAAAAATGAATATGACTTGGATTTTGTTTATAACGTTGATGAAAGCAAATTAAATTGGAAATAATTACTGTCAAAATCTTTAGCTTTTCGGCGAGAGAATTCAGCTCCAGTTTATAAAACTAGTAAAGAGCGAGTAACAATATTACTTAGCGCTAACGCTAACCCATAAAATACCTTTGCTCCTTATTGCTACAAAAATATCAAGATTCCCTTAATTTATATAACACCGAGTTATTCTTTGACTGGTAAGACAACACTTTTATCTCTGAAGTAAAAAAAATAACAAGAAATTGGTAAACAAGGAAATGAATCAAGAAATGAATGAATGAAATCTAATAAAAAAAATAACAAGGAATTGGTAAACAAGGAAATGAATCAAAGAATGAATTAATTAAATCTAATATAATGCAGCGATAAGACCGATTTAAAACTTTTATAAAATTTCAAATTTCAAATTTGCCGGTCAAATCTTTTTTAAATGATATGATGTATGAACCATTTATTATTTAAAATATATTCCTTGAAATCTATATAATTACTATTTTGTGGAAAAAGTAGCTGAAAGCTTTGCAATAACTTGCCAAAATGATTTAATTTCAACTGAAAAAAACCTTCTTGAAATAGAATTGAGATCTAAAGCGGTGATTTAACTTTGTTTTTTCGTTATAAAATACGATATCCCTAAAAGTTCAAGAAGGTGTTATCTGAAAAGGAAGTAACGAGTGCCTTTTAGAAATAAAGCGAATCAACACGTCCTTCGTTCACAACATCATGATTAAATTTAAATTATGGGTGCCTCTCGCATCTCTGATCTATGTATTGATTCAATTCTTATCATAGAAAGTTGAAAAAAAATACTTTTATTCGTGAATGTATTCACAGGACAATATTAATTACCCTTATTTAAGAATATTAATGGAACAAGCTTATTTTACACTTAACCTCCGTTTATGAAACTCATATGAATAATAAATTACCAATACTCATTTTACCACTTTTAACTAGGTAAAGAAAAATTTCAGCTAAATTACTCTCCGCCGGAAAATATTATTATTGTTTATTTTATATTTTACAAATCGCCAGTTCTAGAAAACCATAATTGATTTTTAAATATCTATTGTTCTGAAATGCACATTAGTTATTTTGATAATCGTGGCATGATGATTGATTGGAGACACTGAGAGCATATCCTTTGATAATATTTAGGAAACTTATAAGGGTGTACGAACATATTCAGATAAGAAGGTGAAATCACAAAATTTAGAAAGCTTTTATCGTTTCTTTAAGTTACTTAATTTCAAAAACAAATTCTCATTAACAAAATAAATAAATTTATAATAAGTTTCACCTGAATAAAGTTTTACCACCCAAAGTTTTAATAAATTAATACAGTGGAGACTCGATTAACCGGACAAATGGTTGTCGTAAGATATTTGGGTAATCAAAAATCCGGCTAATTGAATATATGAAGAAAACCGATTTTTGTACATATGTATTATTAACTCTAGAAAGATAACTTACCTCGCCCGCATACTTTTCTATGAATACATTCACAAATAAAGGAATTTTTTTTTCTGTAAGAAGAATTGAATTAACTCATGGATGAGAGATGCAAGAAGAAACCATAATTTAAATTTAAGCATAATGTTGTGAACGAAAGACGAATCGATTCGCTTTATTTCTAAATGGGGCTCATTGCTTCCTTTTAATGTTACACCTTATTGAAACTTAGGTATTTCGTACTTCATAATGAAAAAACAAAGTTAAATCACCGCCTTATGTCTCAATTCTATTTCGAGAAAGTTCTTTTCAGTTTAAGTTAAATAATTTTCGGGAGTAAATTCAATATTTTTAGCTACTTTTTCCACAAAATAGTAATTATCTACATTTCAAAGAAAATATTTTTTGTATAAAAAATTAATAAAGGGTTTGCACATAATTTTATTCAAAAAAAGGATTTGACCGACAATTTTTAAATTTGAACTATATATTATAAAAGTTTTAAATCGGACATATCACGGCCTTATATTAGATTTATTTAACATATCATGCAGTTGTTTTCATGAATAATAAGTTTATTTGTTTTGCATTAAAAAGTTTTGATATCACAAAAAAGGGAATAACGAAAGTAAGACTAGTAATCAACAAAAAAGACAAGAAAAATAAATCGATCATAAGAAACGAAGTTAAGTTCTTATATATAAAATTAAGCAAAAAGAATTATAAATGACTAATATTAAAATAAAGGAAAGACAACACAAACCATGGTTAATAACATTTCGAATTGATTTGCACAAAACGATAGAACAAAAAAACAGAAAATTTACTACCAACTTATATGATGAGAACATGGGTTCAATGCTTCTTTTTCCATAAACCTTACACGTAGCTGTAATAAACGAGTGTTGAACTTTCACTGATTTACAATACAACATAAATTTTACAAAATGTTACATAAATATTGAAAAACTTTACAGAATATTACATATATATCTAGATTTATATTTAATTACCTATTCACAAGATTGAAAAAAAATTAATAAAAGTAAATAAAATAAATTTAAAATTAACCGTGATAAGAGTAATAAGAATGTTTCGCTATATTTATTTTTTCACGCTAGATATTTGTGTAATATAATATTACTTTGCACAAAAATATACAACCACACTAATATATATAAACATAATGCATAATTGAATAAATTGGTAATGGTTTGTAAAAAAGCTGGGGTTGATAATATAAACAAATATTGCGTATGATGAAAATTAAACATATTTGATGCGTCAAGCAACTAGATCTCTTAAATAAAACAATTAAATACATATTGAAATATTCCGGAAGTAAAGTGGGAAAAGTAGTTTGTGTTTTTTTGATATATCGATGCACGGCTTGAATCGTTGGGTCCAGAGGTCTAAAATTTTGCAGAAAATTTATTTTAAGTCACCGTGTGACAAATACCAAAGGAAATTTGAAAAATAGAATATTTGATATTGACATTGATTTACACTCAATATCTAACCTTGACCTTTAGTTTCAGAAACGCGAATTTTAAATGTGATATTTGATACGAAATACTTATAGCAATCTCATTAAAATGTACTAATAACGGCATTGGAACACAATTTTTGGAAAAATATAGGTAAAATAAAGTAGCATATTGACACGATCTTCTAGTTCCAAAAATTTGAGAATTAGAAGATTAAAATTTTACATTTAGGGTCTTGCCTTTAAGTTCACAGATATTCCCTAGGAACGAATGTCAAGAAATTTTTACGGAAACGAAAAAAATGTGATCTTCACTACTGTCACGACGGAGTTTATAAGCGTATACCCCAAACTGTTGAGTATAGAAGTTTGAAATTTTACATAGGGTTGCTTTTCGGTTACAGACATCCATTAGAAAAGATTTCGCGAAATTACCTCACCAACAAAAAAATGGTAACTTTACTAATAAAACTACGGATACTCGAATACCATAATTAACCTTATATACTCTTGGCCTAAATACCGATACAAAATATTCTTAGAAATATTGAGAAGTTTCCAATCGAATGGTGCATTCGGATAAGAGAATCGAATTTTAATCAAAAAAATCATATGTACCAAGTCACAGGCAAAAATTTAGATATACAATCAAGAGATTTACATTATTCTATATATAGTTCAGCTGCTGAATCAAGTACTATCGGTATTGAGTCGTATAATTTTGTTTAAGTTTGTCAATGGTAAATTAGCGACTCGATTCCTCACACGATTTCCGTACACTTGCTAATTAAGAAATTTTCAAAGGTTTATAAAAATTTAGTAATTGATTGATATATCATTAAAGTATTTCTACGCATTTCTATGTATTTCACTACCCTTAAAGTTTTCCGAGCCTCTAAAACTTGATCGCATGGTGCATGATATTTCTTCCCATAAAGTTCTAGCTGGAGTAATTAACCACGGGACGACTATCAATTTGCGTAATAACCTATTACTTTTTGAAGGTGAGTATTTAAAAGTAAATCTATAAAATTCTAAATATTATAATCGTTAGCCAATCAAGGAAATTGGCACCCATGAGTGTTAATATCATATTTCTACTACAAATGAAAGATGAAAATAATCCTAGGTTGCAACTCTGCGTAATTAATACGCATAACAGGAGTATAGAAAACTCATGATCTTCTCCTTACCAATGTATATTTTATCTCATTGTTCACATTTTATTTTAAAAAAATAGATTCTTCTTGGCATTACAGCTTAGAGTAGGCTAAGGTCGTCCGAACGAACTTTTTCCATCAGATTCTATCAGATTATCTATATTTCCGTTTAGTAACTTCAATATTTTTATGTTGTTCTTGACATCATCAAGTTATCTGGGTACAGGTCTTCCCCTTTTCCTAGTAACCCCTGGCTTGTTGACAGTTAGTAGCTTAGTGGGGTTGTCATCTTTTAATCATAACAAGTAACCAAGTGTTAATTTGATGACTTTAACAATATCTAATTGTTTACATCGATTATAAATTTACTGATTGTAAAAAATTCGCCAAGACTTATTTTCTTGGACAACATAGAAGATTTTGCGTAGATTTTTTAAAATTAATAGTCTGTTTTAAATGTGCTTGCTTGGACATTACTAGCTATTGCTGCCACAGAGGGCTACTAGTTAAATTAGTTTTTAAACCTATTAATTTTTGTTCTATTGCTAATGATTCGAAATCTTAGTTGGTTTGTTTAACCAAAGTAGCATCTTTTGCCAGACTCAAGCGGTAGTCAATTTCAACATTAATTTCTATCGATGATAGTTGTTTCAAGATATTTAAATTCTACCGAATTAACAAAAGCATCGAATCGAATTTGCGAGTGGTCATTCACTATTCATTGATAATTAATTTAATTTTTTCAGCGTTACTATAAAGGACACAAAAACTTCGGTAACAGCCAATTTAGATCTTCCAATAATATTTAGATTATCTCCGTAAGCCAGTACTCGGATAGATTTGCAGTATATAGTACCATTAGTTGTTATCATTACTTGTCTGATGACTTTCTCCCGTGCAATGTTAAAAAATAGCATGAGAGGACATCATTTTGTTTAGATATTATATTGAACCCTTGAAAGAATTGTTTTGAGAAGATTGATTAGTTTTGTATCAATTTTAAACACCGTCATCACTTCACATAAGTTTTTCCTCTTTATGCAGTCATACGCGGCCTTGAAATCAATGAAAAGATGGTAAGTATGGATATTATTTCCTTTGATTTATCTAGGATTAGTCTTAAGACACGTATTGGTTTTTTGGAATCTGCACATATTTGCCTATGATTTTTGTCACATGGGGAAGTAGTCTATTATATATGATATTGGAAAAGAAATTTATTGTAATATAGTTAAATAGAGTTATTCCTCTGTAGTTGCCCCATCAAATTCATTTCCTTTTTTAAAGATAGGATAGATCCATTATACCAATCAGTGGGTAATTTCTCTTTAAGCCAAACCGTGTATATAATTGTCTGTATGATATTCATCAGATCTGGTTCACTGATCTTTATAAGTTTAGAGTTTATCCCATCCGGCCAAGCGGATTTATTGCGATTTAACTTTTTGACTGCCTGTTCTAGTCTTTGATTGTCGGTAAGATCTGGTAGTCAGTTTCATCATCGGTCGCCTCTAAATATATACTTTGGGCAATTTTCATTTCAGTTATTTCCATGAACTACTCTCACCATCTCTTTAATATTTTATCTTTATCACTAGTGAGTTCACCATCTTTTTTTCTACAGGTACTTTTTTTTCTACACTAGGATTGAACTCACTTCTTACATAATTTAGTAGTTGATATTACTTACTTATTTTATTTCGGGACTTAAGGTACTCCAAACCCCTAAATTGTTCTTTTAAAAAATCATTCTTTTTTCTTCTAAGTAAATATTTTTCTTGTTTTCATAGCTCTCTGTTTATCTCTTCTATATTTCTACTAGTTTTTGTGTCGTTACTTTATAAGCATTATTTTTCTTGATATTGGCTTCTACGCACATATAGTAGTATTTATCCTTATGTTTATCCTTTTTGATACAGCGAATAATCTCTTTATTTGTTTCAATGTTTTCCATCCGTTCTCTTCTCCCCAAGATTCTCGCATTTATTGTATTCTTTCTCTTAGCTTGGATCTACAGTTTTCAATTAAATTTGGTTTAATTAGTCCTTGTACATCTGGTGATTTAACTGTGCCCTCTTATTTCCTATAATATAATGTATTTAGTCTACATCTGAGTTGGAATAATATCGAATAATAGTCTGCGTCTGCATTTTTCCCTTTGTAGATAAGCACATCCATTAGTTTGCTCTTGTGTCTAAGATCAACCAGTGCATGGTTAATTTGATTTGTCGTGTTTCCATCTTGAGATTTCCAAGTGGCTCTATGTATATTCTTATGTTTAAATATGGTAACTTTAATCATAAGGCTCTTAGCAGAAGCAAGTCTATTAACCTCTTTATTTTATCCTTACTTTCACTACGCAGATTCTAGTCTCCGATAATCGGTTTCAGGTAATCTGAGTTTCCTATTTTGGCATTTAAGTTTCTATTTACCATTTTTATATCACTGTAGTTATTTATAATTTTTATATCACTGTAGAACTGCAATTATATGTAGATTCGAATAGTTTATAGAAGGTCTCTTTTTAGATTCAGATTTATCTCCTATAGGTACATGAACACAAATTATTGTATTTTACTTATACTTTAATTAAGAACCGTGGAGTCAATAAATGTTCTTGATTCTTTCATTGACAATGAAGCTCGTGCTAAAGTGGTGGATTTTTTCCTGGCAACTCTTGTATACATTAATAGATAAATTAATCTAGATATATAGGTTTTAAATATGATATTCAAATTATATCGGCTCTTTGTATTATGAACTATAAAATTATATAGACGCGTACTACATTTAACTGTATATATAAGTAGTCACGAACGATAATTGTGTAAAAATTAGACACGAAAACAATAATTGATTGTCAAAACTTTCTGATTCCTTTTCCTGTATTATCTAATATGTCTTTACCTTTAGCTACTTTACCAATTCAATTTTGTAAAAAACAGTACTGGAGCTCTAGGTATATAAGGGAACAATACCAAATTTTAATACAAATAATATGTATTGGCATAGTTAACTACGGTCATTTCGATAAATCATAAATATCAGTAAGGAGTATGAATCAGAATTCGAATCTTAATCTTGCTATTGAGAATTTATTTGGACTTGACTATTATAATAAAAGAAAATATCGGTTTCGCTTGTTTTTTGTTGTTGTTGCTTCTATTACAAACTGAGCATATGTATCAAAAAACTACAAAGTGCCCATATTATCTAATTAATTTAGTTGTATTTTGAAAACGCTATTGGTGTTTAATTACGCCATTAATAACAATATTGCTAATTAAATGAAAAATAGTATGACAGAAAAATAAATTTTTGAAAAGATGAATATTTTTTACAAAAATTCGACGAGACAATGAAAATACGAGTACTTGGTTGGAACTTTTGCAGAACAACCTCATCTCCAAACATAACTTTATTTACAAAATATTGTTTTTCCTAAAGATTTTTGAAATGGGTGCCAGGAGAAGATTCTCTTTCCCTCTTACATACATGCGTACCCATACTCACAGATGAGTGCTTCATTTTACTCGGCACAAACTACAAAAAATATTAGCAGTATTTTTCAAATCTATTTAAAATCTGAAAGGATAAGGTACCTCAAAATTTCCAAATATGTATTGGTACTAATACTACTATACTTTGATAATGTATTTTGAGACATAGTGGCATTATTTCAAACAATATTGGAGTGAGTGAATATATTTTCAGTAAGACAAATGCCCACCTGAAGATGTTGCAATACAACAAAACTTTGGTCGTAGCAAAGAATTAAAAGAAAGTAGAAATGATACTACATCACGTAGTTTCATTTAATCTTGACAAATGTACGTACGCATAGCTGAACTGCTTATTTGATTAAACGTCTCAAAAATAAAAACACGATCTTTAATCACCATAGTTCCATATCTAAAATAAATGTGTGATTGGGGATTTAAGTATAATCCAAAATGTATCTTAAATATGTCACACATCCCGATCGGATCTAATGTTTATGTGTTTCAAAAAAACTTACACAACTTATACATGATAAAAGTAACGTAATGTTTAGGAGTAAAAATAATGTGAATAGTTGGGTAAATAAGTTTATTCTAACTTACTTCACGTTGTATTTAAACTGATAAACATAATACCTGGATAAAAGTGGTAAAAATGTTTAAATATGTTTTGTTTTATCAAAGAAATAATGAAATATTGGCAATGTATCAAGACATATTATTCGAATATAAACTCCAAAATATAATCTAAAATCAGTAATTTTGAACTAATAATAAGAGAAATGGTTGAGTTAATAAATAAATTAGAAATTAGAACTATATATAATATATGTATACCCGATGACGCGATCGTATAGTCACGTACTAACGACGCATGCTCATTTTATTATAAGAAAAGTACAATAATAGTTGTACACAAATGTGAGAACATCTTTATTTCACATCGCATTAAAAAAATAAATTTGTAAGCAGTTATTAGTTATATACATATTTTTAAGTATTAACAACACGTAAATCGGAATTAGAGTATTTTTTTTAAATAAGTAAGAAAAAGAAAAAATTAAATACCTATATATGCTTCACGGTTTTCAAGTTTTTCCCATTTTATTCTATTAAAGCCCATCCGTTAGAAGCAAATTTCGATAAAAGGTTTTCAGTAAAATTCTTTACCGAAAACTTTTTACTGAATTTACATCGTATAACACACAAACTAAGCAGACAGCTTATTTGGCCAACAGGTTAATTAACAATGAAATACATATAGAAAAGAAATAAATCAAGTATTGTGTAATCAACATAGTTTTCCACATGAATATTTATTATGATATTCTGTTCAACCAGTCACAGTAAAAGGAACTTGCTAATCTGTACAAAAACAAGTTTGATTTAAGAGTTCGTCTTATTCATTTTTTTATTTTGTTTTCTTACGAATGTTTATACCCCTAATATATTCGTCTTATTAATTTTTTTCTTTTATTTTCTTATTAATATTTATACCCTTATGATATTTATTAGATTTTCAACTTCATAAGTACTTATATTTATTGAATGTCTCAAAATTTTCATTTTAACAGATAATCAAATGTTAAAGAACACTTCCGTTTATAACTCAAATAATAAAAAACTAAAGTGTGTTATGAAGAATGTATTTTAATGAAAATTTTACTTTGAAAGCTGCAACTTTTAGAAAAATACCTTTTAACTTTTGACCTTAATGTATATTTCATGTTGAAAAAATCTCCACAAATTTGCAATTACGTTTATTAATAATATATAGGTTTTTAATATATGTAAAATAAAACCGTGCTAATTTAATGTGACATCTATTAACAAAATACCAAATTATGCTTCCTAGTGATAATGACCCCAACGTGGGTTTTGAAGTTACAGTTTACTTATTTATATGACAAGCTTACTAGCAAATGTTGCTAGTACAAAACAATGTAGTGAGACGTTAGTTTACCATTGTTAATTTAATATACAGAGTAGCAGAATAGCATATTTATGTGGTGTTAGGGGCAAGATAAATATTTTAATGTTAATACGCACTGGATTACACTAAGCAATTATACTAATAGTATTTCAATAGGAAATTATTTTTTTGGTATTTAAAGGAAGGAACCACATCTAATTTTGCTAACATCATTCTTTAATTCTTACTTACTTACGATGTTATGAATCGTTATATCGCCCTGTTATTTGGTAAAGAAGTGTTTTCGCGATCCAATTAAATTATTTAGGTAGTTCGAAGATACATCAACTCAAAAAGATAATTACATAAAAACTAATGACAAAAAGGTTTTTAGGTACAGTCTGTTATGTATAAAAGTGATAATATTTAAGTATTATTGATGTTCTACAGTTCTTTGCAGTCGAAAGGACAATTATTTTTAATGGGGCATTGATAAGAGCCATGATAATAAACCTCGAAAATACTTATTTACATGGAAAATTAACCTAAAGTAAATTAAGAGGTAAATCATATTCTGCATTTAAAAAAACAGGATGATAAAACTTTGTTACTTATACATACTTGTATTTAAAGTTGTATTTATTTTGGTCTCAAACGGTTTTCTTTAGTACAGTACTTTAATATATATATATATATATACGATTTATGTATTGATTTAAAACTTTTGCAAATGCTTATAATTTGAATTTAAATATAACTAAACTATATAAAATGCGACTTTACAATTAATACTTATTAAAACAATTTTTTATAATATTTCCTAACGTGTTTTCATCCTCCGTGCAGAGAATTTAATTTAATTTATTTTGATTTTATGAACAATTTGCATAAATTGGTACTTATTTCTTTTTACTTAAAGTAATTAAAATAAGTCATTCATATAAATATTATGGTACTAGTATTTTCTTGGCAATGACGTTAACTCGAATCTTTTTGTTACTGGTCAAAATAAAAAAGTCATTATAGTTATTTAATTTACGTACTCATATAGAAATATTACGATTGCAATCCATATATTTCACACATAATTAAAGAACTAATTACATATTAAATGAAAATATCTAGTAATTTTTTGACACGATTATAGATGAACAATTATATGGTACCACGATTAGGCTACTGATCAGTTGAATATCATGGGAAAATGAAGGATCCCAATATAATAATTGTTTTGATGCTGACATTGCAAACAAATAAGAATTTGGCATAATTCATAATTGATACAAATTTAGCAATGACTTAATTTTTCTTAACCACATAGAATAAAGAATCGTTTAATTGAAAAATCAAAAGATTATTATTTATTAAGAAAAATATAATATATATTATGTTTTGAGTTCCAAAAAAGTAGCCACACCGTTGCATGTGCAAATGTATGAGTATCTACCAAACTTACAAGACAGAAAAATTAAGAAATAAATATGTAAAAATTTAAAAGATTACCTGTATATTCAGATGGGAATATACTCGTAAATATTTATACATGTATAATTAATAGAAGTAATTTTATGTCAGTTCGATCTGAAATAATTGAGAGCGCATATTTTTTATCAAACCTCGAGAGATTTGTTAAGTGAAATGATGAAATATATGGGTTGTTACTCGTATTATACAATAAGAATATGAACCTTCCGAATATTTTTTTGCTATATTTATGAAATAACCATAACTAATCATAATATTAATAAATAAATGCAAATCGAAACAATTAATCATCATCTGGTCGGTATGACGGGTCAAAATACAGCTGTAAATTCATTCAAGAGAGTAAAGTATGGTTCACTTAAGCTCATGACTAAATATTCGCTTCATTCTTGTTCCATAATAAAGCGAGAGCCTATGGTAATGGAGTCTCTGACACAGAACATTCCAAAACTGGAGAGGATTTGGAAAGTATATGTGTATATAGTTCTTCCTTGAGTGTTCAAGGAACTCAATCTGTCTGCCACCCTCTCAATTAAATGTAAGTAATTTTTTTTAAATGCTCAACTTGACGTCTTCTAAAAAAATCATACCCGAATTGGTCCAGAGCGTAAGTATTAAAGCTGCAGATATAAGTCAGGCTAGCTTTCAGTACAATAGCATTGCGCGGAAGGCACTAAGGCACTATGCTTCATGAGGAATCGGAATCGTCATCACAGTAATGGAATTAAGCCGATTTTTTTGAAAATCGCTACAAAATTTTAAAAAAAAATTAGTCTTTTTCTTTCAGTTCTCGACTAAATTGACATAGTTTTCCGATGATTTATGATCATTTCAAGCCAGCGTTTCTTTCCAATAAAAAAGTATTGATGTTAAGAAAAAGTTGTAGCCAAATGTAAGTTAAAATTAAACGCGCCACTAACAATAATATAAAGATATTATCTATCTATACAACATACACAATATAATGATATTCCAAATTAGAAATGTTTAGTCTATACCCAGACCGCAAATGCTCGGTGAAAGTTTCAGCCGTCGTCGTGGAGCATACATACGACTGGCTAGCTGGGCTTCTATGTACGTCAAATACGATGAATGTTTTTATTTTAACATCATTGGAAAATTACTTACGTGTGGTATCACTTACACAAACTTTTTCTATTTGACGTACAACTATCGCTCGAAACAAAGCAAAGAATATTAGTGGATCACGATTGCTTTTAAAAGCAGTCCGAACCCTTTAATGATACACACGCATTGATGTAAAAATAAACCAGGTTTTAAAGGCAGCGAACAGCGGCCTCTATCTTATTAACTGAGTACTGAATCATTACATAATTGAATGGAGGCAGAAGAGGGCAAAGTGGTTAATAACCTCCAATTGACATAATAATCAATATTCCGGGATGGCTGGGAATTAAATCTTGATAACAAAATATGAATGCTAGCGTCGCAGTCACTAAACAATATCACGTCTAGTCTTTATCCAGTAGCCTTACGAATAGTAATATTGCAAATACTTCTACAAATGTAACGACTTATCTGTAAAGCTGTATAATTTAAATCTGTAACTACGTAAAATTGTACGAGAGGTTTAAAGATGTTACACTGCGTAAAGTTCACAAATGTGAAAATAGAGAAATTCCTATAATTTTCGTATCACACTAAGGGTAGAATGCATTTAATAAGTATATGTATAAAAGATACCAATCGATTTTTTACCATAGATGTTTACCGTCAGATTTATCGTCAAGGCAAAGGCTTTAAGAAGAAATTGGGCTATCAGGCGTCAAATAGACCAACGCTGCGGGTCTCATTCGATTGCGTGTACCTAGCGTGTGTAGCAATCCGCTGTTATGGTCCGCCGACGAACTACGTAGAGTCTATCTATTCAAACCTTACTTAAAGCAATTATATTGATCGCCCAAAGGGTTCCAGGTATAATCCGTAACTATTCTTTGAGGTTATACACATTATGTTACTATAACTGATATTCGTTTACGACGTTGCTAAGTCATGTTTTGCAAGCAGTGTCGAGCAGGTACCGTAAATGTTATCCGGCAATGGATATTTTCCGTAGTCGATGTATATCCAAATTAATCCTTAGATTCATTTTTTTACCTATACATTGTGATGAAAAGAAATGTAATTGCGTTTTGAGTTAAGTTATGTAATGGCAAATACGTCAGGATAAGAGCAAACTTAGTAAACTAAATCATTAGAGTAATTCATAAATGTTTGCTCATAAAGCAATCAATCAAGTAAGTGTCAAGTAATGTTAATCTATTTGCACTAAATCCTTTAAATCGCTTTCATTTGCCTTGGCGTCATATTGTTGATCTACAGAAAAGAAAAACGTGCAAGGAAATTTCGTTCCAAAATTTATCAGCTCTAGTGAACAGACCCCAAATCTTAGGAAGTAATCGGAAATGATTAAATATTGTAAGGTTTCTCTATAGTGACCTTCATTTGTATCCAGAAATTATCGGTATTATTTGGTGACGACATATACCAATTTCGGATTATTACTCATAATAATTTGAGCATGGTTAAAGAACCGATTTCTGAGTTAGGGTCATTAAAGGTGACTATGTATTCAGGTTTGGATTTAAAAAAAGAAATCAAAATACTTAAATCGAGTTCAGGAAAATATCAGCAGAAGTATTTTAGAAACATTTTCTTCCTGTTGATTGCTTAATTAAATTTGCGGATAAATTAAAGTTTGCAAATACTGCAAAATGGAAATTATGTCAAAAAATAAAAATTCCTTTTAATATGTGTAGAATGCATTTCTCCCAAATTTTGTTTTTATATGGATATTTTACAAAAAATTCCACTAAAACTAACTTAGGTTTTAAATATGAATACATATTATTAAATTACTTAGGTATTAAAGTTTGGTAAGGAATATTTGCAAGCAATAGGCAAATACGAAGAAAAATTGAATTTCTTTTGTATTCATACGATCGCTGAATTAGATTGTAACTGAGATGAAGAGAAGATAATTTACGTTAGAAATAAAAAATGCACATAAATATGGGAACATATCTAAAAATAAAGGTAACGGATTTGGCCAGTACAATTTGACATTGAGAATTACTCGTCTGACATGAGGATAATCGAAAGTTTTTGATGGCTAAAGTATAGTGGTAAAAAAGAATGGATAATTCTGTCTTGGGAAACATACTCAAATATTTTCCAATTTTAAAATGTAAAACTAAATATATGGAAGAAATACTTGAAAGCATTGTTTTTGAAAAAAAAATTGAATACAAACTGTTTTTTTTCTCGCTATGATGTTCTTTTAACTTGTTATTTACTTACAAATTTGGAGGGTCCTCCCCTTCAAAAAAATGTATAAAAGATCTTTTTAAGCAATCGCGAAAAAAGAAAATGAAGTTAATGCTTAAAGCATTAACTTCATTTTCTGTAATGAAGCAGATGTGACTCACATATCATACTTAATATTTTTTTGAAAGACCTCATGTAAGTATCATGAGGAGGGTATTTTTTCATAAATCGTGAAATACTCTAACGCTACCTACATGCGAATTTAAATTTCATCATCCTTATTTATTGTGGCAAGAAATAATGTATAGATAAGGATAATATTTAAAGTATATTATAGCTTTCTGATTACCTTAGATGAGTACAATATGAATATATATTTTTTTCATTTTGATTTAATTTTCTCAGTGAAAATCGTACTTAATTACATATTGGTGCCAATTACTCACACAAGTATATACATGTTTGTACACGTGTGAGTGTGTGTGTGTGTATAATATACAAATGAAACAACTCAGGACTACAGACAACTCTTCTTATTCGCTGCAAGCGATTGGTTTTGATAATTATTTCATAATAAAAGTGTATTATATGTGGTATGGACCAAAAGATTAATGAGGGCATAATGAATATTGACAAGCTACATTGAGCTAAGTAATTAATTATTATCTATATTTCATTATTTATCACACTGTTCATTATGAATATGGCTACGTGGTCGTCGGGCAATCTGATAATATAGATACACTGGCTCGAATGCGGGAAGGGAAACAAACGCGTGACTCGCGCTGACCAATCCAAGCCCGTGATGGCTGCGTTGTGCACATTGTGTTTATTTATTTTTGCACTGAAAGAAAATACAGACGGACGTGGGCAGCTTATCTTTTTGTAATTCAGTTTGAAATTATAGTGAAGGACAGCTGTTATTTCGTGTTTAGGTAATTCATCATGGATAAATCAAAATTAACCGACATGAATCGACGATTTGATGAAAGATTAAATGAATTAGTATCATTAAAAGGACAAAATACTCAATTTATTACTAGCAAAAGTTATATAGAGATGATTAAAAAAGTAAAGTCTTCGAAGTCAAAAAAGTCGAATAAAATACCCGAAGATTATCACTACTTGCAAAGATTCGATGTCATGACTATTGAAGAAACGGAGAAATTGATTGTCCCGGTCAAAGAAGACAATATAATTAGATATTACGTAAAGAAAAACGAAATATTTCAGATTCTACATAACACCCACTTGACAGTTGGACATGGTCGAAGAAATCGGATGGAGAATGAATTAAATTTGCTGTATAAAAATACTACGAAAGAAATTATTGTCATTTATTTAAACTTATGTAGCAACTGCAAAAACAAACGCAACGTTCCAAGAAAAGGATTGGTGGTTAAATATTCTTAGCATTGAAATTAATGCGAGCTGTCAAGTAGACTTAATTGGCATGCAGTCACAAGGAGATGATCAGTATAAATTTGTACTAGTATATCTAGATCATCTCACAAATTTTTTGCAGCTTTTCGCTTAAGACCAAAACAGCTGAAGAAGTAGCAAATGTGCTATTTGATATTTTTACAATATTTGGTGCATTAAGTAATCTTCAAAGCGATAATAGTAGAGACTTCGCTAATAAAATTATTCAGGAAGCTTGTAACATGGGGCCCGTTGATAAACAAATAGTCGAAAGGATTATATTCAGGGCGAAGTGAAAAGTAGGACTTAAAAGTTCTTGTATACCATAAAAAACTCTGCTTGATATTAAGTCAGAAGAAGACTTGGCAAAACTATTATCTTCTGAAGGCACAGTCACTGAAAGAAAACAAGTGGAATTAGTTGAAAATGATCAAGTTGAGTCCACCGAAAACAATCAAGTAGAATCCATCGAAACAGATTATATGGAGTCCACCGAAAATGATTTAAATTTATTTTCAGCTAGCCTAAGCCATGCTTCGGAACCTATTAGATGAAGAAGCTTAAGATTCAAGTCCAGTACCCACAAATGAAATGGCTCCATCAGAACAAAACGTAGAGCGCAAGAAAGAAAATGTTATGCTAGTTAGGAAACTGGCTTTAAGTAATTTGCAGAAACAGGCTAATAAAATATTGGATGCATCTAACGCTAAATATCCCGTAGCTAGATGTGGTGACATTACACAGTCCACATTCCAAATGTTGATCGAGTTCGTAGTGAACGAAGAAATATACTTGCTACCGTGATTGACATAACAGCCTCCAACCTTTATAACTTGGGAAAAAACAAGGTGTTTTGAATCAACTCTATTCAAGAAACCAATTTACAGTGTGCTATGAAAGATTTGTTTCGCTTCAAGATATTCCAGACACGGAGATTTCACTAAGAGGGAGTGTTACAATATCAGTTTCTTGTTCTATAATCTGAGTATCCCTGAAACGATGGTTTAGCAATTTGTGTTATTTGTTTTATATTTTTAATTCAATTTTATTGAATTTTAACTACTAAAAAATGGTGGATTATAAATGCAGAACCCCTTCTTTATAAGTACAAATTATAAGTCTGATTATTCACATTGTTTAAAGTTCAGTTCATTTTAAGTTTTATAATCATATGTCAGAGCATCTATAAAACGAAGAAATTTTACACTATGTTTAAAGGAAAATTAAGGGACTTGAGAGCGCAGAGAGAAAACAATTGAAACTCATTGACTTTTTTTTGAAATATTGGTAAAAATACCGTGTCAAATTTATTAATAATCGTAACTTGACAAAAGATCGATTACTGATTAGTAAAATTTACCTTATTATACAACGAATAGGCTAATTCTTATCTATTTAAGAGAGGTCAACAAATTCAAAAAGATCTAACGTCAAAAACTAAAATAATCTTGATCTTGCATTGTCAAGTTTAATTTCTAAGTTATTGTTTCCAAAACGAATGATTCTAAGAGTACTTTTTTTTTAACAAGAAACCGGTTACGTAGGTAATCATTTTTATTAATAACTATTTTGTCTAGAAGATTTTGATATGAAAAATCGTTTCGAAATGAAAGAAGAAAGTTCACAAATTATGCTTACAGCACACAAATATACAAAAATATACAAAAATAAAATATCTATTTTTAAATTTCACATCAAGGCCCTTAGAGTAAAATTCAGACTAAAGATTCACAAATTAAAGCTATTTATTTTTTAATTAAATCCAGTATTGACGCTATTAATGTATGCTTAATTTTAAATAAAACAGTTTATAATACGGGCATATATTGTGAAAAATTTATTATGAAACTGAATCAAAATACCAAAGAATTAAACACATAGTATAAAAAATTTTAATAAAAGATAATATAAACACGTTTTCTAAATTAATTACTTTGATTACTCAAATAAAGCAAAACTTTCATTATAAAACCAAAATAAATTTCAATTTTAGACTAATAAAGGAACCAAACTTTTTAAATGGATAATCACGATCAGTATTGAAATTACACGATATTTGATTTAAAAAAAATATGTCCTGGCTTTGTATTTGAAAACACGTCGAGTATAAAAAACCTATAAAACTTGAATGCTTGCTGAAAATGCTCCTATCTAATAACGAGTGAATAAGTGAAAATACCTTCATTCGATTACGCAACGCTTACGAAACTATTGCTTTTATAGTGTATGCACTAACAAATGACACTAATTGAGACTCATATTTATTGAAACTTAAAAATTTTAAGCAAAATGTAATGGTTCGAAAATTTAACGAAATTATATATTTTCTATAAATTTCCTATACGTTATCTTCTATATAGCATACATCTTGTTTAAAATAGTTAACAAACAAATCTCACGTTTATAATTAAATGAAACTACGTGATGTAGTATTATTATTACTTTCTTTAAGTTCTTTACCATGACCTAGGTTTCGTGGTATTACAACATCTGCAGGTGGGTTATTAGCAAAGATTTTTGCTAATAGCCCACCTAAAGATGTAATACAACGAAACCTAGGTCGCGGTAAGGAACTTAAAGAAAGTAATAATAATACTATATCACGTAGTATCAATTAATTGTGAATAATGAATTTCTACCAAATTAACGCCAAATATATTCAATATTCAAATCTCACGCTCTAAATGAGGTTTTTGATACAATAGTATATAAGTGTGTTTTTTTTTGTGTTTTTCTAAAATGACAGTTATGAAGATGAGTTTGAGATCAATGCAAAAAGCAACTTGCAATACCAAATTTTAACTGTATCATTAAAATGATCGATAATTAAATAAAAAGATGTTGTATGAGGATAAACTGAATACCTGAACAAAAAAATTATTGTATTATTTGTAAATTTCACTCTCTTGATTGCAGTAGGAATAACCCCTAAAATCAACATAAAACTTTATGTAGTTTACTAGCGATTATTATACATATGTATATTCTAGAAACACAAAATATGAAATGAAATGCAATTAAAGTTGAGAATTGAAAAATTAAATGCAACGAGATATTAAATCCACGTCCCCACAGCCCCGACACTCCGGCACCGCCCTGACAGTCAAGTCACAAATAAATTCTTCAAAATCCTCTGACTGCGTACCTCAAAACGGAAATCTCTGAGTACGGCGAGGATTAAAAGCTTCCTGTAGACCACCCCGATCTCTCCACGTTACTGAATATTTGTGAATAATCTCTCCACAAGGTTCGCTTGAAGGTATAATATCATATTATAACGAACCGAACATACTGACATAAAAATGAATATTAAAAAGGAGATCTATTTGTTTATAATTATCTGTAATAGTGTGTTAATTACATTACATCATAGAAAATTACAAAATATAAATATATATATATATATATATATATAAATATATATATATATACATACATACATATACATGTGCTTGTGCGTGTGTGTCTCTGTGTGTGTACATATATGTATATGCACATGTATATGCTTCCGTTTTCGCTCCTTACTACCGATCCCTAAAGAAAGAAGTTAAAAATAAGCACATGTATTTTTAACTTCTTTCTTTAGGGATCGGTAGTAAGGAGCGAAAACGTAAGCCTCATAATTTCATTCTAAAGTCAGTCTGACTGGCGACATGATTCCCTTTACCCATAGCTATAATATTAAAATGTGCATTAAAATTAGTTTGCACTGGATGGTTCACTTTATCTATAGGCAGAAAGATATAATATTCATTCAATTAGTTTGGACTAGATTATAAAGTCAGTGGCTGCTTTAAATTATTCATAAAAATCCTGTGCATATGGGCGCATTGAGTATGGTTTGATAGGTATTAAAAAAATGGAATGAAGGTTGTAAAATAACTTTTTTGTTTAAATCGGTAGTTGATGAGATTTGTGCTTCTAAATTCATAAAAAGTATGCTCCTCTACCCTATTCCTCTAACTTTTCAACTAACGTGCGTAAAATTCTAAAATAAGAAGTAATACAACATAAAATAAATAAAACTATTGGAACTTTAATAACATTTTCAACGAAAATAGGTTTGAATAAGATATCTTGTGCAGCTTTTGAGATATGGAATATCTTCGGTACCGATCGCAGCAAAAACGTAAATTTATACAGAATGCCGGATAAATGTCTTTACTTCAACCTTTTACCATTCGAAGAAGAACACCTTGATAATGTTTTTGGAAATTGTACTTGTGAAATTGAAACTTTATTCAACTATCACAAACCAATATGGAACGCATATAGTTAAATAGTATGACAGAATACATTAATAAAATCCTTGAACTTATAAACTTACTTCAAGTATTGGAGCTTACTTCATGTATTGGAAAACTATATACAACTTATATTTGAAAATCTAGATTTAAATCTAAATAAAGGACTGTAAAGTATTATTAAATTTAATATTAACTTTAATTATTATCACGTTTATTTAAATCAACAGATGATGATAAGATATGAACTTCTAAATTCGTCATCCCCTGGCCGCTTTATCAAATTACACATACAAAAGTTGAAATATGCTTTATTCACTTAAATTGGGTTCTATATATTTCTATCCTTGACTTTTTTCATAAAATATAAATGGCGAACGTTTAAATCATTTGGTGTTAGCTATTGATAAAAGCGAAAGTCATGTTGAGATCTCCCATATGCTGGAAACTCTTAAAGTAGACAGTAATTACTTTGGCTGAGAAGCACGTGCAAACATAATGCGCATTATGGCTAATAACAAAGAGACACCTACAGAAATACAATCTCAAGCAATCACTCACAATAATGAATATATCTGTTTCGGCCCAAAGCTTTAACAGTCGCGGCCACCAAAAAGGTCGAGAGCGGTATAAGGATTTCTTAGAACATATACTGGGCTAATAAACACAATTTTAATTCAAACATTCCATTAAGACTTGAAACTTGGGCGTTCACAGACTGAATATTAGAGAAAAATAGGTATTCCAAAGTTCTACGCCGTCCAGCTGAAGTTTTAAAGGAAATGAATGGAGCATGTGGCTTGCGTTGCTGACAGATGCTGAAGCGAGTGTATCCTGAATGGCGAAATACAGGAATAACTTCGATCGAAGTCACTACAATATATTTTTGTAGAGAATATTAAAAACATTTTGGGTAGGGGTGTTTCATACATAAAAAGAAAAGCATTGCAAAGCGATGCGGCCCGACTCTACTTCCCAATTATCCTATGTAATAATAAAAAGAAGTAAGATTTTTTTTTATATAATACATTAAACGTATTATCATTATTAATAATCAAGAGCATCTATACAAAATATATATTATACATCAAAACTAATTACTAACTGAATACTAAATAAATTAATTTAAGTGCTTTAAACAGGCGAATAAATTTTGGCTGCTTAATTTAATTAAAATTCTTGTTTTTGGGATAATAGAGCTTATTGCGTCACTCCGTAAATATGATCATTTACTCAAAATTTAATAAATATATTTAAATTTAAAATAGAAATAAAAAAAACATAACTACACTCAAAGTGAAAATGAAACATATCACGGTTATTTTGAGGTGATGAGCCGAAAACAACCATTCAGTCCTTGTAACCACTGACGGTTCATTTGAAAGAGATATCAATGTATTAGTTGCGAGCCTTATTACCATTATTCCCAAACTTAACATTCCAAATGCTAATCCAGTTTATAATAAATAATTCTCAATTATTTAAATGATTTATAAATGTGTGCAAACCATTGAGAGGAACTGAACTCAAAGCCTTTATACCAATTTCTATCACTTTGTTAACTGCGCTATAGACCTGTTAGGATATTTAGACAATAATGTATTGAAAATATTATCGATATTCGATGCTGACAGCGAACATTTTAAATCCACTCAGACAATTGCCTTTTGTTTATACAATTTGGTTACAAATACTACAGATAAAGAATTAAATTATCTTTGTGGTAAAAAATTTCGCTACTGGTATTTGAAAGAGTGTACTAATAATATATAATTAGTCCCTTTCTCGCTCATTTAAGTATTATATTGAATTACTTATGATTAACGTAGGTTAATTTTCTCAACCAACATATTCCACGTTCAAAACGTAAATTATTCAGAAATTGATACAGATACTTTTATGACTGAAATTGACACTAAAAATTACTTTTAAAGGCGTGTTTACGTTTTTGACGAAAAACTTCCGTTTTAGGCAAACCTACTCTGAAGTCCGGGAATATGTCGTATATTAGTTTGGATATAAAAATGTAGATGAATACATAACCTTCATCTGTAATTCAATGAGATTACTTTTTAATGGCTTCATACATTTTTTATAAATGAAAATAGGCTTTTTGCAACTCATTCTTTGTCAAAATTGCTAAGTTTAGAGGATTCATTTCAAACAATTACTTTAATTTGAAATGCAACAAAACGCAGTAACGTGCTTATTTTTCCCTCTTTATTTTGTAAAAAAAAACATTTTAAATTGGCACAATAGTAAAACAGGAAAAAAAATTTAGTCAACGAAAATATGGTTTCAATGATCCGTATAAATATTACGTTACAACCAAATGGCTAGTCCTAATGCGCTGAGATGCGCTCGAGATTGATTGTGTATATCGGCCATTTCGAACAAGAATATTCGCGATATTGGCTACTTTATTTATGTAATTATATTCGTAATCATAATAATTCAATTTATATAATTTATTTCATAATGTTTATTAAGTTTTATAATTAAAATATTAATTATGCTTACGTAAGAAATTATATTTAAATATATATATATATATATATATATATATATATATACATATATATGTATATATATATATATATATATATATATATATATATATATATATATATATATTTATGTATATGTGTAAAAAATATGCAAGAAATATGTTCTGCATCCTTATTTCTGAGATTACTGAATCAAAAATTAAGAAAAAAACTGGGTTTTTAGAAACCTGGGAAAAGGTTGTAGGAAAACTAAAGCGACGATTCCATGTCCTAATTTTTAATAATACACTAGTCTTTACGCCTGTGAGAGATATAGTAGGCAATAAATTTAATTTTTCCATGTTCACTGCCGATTTTTCCGGAAATCATACGACGTGGAAACTTGAAATTGGCTTAATGATGAATCTTATTGACTGATATAAATTGTATTTATATTTTGCGCCAACGCTTTATTTAAATTTTAATCTTATTTTTTTGTTTTACTTTCACATATCTTATGTGGTATCATTGAAAAGAGCTTATTATATTTTTTTAAATCTTAAATTGTATGTCTACAAAAGATATTAAAAAAATATGCAAATATAGGGTATTCCCCTAACCCTCATTTCCGAAACGCCTAAACTAAAAATCATGGTAGCTAATATTTGATTTAAAGACACAGGACACTAAAAACAGTAGACAATATATTCATGATAGGAACAATTAACACTTGTAAATATATTATTAGAAATACTATGTACACTTATATATCTATAACTATCTAAACATGTCCAAACCCTCGTGTCGTGTTCACTTAACAGATTTTTGTGTATTTTATTTAAATGCATGTATGTATTATAATTTTAAATTCTCTCTCCGTAGTCATTCTATCATTACATTGATACTGAAATTAATCATCTCTTAACCTAGTTTTTATATCATTCCACTTAATCGATTGCTTAATGTATTTTAATTATTCATTTCAGTAAGCTATTAAAAAAGGAAAATTAACTATTCCATTTTTTTATGATTTAGTCCATTCTCTTTATTAGTTTTCTTTGAATTTTCAAATACTTGAAAATGAGTGAAAAGCCACGTCAAGTCCCGGTCTTATTAAATTTTAAACTAACATTACATTTCAGAATAATAATTAAATAAAATTCTTCAATGTTGGCATAAAAACGTCATAAAAAATAACACGTTTTATTAGGAAGTAAATAATAATCTGGTTTGTTATCGACCGCATGTTTCCACTGCACTCGTGGGCAATGGCAGGAGTTAGAAGGAAAAGTATAATAATATTTTAGTGTGTTTTTATTATCCAAACCTAATTACGAAAGTACAACGATACTTTCTAACATTTGATATGTGGTGCTGTATTACAAGGTAAGAAGTGGCTGTAATTTCATATCCATAAATGAAGACATATTGTCTTCCATAAATTAAGACATATCGTATTTATCACCCCTGCAATATCCGTTTATTCACATACTTTATCACTATTCGTTAGATAGACATATTTGTTAATCGAGGACATTTTTATATTCTAGGACATATTAGTTTACAAGAGGCTTGCTCCATAATTATCGGATCCTTAATTGTGACTTTTAGTGTTAATGCTTAATTCGATTATAAAGTTTAAATGTACCTTAATGGTTTACTTCTAAAGTACATTCATTAGTGACGAGGAGAAACGGAAGCAATTTTAGTCTAGGCCAGGTAGGTGAGAGGAAAGTTGTGCGACTCCGAATCTTCGAAGAGAAATTTCCAGTAACTTTTCATATCTCAGAAATCTGATTTAGGACTATTTGCACTTCGCCGTGGGTTTTTTGTACGACAATGGTTTTGTAATGAATTGGATCTTGCAATAAAGTTCCTAAGCTCGTAGCTAAAGGCATAGGCTTCGACTTCTTCATGAGTCTTGTTAAAGTATGCGTTGCAGTCTCGCTTACATGCCGTCGCCTTCCGCTTTGGGAAGGCGCGGTCTTCAGTTATAAGTGTTGTTATATGTGTGTTTCAGTTAACAGTGGTTTGGACTCCACGACCGCAGTCTCTATCAAATTCTTTTCTCAGTTCCAAAGTATGTCAGGCGACGTCAGGGGCAGAGCCACAATCTACACCGAGTAGTATGTACGCATATTTTATGGATATTCTCCAGCGCGACCCAATAAAGATGTAGTCTAACTGATTGTCTTAGTTGCCATCTGTAGATGTCTAGGTGTAAAGTCCTTGCGAATGGTGTTGGAACTCACTTTTAGCAACCGTAAAGCTGTTATCTGACATGAATTTGTAACCATCGTTCACCTTTTTTATTGCCCACTCTAAGTGCAAACTTCCCTGTATAGTTGCTCATCTGATTATTGCATTAAAATCATTTAAAATTAGAAGCAATTCTCTTTGGAGAAACTTTGCGATGGCAGTTTGCCAGTTTGAGTAGAAGCCCATGATATCCTCCTTATTTTCAGTACTTGCAGAGGCGTAAACTTGTATAAGGTTTAAGTTATAAGCGACGCTTTAAGTTTGATGAAAAGTATTAGGTCGTTAACTGGCTCATATACCATCACACAATTTCTCTGGCGTAGGGGTATGAGGCAAGCCACTCCATTTCGATCATTGGTGTCATTTCCAGAGAAGTATATGCTACGATGTCAATGAGAGAGTTCATTATTATTCTAGTGGGTTTCACTAAATTCACAGATATATGGACTAAACCTGGTAAACCCCCTTTCCAAAATTGTTAGCGTCCCAGGACTGAGCAAGCCGCGCATATTCCACCTAGTTTCTAGTAGCTGGATTTCCTTAAGGAGTCTGGTCACTCACTCTAGCATAGCCGTTAACCCATATCTCACCACCTGCCCCGGAGGAAGAACGGCGCCATTATTACGCCGCTATTACGCTGTTCGCATGGCAGTGGTGATTTTCGTGGGTATATAGCTGCAGTCGTTTACCGTTTTCTTCTTCACCAGTCTTTTTAGAGATTATTTTGACTTCTAGGCTGCTAAGACCTCTTCTGAGTTGCTTGGTCAAGCATATGTGGCTATCCACTCTCGGTCACCAAAGCCTCATCCGTTATCTAGTAGGGGCAACGCAGCGGTTGAACCACTGCCGTTGGCTATTTATACGAACCACAGATTTGAAATATTAGAAGCAAATGATATATAACTATAGAAAACTACAACCAAAAGGCGGAGTTTACAAAACATGCCTAAACATATATAGGGGGCGTGTTTTAATGCAGTGGTAACATGTATGTCAGCATAAGTAATTTCACATTGTCCTTAAATTTAATTTATTTTACATGTATTAGTAAATCAGAACTGCAAATTGTTATTTATTTATAAATAATTGTCTTTATTTATATTTATTTAATAAAATTGTTTTATGATATTTGGTCATTAATATTGCTTCAGTTGCTGCTCGTCTCTAAAGGGTGTATTCTAAAAGTAAACCATTAGGATATATTTAAACTTAATAATCGAATTAAGCATTAACACTAAATATCACAACTAAAGATCCGATAATTATGGGGCAAGTCTTTTGTAAACTAATATGTCCTAGAATAAATCTAACGAATAGTGATAAAGTATGTCGATAAACGGATATTGCTGGGGTCATAAATACGACACATATTGTGTTCATTTATGGATATCAACTTACAGCCATCTCTTAACTTATAATACATCACCATATATCAAATGTTAGAAAATATCATTGTACTTTACTAATTAGATTTGGATAATAAAAAGTACACTAAAATATTAATGTACTTTTTCCTTCTAATTCCTCCTACCCTTGCCCACGATTGCAATGGAAACATGCAGTGGATAACAAAGCAGATTATTATTTATTTCCTAATAAAACGTGTTCTTTTTTACGACATTTCTTATGCCAACATTGAAGAAATTAGTATTATTCTGAAATGTAATCTTAGTTTGAAATTTAATAAGAACAGCACTCGACGTGATCTTTCACTCGTTTTCATATATTTAAAATTCAAACAAAACTAATAAAGAGAATGGACTAAATAATGGACTAAAAGAAATGGACGAGTTAATTTTCCTTTTTTAAATAGCTTACTGAAATGAATTAGTAAAATACATCAAGCAATCGATTTAGTGGAATGCCATAAAATCTAGTAAAACTAGGTTGAGAGATGATTAATTTGAGTATCAATAAGGATAAAATGACTACTGAGAGAGAATTTAAAAATATAACACATCCATGCATTTAAATAAAATACTTAAAAATCTGTTAAGTGGACACGACACGAGGGTTCGTACATGTTTAGTTGTGTACATAGTATTTCTATTAATATATTCACAAGTGTTAATTTTTCCTATCATGAATATGTTGTCTACTGTTTTTAGTGTCTTGTGTCTTTAAATCAAATATTAGCTACCATGATTTTTAGTTTAGGCGTTTTGGAAATGAGGTGTAGGGAGAATGCCCCATTTTTGAATATTTTTTTTAATTTCTTTTGTAAATATACAATCTAAAATATAAATTAACCCTTTCCAATGATACCACACAAGATACGTGAAAGTAAAAAAAAATATAAGATTAAAATTTAAATAAATCGTTTGTGCATAATATCAATTAGTCAATAAGATTTACCATTAAGCCAATTTCAAGTTTCCACGTCTTGTGAATCGGCAGTGAATATGGAAAAATTCAATTAATTGCTATATCTCTCACAGGCGTAAAGACTAGAGTATTTTTAAAAACTAGGAATATGGAATCATCGCTTTAGTTCTCCTACACCCTTTGCCTAGGTTTCTAAAAATCCAATTATTTCTTAATTTTAGGTTCAGTAATCTCAAAAATAAGGAAGCAGAACATATTTCTTGCATATTTTACATGTATAAATATATATATATATATATATATATATATATATATATGTATATATATATATATATCAAGCTTCATTTAGCTGTTAAATATAAAACTTAATAAACATTATGAAATAAATTATATAAAATAAATAAATTTAATTATCATGATTACGAATGGTCAGAACTACTATAATCACATAAATAAAATAGCCGATATCACGAATATTCTTGTTCGAAGCGGCTAGCTACGAGCGCATCTCAGCGCATTATGACTAGCCATTTTGTTGTAATGTAATATTTATACGGATCATTGAAACCATATTTTCGTTGACCAAATTTTTTTTTCCTGTTTTACTATTGTGTCAATTTAAATTGTTTTTTATACAAAATAAAGAGGAAAAAATAAGCACGTTACTGCGTTTTGTTGTATTTCAAATTAAAGTAATTGTTTTGAAATGCATCCTCTAAACTTGAACCTCCTTAGCGATTTTGGCAAGGAGTGAGTTACAAAAAGCCGATTTTCATATAAAAAATGTATGAAACTATTAAAAAGTAATCAGAGTATATTTGGCTAAAATGGAAGTTTTTAGTCAAAAATGTAAACACACCCTTAAAAGTAGTTACTTTTAAGGGCGTGTTAGTGTCAATTTCAGTCATAAAAGTATCAGTATCAATTTCTGAATAATTTACGTTTTGAATGTGGAATATGTCGGTTAAGAAAATTAACCTATGTTAATCATAAGTAACTCAATATAATATATATATTAATATAAACAATTGCCTAAGTACTTTCTTAGTTATACCCATTTCCATAGCAACATTATAATAGATAGTGTGCTTGTTTAAAATTTGGAATGGTGGCAATAAAAAGTATGATCAAATTATTTTTAAAGATAGTAGTAAAAATATAGATTATTGTTTGTTCCATAAATATTAACAGCATCTTTTGGCCTACAGTATTCATGGTACTCTGGTATAAAAAAAATATACAAAATATGTTTTATTATATCCGTTTATTACACAGTCGAGAAATCTTTTAGTTTCTCAATTTAAGTAATGTGGTTATCAAGTTGCGTTTGAAGAATTAAAAATAAATTTTTAACCTATCTTGACACAATATGAGTAAATAGCTGAGATGTTGTTCCTCTGCATTACTTACTTCAACGATGCAAGTTAAAAATAATTTTTTTTTGCTTTTCGTATTTTAATAAATGTCAATATACTTAATAACAAATGTAAAAAGTGTTCATTTGCCATCACCTTTTTAAATTACAGCTTTTTTATATTTCATTGCGCGTGCATATAAAATAATACACCTCGATGTGAGATAGTCTTCAATTTATGTACCGGTAGCCATTGTCGACGCCGCGTTCGCCCTCGAGACACATTACACTTTGGTGAAGTGGTACAGAGTGCCTAATGAAACCGGCCATTGACGAATAATCCAACTTTCCAAATGGCGTAATTGGAAGTGAAAATATCAAAATCGCCCACATTTCTAAATTTAATTTACAAATTTCTACTGAAAATAAAATAACATTGCGAGGTGTATCTTTATGAGAGTATTTACTTTTTTTCGAATGGTAAAAAGAAAGTTCAGTGTTATTTTATGGTATACTCTTTAGAAGCAATATTGCAAATATTAAATTTTAAATATAATATTTATAGTATAGAACTTACGTAGTCATACGCATGCATGCATGCATATTCACAAATACATCCGCACTAAGGCATGCCTGCACACACATACACACAAACACAAAGACAGAAAGGGGGAAAGAGAGGAGGATAGAAAGAGAGATAAAGATGGTTTAATTTTGCTTTATTTTTAGAATTGTACATTTAACAAGATTCCAACAATATATATATGATCAATTACGTAGTATATCCATAATAGTTATATTAAATTACATAGGGCTCTCTTCTGAAATTACATAAAATAAGAAACGAAAATTAAAATTAAGCCCTACGCGAAATATATTAAAACTTACGCATGAAATTACAAACATGAGGAATTCTACAAAATTAATATGAAATTTCTCTCAAATTGTAACCCTTATATATTTCAATACTAACGTAATAAAAATTAGATACGTATATAGAAAAAATCGATAAAAAATCATGGACTTTGAGTACTTACCAAAACAAGGACAGTAAGAGGTATTGGCAAATAGATAAATCGTAACAAAAATAACAAAAAATTAACTAAGACAGGAAACATCAACATAAACAAAAGAAAAAAGAAAAGACGTGTGTTGAGACGTTTTGTGCGTGTTGTAAAAAACAAAAAATATGCTTTGAAATATAATATCAGATGACAAGAAATAAAATTATCAACGAAGCCTGAAAAGATAATAAAATGTCGCTATATGATATCTGCATAAATACATCTTATTTACATAAATAATTTATTGCATATTTTAAGGAATTCTCCTACAGAGCAGTTTACATCTATATATGTACGCACTTTACATTTAAATGTAAATCTAATTAGAAAATGTACGACAGCACAAACTAATTCCGCATTTTTATTTTGAAAGATGACGCATTTTTCTGAATATGAAACAATAAAGTTTTAAAAAAGATAATTTTGATATCCTTAAATTTTTTATTTTTTTCTAATTCAAAACCTTTAAAATGTATTAAAGTTTTAAACACAATAAATATACCCGAGAAATTTTCATTATGAAAAAATAATTTTAACATTAAATATATATCTGGTAGATTAGAAACCAAAAATTTATGAAGTGCCTTAATAAATTCCGTTACAAAAATAATTACATTTTTTGTGTATCTTACATGACGTTTTTTGATATTGCCAAATAATTATAGAAAATACGCCATTATCGTTTAAGATGAAAGTATCATTGGAACATCAGGAAAATTATCATGTCCTCACTATTTCTAGTCGCGCCTTACGTGTCAGTTCTAAGAAACCTTTTATAAACATGTCAAACTTACGAGTAAGTTGGCGAAGTAACTTGTACTTCTAACACCAGTTTTATTTTAACGAAACTGGTCCATGGTCGATAACAATTTTCGTGATAACATTCTCACTGAATTCATTTCATTAGTTACTACAGCTAACACCACAAGGCAACTTTGTCAGTAAAACAAGTTTTATGATCTTTCTTGTCATCAATATTTATCGATGGCATTGGATCCTATCAGCCTTGAGATGAAATGCAAGAAAGTTTTTCCTTAAGCATGTTGAAACATATTTTTGCGTTACGTATTGTACTCTCGGGAAAAATGGGTATGACGTATACTCTATCTATATTTATTATAATGGGTATACTCTATCTATATCTATTATTATTTATCTATATATTATTTAACTATATCATTATAATAATAGAGTATATTTATCTTTATATATTCTATATCTATTATTATTTCTCTATATATTATTTATCTTTTTTTAAAATGGTAATATTTAATAAATTTATCACCTTGAGATTTTGTATTTAATTCCGAATTTTCATTCAAGCTAAAGATTTTATGCCAATATATGTGTAATTGATCATGTCGTGTATTAATGTTAAAACACGTTTAATCCACGACGTGATTAATTACAATCTGTTGCATTTTTAATGGAGATGACGACCGATATTCTATCGCCTCATTTAGGTTTTAAGTTCTAGACTTGACTTTAATCGATTTAAATTAATCTCATTCATGTTAAATTTGGCGGTTCCGTTTCTAGGTCCATATTTGCAAATATGGACCTAGAAACGGAACCGTGGCAAAATACATATTAATGACACCGAAACTCAAAATGTATGGAATAACTACGAAAATGTAGGAAATGAACTGGCTGATTCTTTATTAGCATGTAAGGGAAATATTTTAAGTTAATTTTTTTTATATTTGGAGAGTTTTGCGATACTAATTAAAAATAAAAAGAAACCTTTAAAAAATCTAAGCTCAAAGAATTAAACAGTTATTTTGTGCAACAAATTGATTGAATATGTCGAAATCGGTTTGAAATAACAATTATTTTGGTTATGGTCATATTATTGGAGTCAAGCAGCATTGAGCGCATTCATTACTAGAATGCGTGACTGGGTGGAAAAATCACGTATCTGTTAATAAGTATCACTTTTAGAAGTTCTATAATTTTTTTTAAAAAAACATTTCTATTGAGTTTGATACGAAAAACTATGTTCTGTATTTAATAGACTCGCTTGTTTTTAGTTCTGTATTTAATGAAAATAATGGACAAACAAATTTAGTTTGTCCATTGTTAGCTGTAATTTGGTAGTTTATTTGCCTAATCTAGTGTATCAGCGTATTTTTACCGGACTATGGCAAAGGAAGAATTTTGAATATCACAGACTATGTAAGTATTAATGTATGAGTATTTAATGAGTAATTTGTTCTTTCCAACAGATTAAACTACTTAAACGATATCAACAAACAAGTATCCTTAGATTCGTTTTGATCCAAAGAGTATTTTAGGATAAGTAAGATTACATGTAATTTAGCGCTCTACAAAAAACGAACAAATTTCCCACTCTTAGAAAAGTCAATGAATATAACATTAAAATAAAGTGACTGAATTATCGGGCAAAATATCAAATATTTACAATGCAAGGGCTGTTGATAGTTCTAATGATCCAAAAAATATATGGCCAAACGCCTAAGTCTTTAGAACTTTAGAAAGTGTCCAGGTGCATCATTAAACCCTCCCGGTCATATTTAGCTGTAGTACCCAAATATTTACAGTACTAATTCCATGCTAGTTGCTAAACTACGCTTATTACAAACATATTCACTGTTAAAATATTAGGTGATCTTAAACATCATCATCGTTAATTTTCTAGAACTATAAAACCTACAAACTTGAAATTTAGCACGTATATTCCTCTTAGTTTTAGGGCGGTAAAGAAGAAAGTTTTTTATGAGAATTCAACACTAAAGACATAAAAAGGGGGCTGCGGGTTTTATGTAATGAAAACGTTCCGAAGTCGTTAAACGTAGAAATAATTAAAACACGCTATATATATATACGTATTGTTTATGGGATGCAAAGAAATTTTTAGACGTTCTGAAAGCCACTTTTCACAAAAATGTTTAAATCTAGATCAGTAAATTAGTACAGGTGAGAATTTAATTAAATAATTTTAAAATAATGATTCAAAATGTAAAAGAATCACAAAATTCATCATACTACAAAATTTTATAAATGGTACATAATTAAACATAATCTTATTAATTAATTAATCAGTTTTTAATATTATTTGCTTGGTGTAGATAGGTTCCAATTCTAAACAAACACAGATATTTAAACAAGATTAGGTCGTAAAACAAATTAAACCGCTAATCAAGTATTATATAAGACTAAAACTAGAACATAGTGCTATGCTATTTACATAAAAAAACTTAATTTTCATTTTATTAAATAAACCAATTAACTCTTCATTGGAAATCAAATGGATGACTGTTGAAATAAAAAAATTGCTTCGTACGAAGAGAAAAATAATTGTCACAATTTTTTTTGCAAAAGATTCTGATTTCTAATTTGCAAAAGTACCAATTGGAAAGTAGGTTTTTCCAGAAAATAAACGTAATTACAGTTTTATTTGTCCCTTGTGCACTGTTTCTCATTGTTATATTTTCATTAACAATGCAAATAAAACATGTAATCAAAAACTCTACGAAATTCATTTCTCGGACTGGTGTTTGCCATCGGCGTTTTTTCAAATTATATTTACTATACGGCAGGCAACGCGTGACGGATAACATAATGGAAAAACGAAATAATATCGTCAATGTTGAATTTAATAATATAAACCTTTTTATTGGCTCGTTTTTGTTCACGGAGTTTTCGACCTACTACATTTATTGACTAAATTTGGCTTACGTAACCGTAGATAATTTCAATCATCATGATTATATTCTTTTAAATATGTTGTACGTGTTTCTTTTTTTTTTAACGGCTAATCACTTGCGGCTATTACTGTTGTTTCGCTTTTGTGTAATTGAAGACGCTCTTTAAACAAAGGAAATTAGCTATATACTAGCTTTTGCCAATGACTTTTAATAATTAGTGAACATTCTATGAGAGTAAATAATTAAATGTTAGGTATAGTGTGGTGACTAATACAGTGTATCAATAAAAATTATTAAATATTTTTTTTTAAAAATCGACTGCAATAAATAGGTTCCAAAAAGTAAAAAGTAATTAACTCAAAATAAGTAGGTACCTATTCACGTAAGTTATTTATTTTTCAAATCGATACCAGCACCGCCGATCAACTTAATAAAATGCTAAATTTTATATTATAAATACGCTTTTCATGAATTAAAGTTTTATATTAAAATTACAAATTAAGTAAAATTATATATTTTTTAAGCTTGTTCAATCGTGTTAGAACTGACTTAAAACAAAATTAAGTAATTTTCTTCTTTATTGTGTTATTATTTATTACTTTTTAGCATCTACTGTTTTTGAAGTAAGTTTTTTTAAAAATATATTTTATTTTATGTAGTTATCTCATATCTCCAATATTACTCAACCAATTTCGATAATTTTTGGTAAGAATCGGACTATGGAAATTGAAGATACAAAATGAAATCCCCCAAAATTGAACACCGCACGTGTTATGATCAAATTTTGATCAGTTGACTAGGATAATATTTATTTATTTGGAATTATATACTACCTATATTATTCCATGGAAACTTGGTTCGATGTTGATTATGGAAATTAAAGATAGAATTACTCAACATTGAAGAGTACAGGTGCCGTAATTTATTATTGATGATTAAGGTCAATTATAATCTTATAAAACTTAAGAGTCACACAAATTTGCTTTTTAACGAAATCAAGGTGCTTGATGAAGCCGAAAGGTGGTAACAGGAACTTTTTCGTGATGAGAATTAAATTTAATGAGTTTAAACTCGTTTAACTTGTCCTGCAAATAAGTAATAGAGTAAATATATAAGTATGAACGGATACGTAAAATACCAATTCAACATGTGATCCATAAATTCAGATGCTATAAATATACTGCTGCCTAAGCCGTGAGACTGGAAGATCGGCGTTTTTTAATTAGTATTGCAAGTCTCAAGTAGAAACACATCAACTCCGAGTTCTAATTCTACAGTCATCCTCAACAGTGAAATTTCAGAATCTGATGTTTTTAAATCAGAATTTTTGCCCTCAAAAAGAGACACTATTACTGAACTCTGGGTTCAAATATCTCAATCTTGATGCTAAGAGACTTGAGGATTAGTTGTTTTAAATTAGTGCTGTAGGTATCAAGCAGAATCTGATGTTTTTAAATCAGAATTTTTGGCCTCAAAAAGAGACACTATTACTGAACTCTGGGTTCATATATCTCAATCTTGATGCTAAGAGGCTTGAGGATTAGTTGTTTTAAATTAGTGCTATAGGTATCAAGCAGAAACTTTTATATTGAACTCCGGGTTGCAACCGTTTAAAAATTTTCTGTTTGCAAAGCAGAGACTTAGTCATTGAACTCCGGGTTCCAACTCTTTAGTTCTGATGCTGTAGGAATACTGTCTACCTAAACTGTAAGACTTGAGGATCTGCGGTTTTTAAATTAATATTTTATGTCTCCAGCAGATACTCTGCCAATAAACTTCGGATTTCAACTCTTCTGTCGTGATTCTGTAAAGGTAATTTCTGCTTAAATCGCGAGACTTGATGATCTTCAGTTTCTAAGTTAGTATTATGGGTTACTCTGCCAGTAAACTCCGGGTTCTAACATCTCAGTCTTGACGATGTGGGGGTAAAGCCTGCTTAAATCGTGCGACATGCGGACCTGTTGTATATAAATTATTTATTCAGTCTCAAGTATAGACTCCATCATTGGACTCTGGGTCCAAATCTTCTATCTGGTTTTTTCAGGGCCAACTTCAAAACTAACATTTCAGAATTTGCCATATTTGAACGTGTATTTTGCGTCTCAAGAAAAGACTCGTCAACTAAACTCAAGGTACCGGCTTCTTAGTTCAGATGGAATGAGGTAATGCCTACCTAAAACATGAGACTTGTGGATCTGCTGTTTTTAAATTAGTGTTGTGAGTGCCAAAGAGAGACTCTGTCATTGAATTACAGATCGGTCCGAATCGGAATTTCTTGATCGTAGTTTGTGGCAAGTGAAATGTGGCACTGAATTGTGTGCATGGATGTGAATGTACATGTGAATATCAGAGAAAAGATGGATATCGTTAATATTAGAATATATTAGAAGCGAGCACGAATATTAGGGAGGACATAAGTATACCTTGGCACCGATTCCAATAATCTCTAGTAGTTTTGCAATTTTTTGCAAAGTTTTGATGTAACTATCACATAGGCATGTATTTTAATTATGATTTTGCAGTTTATAGCGTGCATATCATTACTTGAGCTATAACATTTAAAAATTCAATTTTGCTAAAAGTTTACGTAATGTAGTATTTATTTAACATTAATTAACATACGAGAATACTATATAATGATATGATTAAATATTTATATCAATATTATGAATTTATAGGAATAAAATATATATTTTTCCTTCATCGAATGTTTCGTAATTTTTGTGATCGTAAGTATTCTAGTTGTAATTGATCTATCAAAAATTTCGATGATTCCTAATTACCATGTGTTACAATATTATAAATATATGTATCCATATTACATACAAAAATTATTGTTGCAAAAAGATTGAATTTTCTCAATAGAATAATTATTAATATATTTGCCAGTAAACATCACGTAATAAAATATTAATTACGGAAACTGTTAACGACGTAAAAGGGACATAAATCGGTTAGTAAATAATATAAGTGACGAAAATCTATTAGTAAACGATGTGACAGGAACAAAAAAGTTAATAAACAATGTAATATATAATAATAGTGGACATCGTAGAAAGGAAAACAAAAAATATATACCTTTCTTCTCCCGGTCCCGGTTCCCCTTTCCAAACCTCTATAACCAATAATATAAAAAAAATAGTTTTTTGGTAAACTTTAGGCAAATTTTAAAAGGTTGCCAAAAAAATAATAGCAAAAATTATAAATTTCGTAGTTCTAAATTATATTTGACGATATTTTTTCGCTTGTGAAACACATATTGGACAATATGATAAAAGTTAAAAGTATTTGTAAATGTACGGAAACCACATTTCATTAGTTAATAAATTCCACTAATATATACGTACATATTTTTTTCATATTAATTTTTCCAAGACTTCCTATTGTATTTGCTTATTTTGTATTTAAATCAAGATTATTGCTTTCTTACTACACAAGATTTATAATTTGTGTTCCTACTAAATAATGTCTAATATTACATGTATACTACTCTAAGCAATGCCTTTTAATGGCGCAGCATAATTTTTTTAAAAATTGCAAACAAATTTATGCTGGTATTTTTTTTCTTGTCTTAAAAACGTATAAATTTTAAGTTAGGGAAAAATAACGAGGGTAAAGTACTACACTTAAAAGATTTACTCTAATGCAGTTGGACTCACAATCCTCCGTCGTTTTCTCTTTGGGACTCGCAGCATATGAATAATGAACATATGGATTAATTTCTGTGAAATTCATATTTTATTATTACGAATAAATTATACCTATGGTGTTATATGCATAGAAATAAGTATTTTTTTAATAAATATTATCTTTATTACGTTTTGAATATGAGGCCTTGTAATCAAAAGCGAATTCGTGACATTATTTGTTTGTATAGTAGCAATATTGTGGGAATTTTAACTCTCTGTATCATATTTAAAGACGACTTGTGTACGGTATTTTAGTTTCAACTCTATAATAGCTAGAGAGAGATCGACTTTCGACATCCGTCGTCATCGACGCTGTATTGTCGTCGCTTCATCTACATTTTCAGTTTAGTTGATGCTTGTTAGAAATACTTTATTATATATTTGGTTTCAATCCATCTTTAGCTTCCACTGAGCAAGAATACGTAGTGATAATGATTCATCGCATCGAATTGCCTTAATTCACATCAAGGACGGGGGAGCAAGATTTCTATTAAGAGAGGTTACGTAGCATGCGTAACACATTATTGAATATCTAAATAACAAAAAGATAAAATAAGTTATGATGGTGAAGTTATGGTCATACGAAATAATTGAAACTTTTCTATTCACATTTTCGGCAATACAAAATTTTTTTCAAAAGCAATTTAAAATAAGTATTTATTTACCAGAGAAATTACTCGTAGCTCCGATTTATCAAAAGTAAGTATTTCTTGGCCGAATGCTATTATTACTTCTATTTTTCTTTTAAAACTTTATAATTGAAATTATAGAAATAAAATTTGCTTCTAACGAACCGGTATATATTTCATAAATCTACCGATTTAAGTACTTATTTCACATTTTTTTGTGACCATGCTGTAGTATAATAGGGATTATATCACTATACTATTTTAAGTCATTCCATAAAAAGGGAAAGTCCCGATTACCACAAAAAAAGTTTTTGCGCAACCTTTTTTAATCCTGACAATGTAGTCAGTGTGGAAAAATAGGACGCTGCATTTCTCGAACTTTTCAAGTTTTTTAACAGATACTTCAAAAGTATACGTATACGAAATACCTACATATTTATATATACATATATATATATATATATATATATATATATATATATATATATATATACGTACACACAACAACGTAATTCTCGCTTATCCATTAACATTTTTTTGGCATGGCAACATCCTTCTCCTCTTACTTATGTTGACCCACTCTGTGCGCTAATGCAGTACATTCATAAATTTGTTGAAAGTGCAACGTTAATATCTATTTTATAAGAATCTTCACAGGAAGAACATGGTAGTTCGTAAAATATTTTTAAATTCATTTTAATAATTATTCATCGTTCTAAACGTTTATATTTATAATAAATACCCAAAAATATTTCAAATTATTTTATGTTAACAGCAAAATAAGTCCGTGGTAAACACCTTGAAATGGAACATAAAATCATAGAAGATATTTAGGTTCTCATTTTAACTAATCAACCTTACCGAGACGGGACAAAATGAGTTTAATATTAAAAAAGAAACGAGTGCAAGTAATCTTCACGCGCGGTTAACATTTTTTGAAGGTTTGGCAAATATTATATGGTCGATGGTGTAGTTATTTTGCATAGTACATACTACCAATAGCAAATTTCGAATCACGGTTGATTTACGACCATATGTTAAGGATTTATATTTTTTTATGAACTCTGTAAAGGATAAACAGTGATTACTGTTTCGACAATTCCATATAACGAGTAAAGAGTCCATCTTATCGTAAACTAATGTCTTAAAAAGAACAAATCTGAGAGTACGGAACGGCGGGCAGAATATATTAGTCCGCTTGTTTTTCATTTATCTGCCATTTAATGAATAGTCCATAGATGCAGGTGTCATAGTCAGCAGTCTGAATGTAAACCGTGCTCAACTCGATAGACAATAGTAGACGACCAACATAATTTTCTATATCCCGTCTATAAACCATTAAGTGCCATTAAGAGTACCTTTTACTTTAGCTCCATTTTTACAGATTTAGCTGCTCATAATTACAACTCCAAAAGGCGATTATGTGTTTAAAAATCAAAACCCAAAGAATTGAATACACAAAAAATGTTATATGCACTCTGTTTATATGTACGCATTGATAAAGATAGTAATTACATAACCAAAAATTGATCCTGTTAATTGGGTAAATATATAAAATAATACATAGTTTTAAACTAGGACAAGGGTTTATTATTTACCAAACTAACATGCATCTGTTCACACACTCTTCTCACATTTTTCCATATTCAAAAGAAACAATTATGTATATTTCTCAGAAAAATGATTTATTTTATTTTATTTCGTCATTTTTTTAAAAATTTGTTTCAATGAAAATAATTGCTTTCAATCGAGCAAAGCTATGGAATTTAAACAGCAAGTGCATTTGAAGGTAGTGCCTAATTACTCACATATACATAGTATCGTATATATAGTTGTACTCCAATTAAACTTACATTATTTTTTGTATTCTATCAGTGTGTCGAAGTAAAAAGAAGTACAAACAATATACACTATGTATAGTAAGGAGACTTTGGGACTTTAATCTATAATAGTATTACATGGGTAGAAATTATAGCACTTTTTTTACATATAAAAATTGTCATAAGTCATTATTACGAAAATGCATCACCTATATTTCGATAAACATAGGAAATGTGGCAATATTGCATGATTACTTTTCTTAACGATTGATAGTGAATTTGACCTAACTATCCTTTTCATTTGCATAGTTTTAGCATAAAAAGGATAGCAAACAGAAAAGAATATGAAACTAAATTTCAACAACTTTGTTTACATTTTGTAAATCAAAATTATTCCCATTTAAAAATCTTTAACATCCATTCATTATTACCTCAAATATTACAGGTTATAAAAAATATTTTTATCAATTTTTAAAGTAAACTTGTCGGAATAACTATTAATACGATATTTTTTTCATTCGTCGCTTAGATGAATTATTATTCGCTTCTTATTAATAAAATAATATAAATTTTAATTGCTTATTACAAATTCAATCTTTATGGATTATTTATCATTTAATATGGCAACCCTCACATTTCTTTTGGATGGAATATTTTTCAAAGTTTAGTTTGACATAACAGTTGATTGGTTATGAATAGAATATAATATGGAATGCTATATTATTCTGTTAAATGATTTATTTGTGATATCGAGTGAGTGAAATTAAGAATATGTCATTTTTTAGCGCTGATGGAACATGGTAATAGTATATGTATATGTATATATATATATATATATTCACATATTTATATACGCTTTTGCTTTTGACTGCTTTTTAAAAAATTTTTCGACTTAGTGGCCATTCGTAGTTATCTTCCTACAAATAGGAATTATTGTAAAAAAATAAATTCAGAAATTGAGCAATAATGATTGTATACAGAAAAAAGTTTGGAGTAATTTTTTTACACAAATCATGACGAGTGGAAATTTGTTAGTTAATTACGTTTTTTTATGAACATTCTTTTGTTTACAGAAAAAGTAAAATTATCTTCAAGTACATCATAACATTTTATCCAAAATACTCCCGGCTAGCCATTCACATTGTTATTTATTTTCAGTAAAAGATAAATTTGAAAATTTCAGTTGAATGACATAGACTATAGAGCGAAACATTCCTGCAACAATGAAATGCACATTCACGGAAATAAAGTCAAGTAGGAAACAATAACTAATCCCGTGAATTAAACTGGCCGGCAAAATATGAAACGGAAAACTAGATATTTTCACTCGGTTTTTATTTTGTTTACTCTGGATAAAAGCTTAGAACTTTATTATAACACAATTATTTCAAGTGTAAGTGTCGTGTGTGATGCGCTAATTAAACAATACAAAATTTGTTTCAATGAAAATAATTTCTTTCAATCGAGCAAAGCTATGGAATTTAAACAGCAAGTGCATTTGAAGGTAGTGCCTAATTACTCACACTTATGGAGGAGACACATATACATAGTATCATATATATAGCTGTACTCCAATTAACCTTACATTATTTTTTGTATGCACGGGATATTTCATTGGGAATATAGTAATAAGCTGTGGAACGGTTACTTTGTCCTACCAATCGGTCGTTTGTTTGAAATAACGTAACCAATTTTAATTTCTTTCAGAAGGCTGTGAGAAGTTTCTCGTAATTTCGTACTTCACAAAATGGGAATGAAATTTATAAGTTTCATTTAAAATTATATGCACTGGTAGTGTCCGTTTGTGTGTTCGTTGCACAAATTTTATACTACTTGCAAAAATTTAAGTAATGTTATTTTCGAAAAAATATTTTATGTGCAGAAAATATTGGTGTCTGCGATAAGATCTCTTAATACCCGTGATTCAAAGATTCAATTGAAAATGTTTCCTAACTGAATGCCTCCAAAGTGTTTATACATGTGGAAAATTATATTAAATTATATTTTTTAATTATATTTTTTTAGAAATTCCACATTTAAAAAAAACATTTTCTAAAAATGTTACAAATCAGGGCAAATTTATTCGTGGGGAAATATTTTTTTTAATTTTGTGGTAAAACATCGAGATCAAAGCATCTTTAAGAAATTATTTTTTTTGGACATTTTAAAATATAATTTTTTATTTGAAACTATTAGAATTACTAGGTACCCGTTGCTACCCTCCGAAGATGAATTGTTATGTGATCCAAAATAGTAGATTTCTATCCAAGTTGTAAAGTTAAAACGTTATTTTAATTATACAAAATGTAAAAAATTCTTACTTTTTCAGATTGTCAATAAATGTATCTGAACATATAATTTATAACGTCGTAAAATTACCCATCATTTCATTTCTTTCCGCATACGTAAATACTACAAAGCGACATCTGGGCTGGAATAATTTTATTACACTTTCGTCGTTTTATATACAATTTATAACTTCATTTTACCAACATGTATTACTTGAAAGAAAATATGATAAATGGACCCTGCGTGACATTCAGCTCTTACAATGATATAATGTAACAAGTTTTTCGTTTTCGGGTGCTCTTCTTTAGGATTTATGTAAGTTTATTTACCTGCTATTCTATTTTGACTGCAGTTATAACTAAGTAATTACAGTGAATACATTTTAAAATAACCTTGCTATATATTTTAAACAGCCTTATTGTAAATTAGTGAGAAGTAAATGCCGTGATCATAAAAAAAATGTCTGTGGTTTGCAAGGCATATGTTTTAATTTTTTATTTACTAACAATCCTCTTACACTTTTTAACGTTCTACAGGTTATATTCTTTAAGCGCATTTTTTTTTAACATTTAGAAAAAAATCAATTAATAATCAACAAATGCACGTAAAAATAGATTAGCGAGAGCAGTGTAATAATGATATGTAGATAACAAAACTTATTTACGAACAGTTTTTGTTAAGCTTTTTAATTGTTTGAAAAAAAACAAGGGAAAGATAAACAGATTACTATTATATATATATATATATATATATATATATATATATATATATAAAGATTCTCTTGAGTTATGTATTTAAGTTGTTTTAGAGCGTCATGATGAAACCACCCACGTACGAGTTTAACGTCTTCCAGCTTTCGAAACAAGCTATTTATTGAATGTATCATATGTGTAATTATTTTATTGTAAAATTACAACAGAATATTTTAATATTCAACAAACTCCATTTTCACTACTAGCGGATCTATACATGGCAGCGAAGTGAATTAAATATGTTAACATTGTTAATAAATGTTAATGTCTAAATGGTTGCAGTTCAATGAAAAATCAATACGTAGAAAATTTTAATTTCCACTCCCTATATAAGTTAATCGCTCCAGTTATATTTCAGTTAATTATTTAAGAAAATATTGGTTCAATAGCATCCAATAAGTGAGAAAATGATTCAAATTTCTTGGTCTTTTTTATATGTCGCATTAAAAGTTCACACATTTTTATTACGTGCATTTTTATGTTTTATATATATATATATATATGTGTGTGTGTGTGTGTGTGTGTGTATGTATATCTATATACATATACATACACACGTGGTAAACACTGCTGAAAATATACTGCCGAGACATTTTCCGAACTTACATTTTAAATCAATATTGTATAGGTGGATGTTATTGAAATTTTCTTACATCGTTAAGTTTATAAAATAATGTTCACACTGTAAACGTACCGATTATCAAAATTGTTTTGATAATACCAGAACAATATATACCTATTTAGACTCTCTAGCGGATTAAACCTAGAAATTTATTTAAAAGTTATGACTATGATTATGTCACAAGTCAAATTAGAACATATACAAATTTTATTTAAATATTTTTAAGTTCAATACCTCCATTATGATAATACATAAAACTTTACTATACCATTTATTACTCAAAAAGATATTTTTGAAAGTTCTCTTTCCCCCGTCGGTATTTACATGTAAATAAAGTAAACAAAAAAGATAAAATAAGGAAGATATAGTAAGAACAAATATTATACTATTTATATTTATTGTCATGCCTCTCACTGATCTGGTTGATTAAATTCATAAATAAGACAGAGAAGACATTTGAAGCTCTAATATCGCCGTAATGTAATTGAAAATTAAATATAAGTATTACAACTATTTCCGCGATAACATTATTTCTTAGTGTTGAAACGTTAATAACTAAAGTAAACTACATAAAGCAAATACTTAAGAAAGTTTTACAGGTTTTCTTGTCAATATTTATCTATGTAATTGGATCCAATCAGCCTCTTGTGGAGATACGGGAATATTTTCCTTAAGCGAATTAAACGCAGTTAGCTTTCAGTATCGTATATTATAATTCAAGAGAACTTGACGCGAATACCGTTCATTCATTTTTACTAATAAAAGCTTTTGAAATCATTTGATATTAAACTTGCATGCAAGTAATTTAATGGCGTAATACAGAAGATATGAGTATGTATACTTAGTTTAATGGTGCTACGCACCTGTGGTTTTAGTTATATTGAAATTTGATGTTCACTCTGGTATTAAAAAAATAATACTAAAAATGGAATGAAATGCACCATGCATTTCATATACTAAATATATTGATAACATTGAGGTATAAATCTTGTCGCCGTCATTTAGAAATGCACCCAGGCGAATATAATTTTTATATTATTATACTGCATTCTGAATTTGGCAACCGATAGAGGAAACCTGATCTTGGATCCTGAACTATTTATTGGCAAAGAACGAAGGGGCTTATATGGAAATTAATTAGATGTGCGATGGATTATTCGGTTACGATCAATTTGTGTGTGCTTAACGACTTTGACGGTTTCAACAAATCGTTGTATATAACTCGGTTGCGTACCCCTCTAAGTTGCCAATTTTATAAAGTCTAAAATGATTAAAATACTGTAGAAAAAATTTCACGGAACATTTGTAAAATGGTATAAATCTTATCGCTGCGTTCGATATTCTCTTCCTGGGTCCAAAGCAATTCTTTTCTCGTCTGAATAAATACCACACATTTGGTTTATTTGTTATTCCCGTCCGTTTATTTTTACTAATATAAGAAATATTATTTGGTCATTCCAAGAATTTTTTTCACTAATTGTAAGTTAAATACGATGCATTACGTATCACTTTCAACATCTGGTAGGTCACCGTTTTCGTCAAATATGACGCAATGGGTGAGTAGCCATTCCCCTGCACCCTCTTATAGTGGATACACCTGTATGTAGTGCTCGTGTCACCAATTTTCAATACCGGCTATGGCTAATCAGGTACTTACATACCGTTTTGCATTTGTGATTCCACATATTACTGATTGCAATAAAGAGATGGTGATAATGATAAGGTGATAGGTCGTTACGTTTTAAATGATGAGAATTATATTTTGGGCAGAGATTGTAAATGTGGAAGTTTACAGAAACGTGCAACTTTGAGCGGCGTATTCAGCAAAATGGAATTCACTGCGAAGAAGTATTAAACTATTAACAAGGACAGGGATGTAAAACATCTGTAAAGAGAAATTGATCAAGTACGAGTAAGTAAGTTTTTAATTTTTTTGAACAAATAATTTTAATTTTATTAATACAAATTAATGAGCCCGCTAATTTAAAAAAAATAATATACATAGCTGTTAAAAAGTATGAAAGGAAAATTGGAATCTTCTTTCACAAAGTAACGTGTACAAAAACTTGATATTACTCACGCGTTTACTCCGATTAAAATGTATTCGTTTGAAAAATAGTATGGACGGGTCCAATATTTCCAATAAATTATTAATTAAGGCAAATCTATTTCTTTTGATATGCGCTCTAGAATATCATTTTCAATTTTGGTTACTTATTTAAACCTAACCCGTATATAGACTGAGTTGTGTAACTTTTACCGTAAGTGCTCATCACCACTGTACGTAAATATGTAAGATTTTATAAAACAAGAACTTTTAAAGAAACTCTCAAGGATGCATTAAGGTTCGTTAAAGCAATTCAGATACATAATTAAAATAACTAATTTCATTGTATGGAAAGAAAAAGTGGATTGTTTTTTTCTTTATGCTTGTTGAGGTTATTTGTATCAATACTATGTTTTGAAACTTTTGTCAGGCTAGTTCTTCATTAATTAAAATGTTTAAGAAATTCTCTACACTATATAATTATTGAAAATAAATAATAGGAACCGTTAACTCTTCTTCATTGAATTAGTTTATTCCATTCAATACATATATGTTATATATTTTTAGGTAAATTTATTTCAATAAAAAATTCAATGCAATTCATTTAGTACCTATATGTTATATAATTTCAAGTCAATTTCCTAGATTTAAAATTTTCCATGTCAAGAAGATTTCACTTTGTATCCATCGATCATAGTCCTCAGACAACAAACCCAAGGTTTACCATTAAGTTTAAACAGACTCTCATTCACACACACGCGCGCACACAGCAACACACACATGCATACACCACACACGAGAGCGCGCAATCGAGCACACACACATGCACAAATTTCCTAATTAATCTGGTCGAAAAAAACACAAAAAAGGTTATACTAAAAACTTTGTTGCATTCCTAATCGCATAAAACACATGTGATAGTTTTTAAATTATATCTGTTTAAACTATAAAAAATTTACTAAAAGAACATACATTTTTGATATACCATACCATTTATTTATGCGTATCATTTCTGTTTACGCATATGTAAATGATTTATTGCAAGAAAGAAATTTTAAAATAAAATAACTTTCGTGTAAATATTTTTTCCTCACTTGTTAAAAAAAAACAACTTAAACTCTATTCAAATACATGCGCCTACGATTTTATGACATCTCCATAAAATGTAATTTCAGTTTGATAAATGTTTCTCTGAGAAATGGTACTTTTCATTTCACATTTTAATGAATTTTTAAATCAAAACCTAGTTAATTAATTAAATAACCTTTTTCTTATGTTGAAATTATTGTTGAAATCTTACCACAAAACTATTTAAGTTTCTACAATCGACTAAACAGCTCTATATTATTTTCTATTATATAAACAAAATCCTCATTACAAGTCCGAATCTGAATATTTATAAATTTTGCATGATATGAAACAAACCGTCTGCGGTTGTAATTATAACACCATTGTTTCTTGTTACTTATTCTGGTATTACGTATGAGTGTATGCTGTTCAAATAGTTTTTTTTCAAATCGTGTTTGCTAAAATAATTTTGGGAAAACATAACAACTGTTACAACTTATCGTCTTGTTTACAATAAAGTAAAAACTAAATTGTAAGAAAGAAGAAATTATTTGAAGAAATATGTGTTGATCTTTACAAATACTTGTTGACCCTTAAAAATTCTATTGTCCTGTCTGTCTTCAACATTCTGTTGGAATCCACATAAACTAAAACCCTCGAGAATAACTAGGGCTTACCATCGACGATGCTAGTATGCCCAGGTAACAAGACTGAAATATCGTTTCTCCTCATATACAAATGATGAGTGTCTTAGTATACCTTTGATATCACATGGCCTTGGCCTTGAGACTAGATGAAAACTAGTGACACCAAAGTGTTGTATATTATTATCACAATAAATCATCTGTTCGCAAGTAATAGAAGTTACCGAAACGATTTCATATGAATAAGCTTTTTGTAATTTCTAAAGGGCATTTTCGCGGTATTTTTAATAATGTTTAAGTATTGGGCATACAAACGCTTTCAAGATTTATACGGACATAAATACCGGTATAATTGGACCTAAATTTCTAAGTTTCAGATACTAACAGGCTGCGTAATTTTTAAAGTATTATGATCAAATCATTAGCTTTATTATAAAATAAAATAAATTACTCGATAAAATTACTTACGCAAAATATGGGAGATATTTGGCAATAAAATATAACTTAATTACTCTAAGGTAAAATTTGAAATTATAATTTTAAATAAATACCTTTTGAATAATGAATATATTTGGCGTTTATTTTGCAGAAATTCATTATTCATAATTAAATGAAACTATGTGATGTAGTATTATATATACTTTCTTTAAGGTCTTTGCCACGACCTAGGTTTCATTGTATTACAACATCTTTAGGTGAGTTGTTAGCAAAGATCTTTGCCTTTGACTTTTAGAATAGATTCTTTGGAACATTAATTTCTAATTGTACCGTGTTGCCTGAAAAATACTATATTCTATCACTTTATTACAATATTAATTTATATATGTATTTATTTCATTTCATATTTATTTTTCTTACGAAAAATCTACTCTGACAGTTATTTTTACGTAGAAGTTGACTATTAATTTCTTAAATTTTGTTTTTACTTTCTAATTTGATAATACTTTAATAATTTATTTAGTAGTATAATGAAAATGAGTGAATGTCACAAAATTTGCCAAACACATCTGTAAAGAGCACAATATTATTAGCAAACAAAGCTTATTGTATTTTTGTGAGAATATTTTTAAGAACGTATTCTTCTTTAAAATTAGGTTCCATCTAATTTTCTTGACATTTTAATTCACTGTTTACAATTGTGAGTCACTATAACCGCGTCATATTTCAAATCTTTAACTTCATTGTTTCGGAAATAAAAAGAAATTAGTGATTTCTGCAGTTGATAAGCCATTTTATCATTTCAAAATATGTATTAATAATATATCAAATTAAAAAACAATTTTAAAACTGTGTCTAAAAATTGTTTTATTAATTCTAATTATATGTCAAATTAGAGATACTTGTGTACTTATTCTTCGGTTAGTTCAAAAATATTAATAGGAAAGAAAATTTAAATTAATTTAAATTTTAATTAAACACCCAATGATTTAATATCATCATTTTAAATAGGTATATTCTAGATATTGTATAATAGGTTCATTTTCTCTCGTCATCTTGACATAATTCTATTTACTGCAGATGTATTATTATAACAATACCCAATGCTTTTATTCGTCACCCACAGGAGCAGGCAAATATCCTAAAATGACAAGCGAGCTCGAATAATTGAAGTACAAATCCCTCGCTTCGAAGTTTGTCCCGCGCAATTCGTAATGGAAGAAAGGATAAATAGAAGCTACGTGCCATTATATGTATTCAATAATATGGTGCTTTGTAAGAACGAATATTTCTGTTAATGTGGTAATTTAATAAATAAAACACATTAACAAAAATTAACATTTCACTTATTTATAAATCCTAATGCACACAAAAGATTGCACGAAGTTAAGGCGAACTTATTGCTGTAGGAGTAATACCTTTCATTCGTTAACGACTATTGCTTAATGTAAATCCGCTGCAAGTTAGAAAAAAGTAAGCAAATATATTATAAATTACAAAAAAAAATTAATGAACTAACATCATATTACAAAAAATCGACGTGATGAATAAAAAACATTCACACAAAAAGAAATGAAGTTAAGCCATTTAAAGTGTTTAGAACAAATTTTAAAAACAATAATTGACGATTAGTTTTCAGTATTAGGACCCTGTTGTTTCTTAAATCGTGGTAGTATGAGATAGTATACTACTTCAAGACAATATGTAAAATGGATGTTTAATTATTAAACTAGTTCTAATTTAAAAAAAAAAATTATCGAAGTCAGGATAACATATTTTTCCCTAATCAGTTAAAATTTAACGCAGTAAAAGTATCAGCTAAACAATGAAATTGAATTTTAATGTGTCGAAAATTCATTCAAATTAAAAAACATGAGATTACAGAATGAGATTTTGATCAGAGTAATAAATCCAATTCTTTAATAGTTAGAATAAGTATTATAGCTATCCAGTTTACTGTTCGCTGCTGTAAGTTAAGGCATGATTTTTGAAAGCAGTTTAACTATAAACGATAACTTGACACTTATTAAGATTTATTGAAAGACTCATTTTATAACGTCACTAACTGAGTAAGATAAGTATTCCGATTCAAAGCATAGATCATAATATTGAGAAATACTTTGATCGCTAAATTTATGTCAGTAATCTCTTATATGTCAGTAATAAAGAAGATTGAAATTGTTATTATACGTTAGAAATTTTCAATATCGGTTAAAATTGGAATTAGTCATGGTTAGTTTAAAAGTATGAATAATTAGACCATTATTTTTCGTAGATTTGATTTATTATGAAATGAAGAATGTATTTTAAAATAAACGTGTTTTTGTAACTAAAAGTACGTTATTAACATGTATCAAAAATAAATTCTCTAATGGAGATAACTTTTATCCCTCGTTGATGTCGATCACCACTATCTAACTCTTAATTTTGTATTTTTTGCTTGCCTTCTTGTATACTCAATGTGGAAGAGAATTGTCATACCTATATTCGTATTCAAAGCTTCTTGATGAACAATAAAAATTTATTTATAATAATGCTAAAAAAATGTAAATAATTTTGATGAAACCTATTGTTTTGTGATTGCATTAATTGCGTTCTAGAGCCAAATACTTCAGAATACTTAGTTTCCAGACTCAAGACCAAATATAATAACTTTGTTTTAAATGTTACGAATACATTACTTATTGTTGTCAGACATGTCGGAGTTAAATTGAAATTTGAAGTTAAATTTAACGCTGTAGAGTCTTACAATTATACATAGCGTACATTCTTCTCTTCATTTTGTGCAATTTATTAATTATTTTACTTGTAAGAAAAAATAAGTTTTGCAACACAATACAATCATAGGCTATCGCTCGATTGATCTTGAAATGTTGTCTAAATGTTAATATTTATGCCGAGTATAATTATATGACATTGTTTATCAGAATATTTTATTAAAATTTATTGCAAAGAAAATTACCAAAACCTTTTCTTACAGATATTTATGTAAGGCACTTTTGAACTGTGGCAATGCGGTGATGTGACAAATTCTACAAAAATATATCATCTAGCAATATTTTTCAAACAATTTTAAGTTAAAATTGAGAAATATAAAATTGATTATTACAATGTGTATATGGATGGGTGAAAGGCCCAAGGATTATATTCGGAGGAATACAATACCCGTGGAACGGCTGCGCCATCAGTGCGATATATTGATATGGGATGAAATGACGGAAAAATGCGAGAAAAGCTTTTTTGGGCATCAAGATTTATTACGGGAAAAAATTCAACAGAGAGCGGCGACCTTTGAAATGGTTGTGACTGAATATTTTCCTCATTGTACCTCGTTTCCGTTTGTTGGTTTTATAGCGGAAAGTCATCATTTTATAGTTTCAGCTATGTACATTCGCCTTTCAATATTTTAGACTCCTTTAATATTATATGTAATAATTCTAATTCTAGCCAAGTAGCCTCTAATAACACTGTAGTTTTAAACATTAGCGTTTGTTGTAAGAATGTTTCCAAACTTCTAATAGGACCTTTCAACGCTATTGTTTTTTTTTTACGTACATTTCTTTTATTGTTGCGGACATACAGATTTTTTTTATTTTTTTTATTTATCTTTTTTACAAAAACTAAATTCTATTACTATAATGATATGGATGTAAATTACAAGAAGCATAGCACATGGTTTAATAACTTGTATGTACAAAACTGAGAAAATATCAAAAGGAAAATATGCAATTTTAATGATCATGGATATTCATAATTTTCCAAGAATATTTAAAGTTCAAATCAAAAAAAGACAAAAATTTCAATTTGAAATTAAGATAGATTGCTACATGTGAAAATAATTATGAATTTAAGTCATATCACCTTTTAGAGCACCAGTTTCAAAAGGAAAATTAGGTTTTGCTTCTTTATTTATTTTTTTACCAATTTTTTCTTTTTGTTGTTTTTAATAGCCACCACTACAATATACTTTTGTTCTACCACAATTGTCTCATTTATCTACATGTCCTAATAATTTATCTCGGTTTTCATCCTTTTTTGAACAATTTTATTCCTGTTTTTCGATTTGAATCCTAGTATGAAGATGCTATTTATAACTAAATATCTACGAAATAAAATAATCTAAAATATATACAACATTTTAAGTCGTTTTTATAATTATTGAAGTATAGGAAAATATTTCTATTGAGCGACAGACGTCGGAATATTACAAATTTACTTAGAATATATTTAGGAAATATGAACATGGGTATTTACTTAAATCCCAATATGATTATCGGTTTATAGTTTTGTTACTTCGCATGTTCCCTTTACATTATGTCTAGTATCGTATATAAATCGTATAGTCACATCGCTGTCACGGTGCAGGATGCACAGATTGACAAGAAACCAAAAATAATAACGTTAAATAGAACACATCGGAATTGATTATGTTAGCAATATCAGTTAATATATTAGGAGAAAATATTTTCAATTAATTATTAATTAAAAAATGGTGCATTAATTTTAAATATGTTCAGCATATTTTATCCTAATTTTTCAAAGTAAAAACAACGCACGTAGTAAAAACATTGGAAATTAATAAAATATCGCATATACGGCTATCAATATATTAATTGCTGCTAATAATAAGGCTTAATATGCTAATATAGGTATTTGATTTAAAATAAATCGAATAAAATATAACAGTATCTGAGCACACAAGACGATAGCCGCAACGATGGGAATATTGATGGGGGTTATACCTCACACGTAAGATACAGAGGCTGGAACCGATAAAAGCTTCTATATGAACATCTTTCAATTTAAAATTACAATCGATTATACTACTTGAAACTTTTAACAAAGCTATGTATTATATTTTAGAGCGATCGAATTCAGGTCAGAAAGAGCTAGAAATTAAAATATATATCGAGATACTTTATGCGTGATTGCCTGAAAATACTTTAATAATATTTAAATTTTCACAATATAATTTACATTGATTGGAGTAAAATACGTCATTAATAGAACGGCAAAACATGTATTAGTAGAAATTAAAAGGTATCAACGAAAGGTAACAACAAATTAAATAACATAATATTACTGATATAGAAAAATAATACTTATTGCAATATTTTATTAAAAATTTACTTATTTATATGTATATATATATATATATATATATGTATATATATATATATATATATATATATATATATACATATGTATATATAGATATATATATATATATATATATATATATATATATATATATATATAGATATATAGAGTCTTTCGTCATTAATAGTTTCTGTTTTACGTGAATGGTTCAAAATTATAAAAATTTTGTGACAAAATATTAAGTGACAATATTGTACTAGGAGTTATAAATTTATTTAAAAATATTGAAAGGCGGTTTAAAATTAATTTAAAGTGAATGAATTACGGAAAAGAACATAAGGATATAAACAGGTGAAATGACTGAAGTTTTCGATAAAAAAACCTGTGGAACACGAGTGGAACTCGCACCACGAGGCTTCCGGTCACATTAAGCCATTAAGCAATTTTTCAGAATGAAAATACATCACACTACAAATTAACGATTTTCAAATTTTTTCCTTTACTTGCGTTGTAAAATCTTGCTTCTTGTAAAATTTCATAATACCAGGTCGATGTAAAATACCCTATAGGTTTTGATTTATTTGCGAGTTTCAAAATATGCGGCATATATGGCCGTGTTTGCAGGGTTCTTCTTGCTTGCGTTGTCTTAAGAGCTTGATTTTTTTACGGCTTGAAGAAACCGTAGATTTAAGTATTTAATATTAATTTAACTTGATACATCAGCGCGTTCCTGAGAAAGAAAGTCTTAACCGACAGGCAAACGTACAATGAAGTAATCCTATAAGGATTCCTTATTTCTTTTTGAGGCATGGAACCCTAAAAATGAGAAAAATCAAGACAAAAAAGACAGTTAAGTCGTGTGAGACCCTTTGGGTTTCTTATCATACCCTTTCATACAAAAGCAGATGGTTTGATGTTTTAAAAATGTATAAGAAAAAGAGTCAATCTGTCACATATAGGATTATAATTCCAAAGAGGATTTTAAATTTAAGAAATAATTTTTTTTTTCACATGTGGTACGGTACCTTCCTTCAAGCCAAAATTCTAGGTCAACTGGAAGCACCCTAGAGATTTTGTTGATTAAGTTAGTGAATCCGTATTTAAATACGTAACAATTCAAAGGCCATATCTTTCTATCACGCTGAGTAAGAAGCTTGAATCCCTACCAGAGCTTTAGGGTCTTATTTCGTATTAATTCAGTTGACCTTAATTCATACTAACCTGATACATTTAGTGGTTCTTTTAACAATCCACCAGTTAAAAACAAATTGCACGAAAACCATATAATACATAAGATGATTAGCCATGAATTATTTTATTTGTCTATAACAATTTCAGTAATTTTAATCATGTCTAAAATCGCAAATTATTATACGCGACATGCATTACCCCTAAATCCCACAATAAATTTTGTGTTTATTTTTACTTATTACGTTTGAACTTTAAAGATAGACAGAGTTAAAATGAAATTAGGCAAAATTATAACCTATGAAATGTATGTCAAATTAGGACCACGGTTTTGAAATTTAATTCAAATATGCATCATCCTGACAATGGCTTGCATTATGAATTGAAATACTTTGCTTCTTGTATTAATTAATATATGTATCATTTTTTGTGAATATGTACCATTTCAGAACACCATAAATAAAATCTCTTAAACTTTTCTTGCTTTATCTGTCGAAGAATTTCATAATTCTAAATAAGGAAAATTTAAATCAATAATATGTTGTTTTCTGTAAATAGAGAAAAACAGAGATGACCAATCAATCATTAAGATTTGAATTAAAATAACACTTAAATGTTAACAAAATAAACGATCATTTATTTAGCGACATCCGAACTCGTGATAAATATAAACCACCACGTGTTTTTTGAAAGCCTGAATATGCTTTGGTCACGACTCGCGTCTTCAGTAAAAGATCTTTGTCAACTAGTTACTCAAGGTGGCTAAGGAATTTGATTGATAAATTGTTTGTGCAGATGATAATAAACCTTCCGAGAATACATCAGAATTAATCAAAATCAAGACTAAAAAACGAATCACTCTTTTATAAAATGCAAAACAAATGTACTGCCGTAAACATTGGAGTAGTGTAAAAAAGTGTAATAAAAATATAAAAAAAAAAACAAAAAGTTAACTTGTAGTGATAATCTAAAAGAAATATGCATATAAATAAATAAATCTATATATATATATATATATATATATATATATATATATATATATATATATAAATATATATATATATATATACCGACAATGAAAGTACCGTACGCTCAACCAAGTGATATTATTTTGATATATGATATATCAGAAACTATTTCTGTTTTATGCATTTTTGAGTTGCTCTTATTTACTTTTATTTGAACAATTTTGTACATACATAAAAAAGAAACGTTACAAATAGGTTTTTAAGTTCACCATTTTATCTCCTTTTCAATGATGTGGTTAAATTGGAAATAAAAACTTAATTAGTATAATTGTTATTTGCAAGAGATATCATTTTCATTTTGTGAGTCATAATGAATCTCTTTTTCTGTGTTTATGAGCAGCATTTTTTCAAATTTTTTTACTTTTATTAGGCTCCTAGGTGTATTTCCACAAATATATAGATGAGCAGGCTCGAGATAACGAGTAACGCTAACGATTAACCGATTATAACATTGATTGGTAAGTTTTGCCTAATGGCATATTAGTATTTAAGAAACCTTCATGATTAAAAGTTCTCAATAGTTTTCAAAATGTTGTAAAGATCTTTATACATACAAATAAAAAACATATGCAATTGTAATGCCAAACATTTGAATGGAAAATCGCATCATAAGGGAGGCACGTGTTAACCAGTTAAGTTTGGAATATTAATCTCTTTTAATGTACAAAAAACACCACGTGAATAAAATAATTTCCAAAAATGCTTTGTTTCAATAATATATACGCATATGATAAATTGCATTAAACTTAAATCCCACGTTAATCTTGGAAAATTCTCTCTTAGTGAACCCCAACATAAAACCCTCGAGCTTACCGATAACTACGAGATCAACGAGGCTTAACCCTACGACAAGATTCCAAAGGATGAAAATAAATCCCGCTTCTTCAGCATATTGACGATAAGCATGTTAGTTCGCTCTGGTTATTCACTGATTTTGAGCTATTTAGGTGTGAATATCACAGTGTTTTAAATCATACCTCTAATGAATATATTATCATTATATTAACGTATTTGTAGAAAATATTTAAAAAAATGGTTTTGGTAGAAACGTGTGTAATATATAAATATAATATACCATAAAATATTCATTTTTAGAATGAATATTTTATGGTATATATAATTTCAAAGGAGGGGTAAATATAATTTTTTTTAAATATTTTTAATATGTGAAGTAGCGTTTGAAAGGATTAGTTATGAAGGTGTTTCACTATAAGTTCTTCTCCCTTATTTCCGAAATTACTAAACCTAAATTTTACGAAAAAAAGATTGGTTTTCAGAGGCCTGTGGACAGATTATTGAAAAAGTATAGCAATGATTATACCTGTCATAATTTATTAAATATGCACCATATTTTTACCCCTGTGAAAAATATAAGCAATATATTTTGCTTCTCAAAGTTAATATTTATAATTAGTTTAATAGAAAGACTATGTACTTACCCCTAAATACTTATAAAGGCCTAAACATATATGGAACTCTTGTAGGGCTAGTTTCCCCCGTATTAAAGATATTTTTTTTTAAAGTAAACAAGAGTCCAAGAGTGGACTGAAAAAAGTCGTGCCATAAAACTGCAGGATAAATTATTTTCGCAATGTACTAACAATCACAGAGCGGCAACAAAAATTTTTTTTTAATAATTCTTTCTAGCCCTAATTTTTATATAACAATAATATCAACAGATTTACAGTTTAAAATTATCGCCAAAATTTTATGGTAAATACTTAAATCGAAATATTTTTTCTGTCCCATTAAAATCTTTTTCAATGTTATGGTACAATTTATTATGTTTTTTAAGTTTTAGTGATAACTTACCTACAGAGTTACAGCTTTCTATTATTATGAAATATGTATTAAAATTTTTGCCTCGAGTAGTTTTTTGGACTAATTGTTTATGAGCTAAACCCTACCGGATGGAAACATTGCATGAAATTGGCTTTCTTTCGAAGTCACTCTTCTAATTAGCCTACTGTAACCATACGACCTGTATTTTATTAAAAGAACCATACGTTTGTCAACTTTAAGACGACACTAGCTATTTTACATATTTAGTAACACATTTGTTTTTATTTCAGAATCATAAAATTATGAATTGTATCCTACAAAGGTGAACACCGATTTAAGTGTTAACAATATAATGTGTATAAATCACATTTCTCCATAAACGACCTTAAAATAGTTTACATAGTAGGTATGAATTAATTGATACAGCATGTATTTTTTTCGCATTCCTCTCAAGAATATTAGACAAAAATAAATTCTAACATTTCTTTATTTGAGCCCGTATTACCGACAAAACAACTTATTTTTCAATGTAAAATTGTTTTTTATTTTCAAAATACTGAATTTCTTAACAAAACACTGAATTACTAATATGTTTCGAATGATTTATATTTTACCGAAAATATAATGCATTGCGTAGCTTTGATAATGCCAGAGTATTTGCACTGCAGGACGCTTAACATTTACGTTGAGATTGAAACAGTTTATTTCGGCAATTGGACTAGATGCTATGAAAAATTCTTGCCTATAATCGTTTTATTTTGCGTTCAAATGTTAACTGATATTTGCTTACTCCACCAATTTAAAAACAGTCTCTGTAGGATATGGTTAGTTAGAAACGATATGTTTATTCGAAGGATTTGTGAAATTAAACATTCACCATCTTCTTTATTTTTGAAGTTATACTTCTTTAGGCGCGTTATGAAAAAATTATGAGAGTGAAATTTTAAGATTCGTCACACAAAAGTTACAGTAAAGTTGCAGCGGTTGCAGTCTCGAAACAAAAGCTATTGGCACCATCGTCGCCTCTGTTCACTGTTTTCATATTCATAGTATTTATCCACATGTTTCTAGTGTCTGCATTCACACACGTGTTTTAGTTTCATATAAGTGCGATTTATATATGTGCTCATAAATTATGTTCAGTAGTGATTTAAATTCAATATTTTGATTAATATATTTACTATTCGTAAATATTAGTGAAAAAATTGTGTTTATAGACTTTTTCAAGTGCTCCAATATAATTGAGGTTATCTATCCGTATGTATTATTTAATGATGCCAAAGAAGTATAACGTCTTTCGTTTTTATCCCGTCAATTTGGGAATATTATCAGACAATTCTTTGACTAACAACCTACATCCTTGTTTCCAGTCTAAATTCTGATTGCCCCATTTGCTATCAATTTTAAGATTTACTTGACCAGCCCAACGCCATTTTTATCACTTATGAACTGTGCTACGCCCAGTAGCTTAGTACGTTTCCGTATTCCTTATTCTGTTGCAAAGAGGGAACAATATTTTATGCTCCATATTCCCATGGTTGGCTTGTATTTAATTAATATACTGGCTGATATGTGTCTATGTTTTGTTATAGGACAGGATAGACAGGACTCATTGTTCCTAAACGACGACTGGGATTGATTGGCATCTTTTTTTCTTGAAATGTTTCGGACACTTTATTGAAGGGGTTTTCTTTTTTACGTTTTTGCATGTTCTTCTCAAAAACTATGGATAAATCAACTTAAAAGTACTTATTGGCGCGACCTATCTTCGACTAAAGTGTGAGCTATGGTCTCTACTCCGCACATAATTATTATTTTGGCTTTATTCATTCGTAGAGCCACATTCAGTGATAAAGTTTCTCTACCATGAATTGTAGGTTGAGTACTCCGTGCGAAAGTGATAATATTATCGGCGAAGCGGATATTAGTAAGACATTATGTTTGTACTTCTTTCAGACCAGTCGAGAACCGAGTCGAGCCTCGGCTCTTTCAGGCCCATTCGAATATGTCTTCCAGGCAGTAGACGAAGAGTTTTGGAAAGTTGGTATCGTCTTGTTGATTAGTTGTTCTACTATTTATTATTTCTACAGCACGATTAAATGCCACTACATGATGTAGCATTATTTCCACTTTCTTTTAGTTCTTTACTACGACCTAGGTTTCGTCGTATGACAACATATTCAGGTGGGCTATTAGCAAAGATCTTTGCTATCTCATTTAATTGTGAATATTGAATTTCTACAAAATTAACGCCAAATATATTCAATGTTTCCACGGCACTTGTTTAGTTTCCCACTTTAGATTAATTTTCTCGAGTTTAATATTTTAAGTAGGTTGTGAATTAATATCACGTTGTAAATTTGGAAATGAAAACTACTACATGTTTAATATAAATTATTGCTGAAAGTCTTTGCTTTTTTTAATATATTTTTTTCACTAATGTCATAGATAAATAATAGCATCCATTATCTAAATCACGGCTACAAATTACAAACATTGTTATACTTGTTTAAATCATCGAAAATAAAAATAGAAAGCTATCAATTATCTATATAGAATGGGAAATTCACTAGATTAAACAAAATTAAATATTCACATTTAATTAATAATTTGTAACAATAAAATGAGCCAATATGTCAATAACTAAAATCATTAGTCATCAAACTGTTTAGGTATTCTATTCTGAAACTGAATATATTTTAGTGAAATTGCATATTTATTACATAACCAAAATTGATCGAATTTTAAATGGGTTATGTATTTTTCTTATATTTTCTTTTCTTTTTAAAAAGTTACTTTTACTTCTAGGGCCATTGTATACCCGATATTAGATAATAAACTAAGTAAAAAATAAGATATAGGTAAATATCTAGCCAGTTACTAATTAATTTACCTGTTGCGGATAAAAGATTTCTTTCCTATGATTTCACGAACTGATATTAATTAATAGATCATTTTGCTCGTTAAATCATTGTAAAGACGCATTTGAAGTTTGCGGCGATTATTAATTTATAAATTCATAACCTCTATAATTTCTCCTAATTGTCATAACGGGTCCGTGTTAGTATGAACTTCTCTTAATTTGTTTTGTAGAAGCGTCTAAAGAGTGCTTCTAATCCTTAGAAATCTCTTGCTTAGAGTTACTCAATTTCATACATTTTAAAGTACTATCCAAAAAAAATAGTAGGATGAAATGTACTGGCCTATTCTACACAAAAGAAATCTTTGTTGTTTTTCTTTAGATATTATAAAATATATTAGTATGAAAAATTCACAATAAAAATATAACAAAAAGTAAATAAAATAAAAAAAATTAACTTTTGGTTATAAAAATCCTTTGAAATCCATTGAAGAAGAAACTTTGCTGTTATAAGAATAACAATCTATAAATCAATAGACAGTTTAGGTAATATCTAAATTATTCATCCTCGAGACAGATTGCCAATCGCGAATTCATAGCAAATAGGGGCAAGGGCGACCACCTGACTCATATTATCTTTTTAGAAAGTATTTTAGAAAAATAATATTTTTTTATATATTGTTTTTCCTAGAAAGTATTCTAGAAAAATAACATGTTACTTCACTATATACTTCTAAGAATAGCGAGCTTTACTCAGCAATCTGGTAGCTGAGCGGTGAATTTAAGTCAAAGCGACGCGACGCGACGAGAATCCAAGTTCGAAACTTTTAAGGTTATAGTTCTGTTTTCATTTAATTTTTTTACAAAATATATTGTTCATTTATATTATTCACATATACAATTTTTTTGTAATTAATTAAATATTTATATCATTTTAAATCAATATTTACATGTCTTAAGTACATGTTTGGATATGGTTGAATGCAAAAAAATATATGTGATGAAAAATTTAATAACTCAACACAAAATGTTTTTGAAGTGAAATCTAATGACGTATTTGTATGGAAGTTAAAACATACTGATGACACATTGCGACGTGCCATTCGGCAGTTTTTTCAGCTTTCCAACTTAATTCGGCCAGCTTCGTGTCTTGTTGATTAAAGGTATTATAAAATTAAAAATATATTTTCAAAAATTGTTAATAAATATTACTGTGTTAAAACATTTCACAAAAATAAAGTAATGAAATTAAATTAATATATTATTATCAATAGTTGTTACTACGAATATTTGCTTTTCCTCTTTTCATTTAATTTTTTGGAAAAATATATATGATGAATGAATATTTGGAAAAAAATATACATCTATTAAATTGGAATCAAACAAATACATTTTCTAAAATTCATTCAATATTTATTTCTCTCCACATTAGTGTTAATATGTCTGAAGTTTACGTTTAGATATGGTTGAATTTGAAAAAAATACATATTATGATAAGTTTGGAAATTTAATACAAAATGTTTTTAAATCGATTATTTCAGGAATTAGAATACAAAGTTTTGTCGTTTGAAGTTTTAGATATTTATTTATTTATCTACTTTAATATACCTAATGGATACATATAGCGAAATTATTACTACGAGAGTCATCTCTTACAGCCAACCACGCTCGAAGAACGGCCGGAAATCGAACCCGGGTCTCCGCGGTGCGCCGCGACGTCCAGGCCGTGTGCCTTGTGATCGACCCAACTCCAACTCCTTCAAGATATTGTGTACGCTGTAACCAATAAGAAATAAGAATATTTTTACAAATTTATTGTACCCTATTTTCCTACATAAATGTTTGTTTCAAACTAAATAACCTACAACCGTTCGTCTTCTTGTTAAATATAACAAGTAAAGTAGACCTAACCTTAAATTTGTGCAAACCCTAGGATGGGAAACTATTCAATACTTAACCTTATGTAACTAAAATAGAAGTAAATAATAATGATTTTACCTACATATATAAAATTTTATTCAAATTAATTTAGTAGTTAATAAGGTAGAACGATCAATGAATTTGTAACATAAAAAAGTCCGAAAATTCTCGATTTAATACGATATCATCCATACTATTTAAAAAGTTAAAATTACAGAAAAGCAGGGACCAGGAAGAAACTCTCTTTGAAGTTATTTTACAAGTATCGAGATAAGTCATTTGTTCCAAAAAGGTTATGTGGCTTTGTACGAGTTTCTAAATTCTGCATTTAATTGAACACATTCATATGAATTTTTCTTCCTTGAATAATGTTTATTAGATTTGCTCCCGAATTTAAAAATGTGCTTATAACGTTTTTATACCGGATTTACTGCAAATATTAAATGTGAGGTGATCGCAACTACGTTTTCGTTACGTTAGTTTCGAACCTTATCTTCGTCCTTATTTGTATATCACATACTTTGACTAAACAAACATTTGTAAGTAGTAAAAATATTTACATATGTTCCACAGAAAAATAAATGTTCATGAAAAAACATTGTAACGATTCATTTACATTCTCTATATTAATATCAGCGTGTTCAAATAAATGCTATATAATAAGTAGATGGGACACTGTCTATTGCCTTGGCAAAATGATATTAAAACTATAAGCATGAAAGGCTAAATACATTTGTAAACTAAATTTTATTCACTGATAATATGAACACTTGTGATAATTTAAACATATTAAAATAGTAACTTAATTCTGATTTATCTTTCAAGTGATGAACGAAAGAAAACAGAAAATGAGAAAATATTCAAAAGTATAAATTTACGAATTAGTTCCAAAAAGCCTCTTGTTTTATTACAAACTACATTTAATCTTAAATACAAGTGATACATGAAGTAAAATTAACAGAGAAAATAGTTGCAAAGGGTTTAAATTCCAACAAAATTCAAACGGATAGAAAAACGCGAGAGCCTTAAAAATGAATTACGTTACTCATTGATTAATACTTCTAAATAAAGAAAATTATTAAACAAATTAAATCAATGACCATAATTCGTTTTTAAAAGAATGTAAAGTAATACTAAAAAAACTGTGGCAAAATATAATTCTAAAAACGGTCATGTTTGATAAAATTCAAAACTCCACTAAGTTGAAGTAAAACAATGTCATAAAGTCCAATAACAGGGAACCCTATTAAAAGAGATCGTAAATAAACTGGGAAGATTTTGCCCCAGGGAATAATAAATATTTTGCGGAAACGTAATATTTACGGAACTGTTGCAATATCACCGCTATAAACAGCGAGCGAAATAAGTTGCGATCGAACATAAAGGTAGCTCATTTAAGGCATTAAGACGTTAATAAAGAGTACAGGAATAAAGAATTTAGTTCGACTATTGGGATTGTCATCAAAATGTAAATATAGCGTACGTTTCTTTATTATTTTTCTTCATAGTTTTTAAAATATTATTTTAATTGCGAACTTCATCTTAAATTATTGATCTATAAATAAAAAAAAGAAGTTCAAAGTCGACTTTAATTTTAATACCGGATAGAAAATGCTAAGAATATCCGATGTAAATTCGGATGTTACAAAAAAATAATTAAATGTGTGTCAACATTCATTTTCAGTTTAGTGTGAGTAGTATACTTGACACATATGTGTATATCCGAGTGGAAAGACGTACCATACTCTGAGCGATATTCTAAAGAAAGTATGAAAGATGAAAGTACGAAGCATGGTCCATTAAAAACATTGAAATTACACACTGTAATGTAAACTTTAAATGACAGTCTATTTCATTGCTAATCACATTTCAGTGCAGAATAGCTAGAAGGTGTATGTCACGGATGGTACTCAGTGATGAATTCGGTCAATTTAATTTTAGTTACAGAAAACAACACTAACACATTTTTTTTATTTTTGGATTTCATTTACACCTTTCATGGAAAAGTAAATATGTGGTGTAGCAATAATTTTTAGCATTATATATAGTAACAATTTTTAATCATCATTACTTGAATCGATATCATCATTTCTTATCATTTCTTTACAATTTGAATAATATTTATATTAAATAGTAAACATGTCAGTACGAAATAATATTTCCTTCAAATCCTAAACCTGTTACTATAAATTAATTATGCTGCAATATTAAAAATTGAGGTATAAAGCAAAATATATAAGAGGTGAGTAAACACTTGAACAAATTGTAATAGATAAATAATTCGCCATATTTAAAACAATGTTTTTATTTCTCACATAACTTATTTTCTAAAGAATTATTACCACTGCTACTATCAAATTATTTTTAAAAAATATTTTTTTTTAGTATCTTGAACATTTTTACGTAATCGAAGAAAGGTGGCTGATACCTACAACATAACATGACTTTTTACAGAATGTGCCTTATTACAACAAAAGGGATATGTTGTATAATCACAAATCAACGTTAGTTCTTTGAAATTACTTCATTTTGGGTCTCGAAATGAGAACAACAACTACAAGGATAATGACATCTGATAAAGGTGGTGGGCCTACTTTTGCGACATGACAACGTGACGGAACTTTAATTGACTGAGCCTGCTCACTCAACTAAACGTAGGTTATGTGAAGAGGTTTCTTCTTAATGTTGTAATCTATAAGATTATATGCTCCAAAAAACATTTTGAAGGCTGGCTCCAGGTCATAATAAATCATTTTTTCACATTGAAATCATATTCTTTTTCGAGTTTTTAGACACTGATATGAAACGCAATTTATTTAAGGTTTGAAGAGCATTGTTTTAAATTTTTATTGAACGATTTTATGGATACGTACCTCCAAATCTGTATTTATAATTATATTCCTTATTGGAAAAAGATTTAATTGAAATTTTTCTATAAATTTGGCAAGATCTTTTTATCAACCAATACACAAATCATAAAATTGTTTCAAAAGCGTAATCATGTACGAAGCTGATTTCTAGATGTTAATAACGATAACGCAGAAACATGATAATAATTTTCAATTAGAAATAATGACTGACATCATTCTAAAAATAAAAATATTTCGACAAGCACACTTGCCTTGGTTTCAACAACTAAATATCGTAAATCAGAAAGAAATTAGTATGAAAATTCTCCTTCCCATAGGTTTTTTATAACAAATATATACAAATTAGTGTTATGATATTTCGAAATATCACATCAGAATATAATTTTTCAATTATAAAAATTATGACTAACAATATTTGAACCTTTATTTGAAATTTAAACATTCATTATAACGAATATCAAAGATGGCATTACGGTAATAGTGTTACAAGCTGACTGACTGACAGATGGCGTTAAAATAGTGACGTTAAAATAGTGGCGTTAATTATGTGTCGGCGACGATATTAACGCTAGTAAGTTTAGTTTTTCTTCGCCACCTTTTCTCTTACTAAAACGAGATTTAATTATCATAAATAATGTTTTGATTTAAAAAGATTCGTAATTCTTATTAATTAAAAATATTTTCATTTCGTGTGGATAGTTCTTCAGGGACAACCACTATTTCTATGAGAGTATTGTACATTTCGATCGAGATTTTAATTCACAGGTATAGGTAAATACCATTTTAGTGACAGTTGCTTTCCTTACTCTATGGTTCATATTCCTTTAAAATAGACATTCAACGCCGATCTTGATTTAGATAATCTGAAAGTGTGCGTAAATCCGTATCTGTCTATTAACAGAGTTAAATGAAAATTGCTATCCGCGCCTGGATTCAAACGTTAAGTTCCTGGCAGAGGCCTCTTATAATTTTATTGTATAGCAGCCTTTCTCTAAGATTTTCTTTCTGATTAACAGATTGAAACACTGTTTGATGATTCATTTATCATCAAATAGCGATGATAATTAAATCGTCACACACATATATGTGATGATGACCATAATATATAATGAATTTTTTTCTACACAAAACTTTTATACAAAATGTACCTTAGTGTTTAAATTCATTTTTGTAAATTATGCATGGAAAAATAAGGGTTTCATGGAGCATCAAATTTGTTTCCATTGTATTATTCTTTTTCTTTCCTATAATACTGTTACGTAGATCGCTGTATTCGTCCCTTGCATTTCTAATTTAATCAAATATATTTACATAATAAATATTAAAAAGAGCTTAGTATTCAAATTCAACTGCAAATTTCACTGATCAGTTACTGTATAATTTTATATATTTATAATAAACATGTATTCTCTCTTTCTTCATTTATAATATTTATTACTGTGAAATTATGTTTTTCATAAATATATGTATGATAAAAAGTTATATTTTGATGTGGGACATTTGTTACAAAAAATATTTTTAATCCTCTTTGTAACAATAATAAAGAAAAATTAAACGTCTAATTCTGACATCTTCAAGTAAAACAAAGTCACAAAGTTCATTGATAGAGGAGATCGTTATAAAATAAGTCTTAGGAAAATTTTCCCAAGAGAAAAAACGTAAACATAACATTTACCACACTACAGCAACATAACATGCCTGAAACGTATCTGAAAGTAACGATACCTCCTTTTTAGTTCAATACGTTAATTATGAAATGGACAGAAAATTTAGTGTTCACACTTTATAAACGTTTCCAATCAAAACAATATCTAATCTGCTATATTTTTAACTAGGAACATTGGTGGTTTAAGGTTTCTAACAAATGTATTGAAACAATATTTTGAATACTAACTTTTTCTTTAACTGTAATTTATTCTGCAACCTAATAAGTGTTGATTATATTGTAAAAAGAAGGTGAATTTCATAATAAAAAAGGGATTTTAAATTTAAAACAATTTAAATATTTTTGCTGTCATTTTTTAATTAACTAATGTCTCAAAAATCTGCAAGAACAATGAAAATATTTAATTGAAAATTACCGGCTCAATAGAAAGTGGCAGGGATTGAGTGATGGTATATAGTTTATATAAAATACATTTTTATGTATACAAGTCATTATGAAAAAATCAACGATTCTCTCTGTGAGTGCCAGTAAAAACAAATTGTGTTAATTGAATGAAATTTTATATGATATTCTATCTCATTATCTATGACACTTAGATTGGAAGAGGGATTCAGAATAAGAACAGTACGGGCTCTTCAATTTTTGAAATATTTAATTACTAATTTTGCAAAACTGACACGTGTATTAAGAAGGAAAAAGCTCATTGATTTTAGATCTCACTCGGGAAGTTAAGGGTGAAGAAGGAAATAAACTCGTACTGAATATTCTAAATACAACATAATAGTTACAGGTTTTACTCACAATTGTAAAATTTTTGTAGTAAATCCTTTATTTTTACCTTCAATTTATGCTAAATAATTAACCACAAACGCGATCAAGAAATTTTAATGAAGTTTAATACGAATTTTGATAAAGAAAATCTATGGGAAAAGTATAACCTATAATTTAGATATACCTATATTTTAAGAATGGTTTTTATTTACAATTGACACAAAGAAATTCTAGAAACTAGAAAGCACATTATTAGGTTTCCATACACACTTAGGCATTTTTCAATATTAAAAAGTACATATTTTACATTGAATCGTCGATATAGATTTAAGTCGATATAGATTTCCAATATTAGGTAAATTTTTACCAAAACTATTTTTTCTATGATTTTTAAGAAATAATACATAGGATAAATGCAGCTTCACGCCGAATATAATCGAATAGTTTATACCTTAAATATACATGGAGTATGTCCGTCTACGAAGTAATCGATTGATATTCGCTCTAAGGGATGAATAGGTAACTTGTTCTCTGTGGTAAACTGTCCGATCCATGTTGAAATGATTATTATATACTCTTTACGTTGAAGAAATATAAAAATAACAAATATAAATATGTTAGTTTTGATTCTATCGTATTGATACGACTTAAGGTATTAAAGAGTTTTTCACTATCAAATTATTTAGTACTCTTATCTAAAACTGTATCAATGACTAAATGCCGAGATCTCTATTATTTTCAATGGTGAAATAAAAATTTTATATTTATTTATTTTCATTTTGACGGAGAAAAAAATTAATCAGAAGTTAACTTAAACATATTTTTCAAGGTCTGATTAATATACCTTTTTCTTATGTTTATAAAATGTGACAAATTTCATGATCTCAATTATTTTACACGTAAAAAGCAATTTAATAGTTTCATGGAACAATATACAGATACTACAAGACATAAGAATATATTTAACTAAGAAATATGAAACAAATATAAAAGCAATGAAAGATCTTCTGCTCTATATAACAGAAATAAATATGATGTTTATATCTGATTAAGATTTGTAATACATTAGTTATGAAGACACAAGCATATCGAATTTTTTAAAATGATTGTTGCGATCTTTACAAAGGCAATGAGAATGGTTTCTAATTAAGAATGTCTACTAAGATTTGATGACTACAGAGATTTTAGGGATTTTACAACAACTTTAACTCCCACAATCATTTACGACATATTAGTTAAATAAATTTGGATCCCAGATAGAAACAGCGCATACCGAATAATTGTTTAAACTTCTATCGGAGATTGGGTTTCATTATTTTAAAATAAGTAAGTTTTAGTTCCAATAAGCCAAAAACCATTATCACAATAAATCCAATTTTATATATGTAATAATTAAAATATTACTCACGAGAGTAAATATAGTAAATAACATATAGTAAATAATAAATGGCAACATTAACTACTCTGTGCACCATATTCGCCTTTCTAGATGTTGCGATCTTTAACATAATGTTCGTTTAAAGTAAATAAAAATGTATTTTGTATACACTGAATTTACAATTTTTTTGCCAAGAAAGACGACGTATTTTTACACGACAACAAATTTTTTTTAATTGACATAATGAAACAATTTATTAGCAGCATCAAAAGTTGTTACAAAAATTCGTGGTGTGTAAAATTTATTCGGCAACATTTTCATTTTTCTGATCAGTTAAAAATTATAATAAAAAATTATTCATAGGGGGAGTACTTATTATAGAAAACTTTACATGTGCAAAACATATAGGCTCTACGACAACCATACACAGACCCAAATTAAACACCCAAAAATGTAAATTTTATGCAATTATTAACAAATTATTATCGCAAATATTATACTTCATGAACATATTAAAAAAACTGTCTTGTCTTTCTTACAAATTTAATTAACGCCAAAAGATCAAAGCCAACAGACAATAGTAGGCTTCCCTTATTTACAATTAAATGAAACTACGTGATATAGTATTATTTCTACTTTCTTAAGTTCTTTACCACGACCTAGATTTCGTTGTATTACAACATTTTCAGGTGGGCTTTTAGCAAAGATTGCTAATAGCCCACCTGAAGATGTTGTATTACAACGAAATCTAGGTCGTGGTAAAGAACTTAAAGAAAGTAGAAATAATACTACATCACGTAGTTTCATTTAATTGTGAATGATTAATTTCTACAAAATTAACGCCAAATAAAATAAGTACTTCCCTTAATTATTAATTAACTAAAATATTTTCAAGAAAATTGATTTAGAGCTTTCATCTAAATTTTAGACAAGATTTGAAATAAATTATGCCAAACCTGAATTAGGAGTACACATCAAAGTGATTATTTCAATGTATTGCTTAATTTTAGTTGGCAAGAGAAGTCAGATTTCAAATGGCTAAGATTTTCAACAGGTATTTCAATTAGTATTTCGCTAGCAGTTCTGAGCGATGTTGCTAGTAGATAATTAAAATTAATATCCTATTAATGTGTTTAAAATATAAACCCGATCAAATTAATAGTTTAATAATGCTTAGTAATACCTAACTTAGGATATGACGCCAGTTGGTGGTTTCAATCGATACGTGAGAAAGAATTTTTATTTCCTAATCATTTATTAATCTTGTAGTATCTGTGCACTATATGTAGATGGTGACTATTGTGATTAAACGATGGACTTCAAAGGTAACAATGGGCTTTTAATTTAGGATCGTACAAAAATCAGCATTTTGGTTATTTAGCGGAATAAAACTTTATGTAATTCCTGTAAACTTTATATAAAGAAAGTAAAGAAAATAAATGTTATTCAACAAAAAAATATCGTGCAATGACAATCAAATTAATTAATTAAAAAAGTATTACGTGCAAAATTCTTCATTAGACATAATAGAGGAAAATATTCTTTCTAGAGACTTAGCAAAAAATATTACGTTTTGTGATTGATAAACGCACACATGCACGTGCAAAAATGTATAAGCCCTCAGACACTGAATACAAAAAGCACAATAAATAATCACCCAAAATACAATTATTTTCAACAAAAAGCTATTCAAGGTATGTGACCGATTTCTTCTCACGAATTTATGAGATAATTTTGTAGTAAGTTGTACAAAATGGTTTAACGAATGATCACGCAAATGAGAATGCACATATGCGCACATACCCTTTAAAAATCAAGTCAGGATACACATCTAGGAATTTAGATTTTTGAGCAATTACAATCCAAGTTTGAAAATGGAAATTATAAATTGACAAATTTGCTAACATTCGTAGATTAAATTATGAAAGACGACACATATTAAAGAGCATGATTCAAATAATTGCGGTAGATAATTCATATATGTAACGCCACATATTAATGAACTGTATTCAGGTAAACAAAATATCTCTAATCCCCAAGGTCTTCATTATTGTTATGCTCACTCTCGACTCATATATTGATCCAAAATATTTCTATCAAGTAAAATTTTCGTCTAATAATAAAATGAAGATACTGAGAAAACGGCTGTATGAAGCTAAATAAACTATTTTGTTTTAACATATTGCAATTACAATTTTAATCCACAAATAATAATATATCATTAAGTGTTTTGAATGATTTTAACTCAACGTTAGATATCACTTTTGTTTGGACATATTTTGTTAAAATATGTCTGCAGTGATTCGTTAGACTATTACGGATCATCCACGGGAATGAAAGGGGCGTTACTAAAAATACAAAACCATTGCTAATGATTGCACATCCACCTTCGAGTTCATTCTGCTATTACTATCCTGTTAAAGACGTTAGTTGATATCTTTGATCTTTTTCGAAAAATACAAAGTATGATCATCATAAAAGTAAGACCATCCTTCTCGCAAATACATGTGATCTTGAATTAAATAAAAAAAAAGGTATATATATATATATATATATATATATATATATATATATATATATATATATATACATATATATATATTTATGTATATACCTTTTATGTGACACCTTTACCATACAATTATTGACTACAGATTGCACGCCGTCCACTGAGGAGCTGGTTGATTATAGCTTATATACTTTTAATTTTTAATGTTGTAATTAATAATAACATAAAATGAATATTTTTATATTTTTAAAACGCAAAATTCATTTTAATCTGCAAAATTGTAGGTGGAATTTGCTTTGTTGTAATGGTATACATGTCACATTCTATGTCACCTGTGCTTTTAAAAATAAATTAAAATCAAGGGAAAAATAATGCATTCTTCAAATGCATTGCTCTTGTGTAGTGAGGATTTTAATTTAATATTTTGATGTTAAAGAAAATTTAACGAAAAAAATTTACTTCATTTTGGAAATGAAGTTGGCATGTTATGTTGTAAGATCACATGACAGATAAAATGAAAATTTCAGAAGTTTATTTTTGCATTTAAAATATAGAGACACGAAATGATGGTTAATGTCCTAATATTTAACAGAAAAATATATTTTCTAGACTGATGGCGAAATTTAGTCCAATATAATATAATTTGAAACATGTTAATAATATGAAAAAATACCTTCCGAGGTAAAATATTGGTATAGAAAAAATTATAAAATCTCTCAAAATAATCAAAATTTAGAAAAAATATAATATTTTTTCACTCGATAAAAGCGATAAATGTATATAGAAGGAAATTAAATGGTACTGAGGTATTGGACCCGGGAAAATATTTTATATTTTTCAGAAAAAATATTTAAAATAAATTGGAAAATGAAATAAATCAATTATGAAATAAGTGAAAAATATGTAAATTAAATGATCGTATTTCATATAGTACACGGATATAGCTTATTAAAGTTCGCTGAATACGGATCCCAGATTATTATTTCGTGTTATTCAGGACGATATGGGAGTTAAGTTTTCTGACATCTAATACGAAATACGCTTTTATTTCTAAACATGTTTTTATTTCATCTCAAGTGTTATGTTAACCGTGGTATTTAATTTTTCTAATTAAATACAAAATGTGCAATATTTTTTTTTCATTTTTATTTTAATATTATGATTGTTTATTTTTACTTTTAAATGATACTTTGATTTTTTGCGTCGAATTTTCTTAAAATAAGTCAATTCAAAAGAACATTCTACGAATCTCAGTATGAATACTGTGGCGCTCATCTGTCTGTATCTAAGTGCTATGTACGTAAGAGTGAGATGCAAGGGTATCGATACTTGACTAGTACCTAAGCGTCACATTCTATGTCACATGCACCGACACCAAAATTTTCTAGCAACGGCTAGAAATAATTACAATTTTTCAGATTAAAAACGATATTTTGCCGCAAAATTTCCAAATGGGTACTAGTATTTTTAATAATGAAAAATTTGCAACAGTGACACTATTTTTCCAATTTATTCATAGTCGAAAGCAATATTTTACCATAAAAGTCCCAGTTAACACACAAATTTTTAATTTTGTCTCCTTTTCAATGAATTTGTTTTCAACATTGAATTGTCTTCATATATATATATATACACACCTAAACAAGCTTACATATATAAATATGTACATAATGCCATATCAATACATTGCCATTTACGTGAAAGAGAAAGAGGTGTTTATTAAAAAAATTGTTCCTTTCTTTAAACAAGTTGTCTCCTTTAGTTTTTGTTTCATTTATTTTTGTGTAAATTTTTTTACATATTTTTAGCTATTATCTGCTTATCTACCAGTACTTTAGTTACTTCATACCTTTGAAAATATATACATACACATTTACCCATTTAGATTGTTGATTTATTTTTTACTTCTCAGCTCCGAGCAATTTTTGTTACCGTATTTTGACACTATGATCAAACTCTGACCACTACTTGTAACCAAAGGCTTTGTCAGAAAAGTCAAATGAGTCCAAAGTTATTGAAGCTGCGTTTCATTATAAAGAAATTTCTGTCATCAACTACCGGTTCTATTAACTGACAATGGCCATTACTTTCGACCAAAAAACTCGTCAAAATAAGTTAAACAGACCCAAACTGGGCGAACATATTCTCCACCATTGTAGAGTACTGTCACCGTCTTTCGACTCCATTATCAGACGCTGGGTGCTCCTTGTTGCCAAAATACAAGAAAAGACAAAAGAGTGTGAATGTAACGAATCTACGCTTCGCCATTGTGAAGTTTTTATCATTTTCTTCAGGCTTCATGTTCAAACTCCTATTAATATTTGTGACCAAAGGACTCATCAAAGGAAGTTAAATGGGCTCAAACTTGATAAATCTATTTCTTACATAAGGAATTCTGTCATCATCTTCCAGATTTATCATCAGACCCTGACCACGATTTACACTAAAGTACTCATAACGACATGTCGAATGAGTTCAAACTCGGTGTCATTTTTTCTCAAATGGGTATTGTATAATTTTTTCTCATGCGTTCTTTAGGATGTATTGTGAGTTCATTAGAAATTAACTAATAACTCTTCAGATAAGTCAAACTAAACTTTTCATCAATAATAAGTTTCTGTCATCACCTGTCGATTCTATCAACACACCCTAATCACCATTTGTGACCAAATTACTTATATAAATAAATTAAAAGGATCCAAACTTGATGAAACTATTCCTCACTATTGAGGAGTACTGTTAATACCTTTTGGCTTAATTCAGCAAACCTGACAACTATTTGTAACCAAAAGACTCGTCAAGAATCAAATGAGGGCCAACATACTGAATCTATTCATCGTCATTAAAGTGTTTCTGTCACTTTCTTCCGGTTTCATTAACAGACACTTGTTACTATTTGTGACCAATGAACACGCCAAGGGAAATTAAATGATTTAAAATTTGACAAATCTGCTTCTTACTTGAGGAGTTCTGTCATCATCAAACAGTTCTGTTTTGTGATGTCAGAACCAGACTATCTTTGTCTAAATTAGTTATAAGAACGACTCGAATGAGTTTTAAAATTTCCTTTTATCAAAAGGGAGATTTAGCCTCATGCGTTGAAGAGTTCCTTTGGATATATCTGGAGTTATCAGGCTCTGACCATATTTACACGGGACATTTCTGAAAACATTTGATTTAAAAAAAGATAAATAAAAATTTGTTCATATGCTCTGAGTTACAGTCGACATTTACATGAAAAAAATTACAGATACCTAAAAAAATATGCGCCTCAATTTAACAAGAAGGAGGAAGAAGGATGTTCTATTTTGAAGTCTATTAAAAAAACAGATACTTTTTGGATAATTATTTTAGAGGCATTATTTTGGGACAAAAAGTAGACATTTTTTTTTTTATTTTTCTTGTATATTCTAAAATGGTTTAAGAGTTGAATGTAAGCGATGAAATATTTCGTTTCTCACTACACACGCGCGCGCATCAGTCCGGGTGGTGCTGTCTGACTCTTATTAGTATGCGTTACACGTACACACTCGACACAATTTATTTAGGTTTATTTCTCAAAAATTTCTTTTTCACCGCATTCTAATTACTTCAATGCTTATATTGTATAGTGGTGTCAGAAAAATATATATTATTATGAGACTTTAATATGTTTTATGTATTTTTAAATATTAATTAATTTTCCCGTTTTTATCTGAAGTGTAGCAAAACACTCTCAGATTTACTTTCAGGAAAATATTTATCTGATTTAAAAAAAATAGTTTGCTGACATTTTTTAATATATTAAGATGATGTCTTTATCATTTTATTTTGAAACAAAATTAAATAATAGCAATTGAATTTCTATAAAAAAATCTGGTAATTGTTTGTTAAATACGGTGCATAAATGGTCATATACAAATTCAATAACAAATCCACTATATATTGCTATCGGTAAAATAAAGTGTCTTAAAATGCATTATTTGTAGTTATCGTTCAAATTCAAAAAACTTCCTCACTTTTTTATAAATTGTCAATATTACTAATAAAATTCTTGACTTTTTTTAATAAAATATCTGAAAAGCAATGAAATTTTTCAGTAAAAATGTATTAATATGAAATTTACGTATTTCATCTGAAATAATGGAGGTTAAAAATGTTTGACTTTATTAATTATTAACATGTTGTTATGAATATGATAAAATAGTTTAAAAAGAAAGAATAATTAAAGTGGTTGTCTCCATGTTCAATCTAGTATAGGTCCCTAATATCTGTTTATAACATTTTACATATTTAGTCCGCCATGTTAACCAAAAATAAACACTAAAAATAATTGTTGGCTTCATATTTTCATTAACTAGTGTCATATAATAATAATATATTAACCTAATATGTTTGAATTTTTGGGTAAACATTACGTCTTAATGCCACGTATGAATTATAAAAGCCCTTAATCTAATACTAAAAAGCGAACAGGAAACTACAATTTTTAAAAATAAGTTGTTACTTTAACACGAAGCAAAGACAGACATTTCTTCTGAATTTCGTATTCAAAAATATGTTAACCGTGTCTATCGTAAGTTTTAAACTCGCAGAAAAATTTAATGTTTTTTAGAAATACTCCCGTATCCACGGAGCGAACTGAGGTTTTACCGAAATGCTTCATAGGCGAATATAATAGTGGACGATCGCCTCGGGGCATTTCATTGTGGATATGAAGATATTTTCAGATATGAAAATATTTTTAGGAAGGGGAAGTGTAATGCGAATTGGTTTTTTAAATTTTAAGTACCTTTCAAAATTTTACCTTATAATTTGTTGTATGTATGTGTATGTGTGTTTGTGTGTGTCTGTGTGTGTGTGTGTGTGTGTTTGCGTGTGCGTGTGTGTGTGCGCGTGTGTGCGTGTGTGTGTGTGTATTTGTTTGTGTATGTATGCGTGTTTGTGTGTGTGTGTGTGTGTATGTGTGCTCGCGCGCGTGTGTTTGTGTCTGTGTGTTTGCGTGTGTGTGCGTGCGTGTGCGCGCGTAAGTGTCTGCATGTTTGTGTGTGTGTTTTTGTGTGTGTATGTTTGTGTTTTTTGTGTGTATGTGTGTGCGCATGCGCTTGAGCCTGTGCGTGTGCGTGGGCGTGCGCATGCGTGTACGTGTGCGTGCGTGTGTGTGTGTGTGTATACGTGTGTGCTTGTGTGTGTGTGTGCGTACGTGCTGTGTGTGTATGCGTGTGTGTAAGTATTTTTCAATGTTATGAGTGACGACTGGCACCATGTCCACTCGCCCAACTCCACGCTCGGCACTGGCATTTTTTTAATTTCAATAATATGAGTGAGCATATTGCATATTTTTGATATGAAACGTCTTTCATTTCGGTCAGAGGGTTACTTTCAAAAACCATATGTAATGAAATTTGTTATGGCAAGATTGCTCATAAGTTTGGAAGTGTACCCCCTATCGACATTATTTTACTACCATGATTTAGAGGATAGAAGCTATTACTCTTTAGTACATATGCTGTTGGCATAAATGTCGGTAGAGTCGCGAGTAGCACGACTCATTCGGACCTAAATTTATCACCGCACGCAGTGCTTAATTAATGATTACTCAGTAGTACATTGACCGATTCGAGGGATGTGGTTACTTTTGACAGAGCTCGTTATAATAGGTGTAATGAACGACGTTATAATAGGTGTGATGCATAAAAATCATAATTGCGACCATTAGAAATTATAAAATTTACGTAGTATGTAAGATATAAAACTGGCGTGCAAGTGCTCGGATAGCAAGAGCGAGAAATTCTAGCCCTCGACGACCCATTTTCACCTCGGCGGAATGTATTTGTCTCCACAAGGAACGTGTTAGATTGAAGCCTGAGAACTACAGCCCTCTACGAGTGCGGCGGGTTCAAGCGACGTAAGGCAGTCCCGAGCACCACTATTTGATATAACTATGACTGCAATAGTGGTAGAGAACGAGAGGAGTATATAAGGAGCCAGGCTACACCCGACAACAAAAGTATAAGGCCACAGTGGGAGCAGATTACGTGTGGGCCAGGCTAGGCCCGATCGAAAAGAGGCTGCTTTCCCCAAGGATGCCGAACATGCAGATACGGCGGTTGCAATATGCAGGACAATATGGCATTGTGAGACAAGTAATTAACATTCCGGTTAAGTGGACACGGTGCCAGTCGTTGGGTGAGCAGGGTCTGGGTTTTTAACGCCCCTTGGCTGGCTGATGACGTACAAGGAGCTGGTTTTCCCAAACTGGGTTTAATCAGTACCATCTGAAGGTCTAATCCCCATGATGCACGGGCATTTTTCAAATTTTTTTACTCCACTACGGCTTTTTTTCCCTTGTTTAAAGAGGTGTATCAAATTTTATAGCAAACGTGTATAATATTAAAAAATAACTAGCCTTTAAAATAAATATTTCGACATTTTCAGATTACATTAATATTGGATTACAAAATTTTTTTTTTTCAAGTTTAGGTCGTCATGACTACAAAATTAGACTAATACAAAAATGTTGTAAATTTAAATTTCATTATTCTATACAAAAATCTACAGAAATTAAAAATGATTAGGTCAACACGACATTTGAAATTGAAATCGTTAACTTCCAAATTATAATTTAACAAAGGGATTTCAATACTTATGATTTTGGAAATAATTAAAAGTTGAAGATTGCTCCCCCGAGTCTTTGTTCTTCTATAACTGAAAGTATTTGAGGGTTGCTTGTGTTTAAAAAAAAATAATGCTTCATTCTCTTCTACTATATTAGTTAAAAGCCTCATCTTTATCCTTCATGGAATTAATGAGAAAAAATTTAATATCTCTATAAATAAAATGGTGATAGCTATTAAGGGAAAAAAATCTAAGCAGATAAAATTATATTTTGTTTTAAAAATGATTATCCGTTGAATCTATTTTTACTGAAAACAATACATCCTGCGGTATTTTGTGTAAATATGAATACTATGAGAGAACTGGCATTTGACGCAACTGAATTTATCATTACCGAAGGGATTTCTGGAAATTGTTGACTATAAACAAAAATAATGTGTGCGCAGCTTTCTAGTTTTATGAATACGTAGAAGATAAATACAGATCCACACTCTGTTCTGTGTATAGATCCATACGTATATGGTAATAAACGGTGTGGTTCTAGAATATATTAAAAAAATAAATCGGATTATTACTTATTCAGCTCTATTTAGTACTATTGTTCGAAGACAGATATCGTTGACTCGTTTATTTTAAATTCGCTAGGATTTTATCTATATTACTACACACGATTATGGTGTTTCTTTGCTTTTTTGCTTTTTCCTACCCGCTTATTATTTTTTACCACCCATGTCCAAAGGTGTGTAGATAAATATAGCAAAACCACCTCAACAATTTTTTCTTGCTTAGCATATTATCTTTCACATTACATACAAACACATTCAAACACCATAATTTTAAATGTGATTAACATTTTTGTAGATTTTTTAATATACAGCAGCCGTCGAACTACATTTAATTATGTGTAGGTTAAAATATGAAAATTGGTTGGGACTGAGAACGAGAAAAGAAAACTTTTTAAATTTTGACCAAGTTAATAAAATTTACTATTATTACATATGTTTTATGAGAATTTTGTTGCTTGACAATTAAATAAACAACAAAACAATAAAATACAAACAATGGAGATAGAAATAAAACACCGAGTTCTAATTCATATTGATTAAGATTTCACTTCCTCATAACAGCAAACGAGACAGAAAAGCCGAGGTAATATAAATAATGATATTTAGAAAAGGATAAGTAAATACCATTTAAACGGCCCTCGATGACACTAATGGACATCGAGGAGCGGATGTTTGTCGAGTTGCTACAAAGACCGAACGCAAATAAAGTAAATGAGTCGTTTTCGAGTGTGACACGATGTGTACGTACGCACGTACGTTTCTATTACTACTGTATAAATGTAGCGAATAAGCCCTAAGGGCTATACTGTGAATATCAGATCTGTTTGGGAAAGGTATTGAAGGGGCGTCTATCAAAGCTAAGTAAACTTTTAATAACTGTGTGTTCTTTAAAAAAAAATGGCTATGATTTTTTAATACTTTTTAAATGCTTTTTGTTTCTTTAAGCGTCTGAATCGATCTGTTTCCGTTATATCATTTAGCACACTGTTTAAACTATTCAAAACATATAAACAATTTCACAAGTGTCTTCTCAGGAGTAGTTATCAGAATTGTTTTTACAATAAAAAAATGCTTTAACTTCATATCGTTTTTCGAGTCAATAACGCATATTTATTTAAATTGCTCTACACATACTTTTGCACTCATATATTATGTTTTGTTGCAATATTTTTTTATGTATTATATGTAACCGTGATAAATAATTACTTCGTACATTTTTTAAAATCCGTCGCTTCTTTCAGTTATAATTTGCTAATTTTTTTATCCAGCAACTTTAATGCTTTTCTTTTTATTATGATTAAATACCTAGACTTTTACGTCACTTAACTATGTTTAGCATTTATATATCTAATATATGTATATCATAGATATGTACATTGTTTTACTTACACAAAAGTCAGATAATGTGCCACCTGAAGTACGATGAAGCTCGATGAGAAGGACATATACCTTACTTCCAGGTTACTTGACGTGATAATTCAGTCATACATTTATATAAAAGATAAGGGTTCTTACATGCGGAGATAACGAAAATATTCAATATATATATAATATATAAATAAAAATTATAGGATTTCAAATTGTTATTAATATCATTCTACACTTAAAGTTATTGCAAGATACTTAATACACCAATGACTTAGTTACCCATTGTATAACGAATATTTAAAAAGGTATACTGCCACAGACACTAACTAAATAACTGACATTATAAAATATAGAGTGAATTAGTAATTTATAAATATAGAGTGCTTGTTGTGCAAAAATATGTTCAAATAATAAGTGCTTTTTAATACGCCCCGCTTGCCGAGTAGCTGATGTTGACTGTCCGGGCCATATTCACCTTTTTCACGACCTGATTTTGTATCCTGTAGCATCTATACATCCGATGTGAGTACAACGGCGCAGTGAGTTTCTTCTCTAAAAATAGAATGAAAACAATTAATTGCAGCTTAGATTTTACCCCAAAGGTACCGCCAACAGAAAAGGAAGTCAAGAAATTATTGGGTTCATTCGATTAACATGAAAAGAACCAAGAACTTTTTTTTGTTTCATTTTTATCTTTATATTCTGAATAGGTTTTTCCCGTAAAACTGATCTTACTTCCACTAATATTATCAGCAATTCAATATTCATCTCCATTTTGCAATTTTCTAAGTAGGTATTTGGAGTGACAATAGCAGGGTGTGAGGTAAAACAATGTGCGCGTGCCCTCTCCGTGGTATTGCCTGGTGAACTGGCCGCCGGCGCGCATGATTATGCGATGATAGATTGTGACTTGGTAGGAACGAAATTGGATATGTCGGATGTCATTAGAATTTGATAAGAGACACCGCTTGAAAATTTTGAAGAACAACAAAATTGTTTTTTATAAACAAGTAATGAAACGAAATAAGATCTTATTTGCATAACGTAGTAGAAAGTCAACACATGTGAAGAATTTCTTTAAAACTATGATTTATGTAAATGGAAAATAAGGGATAATGATAAATGTAAAAGTTGATCTATCTCAAGTCGAATCGCTTGTGTCATAAAAATGGATATAAAAAACTATTAAGCAAAGATAGAGGTATGCACTTGGGTATTTTGAAGTTAGAAATCAGTATAAATTAAGCAGGAATCGACCCAAATGTACCGTTAAAAAATTCAAACACCACAACATGTAACAATTCTATTGGTGAATAACTAAAGCCTGCTTCGCAACACTATCGTGGAATGCTATATACAATTAAAATTAAGATAGGGGAAAATATTAAGGATTTACTTGAAACTAATAAAAGTAAGTTCACGAAAATTCCAACTGATATTTGTCCAATGTACCTATATTAAAATACAAAAGATGGATACTATGTATTGAAATGGAGCGAATATGGCGTTATTAAGTGAAAACCATATTTTAATTTGTGTCAGTCATATTCTGCCGTAAATAAAGAAGACAGAGTATTTCAGAAATTACATTTTCCCCCTAGTAGGATATAATCTTAATTCTAGACATCGGATCACGTTCATAATGTCTACAGTTATGAAAGTTTAATCTGCAGTATCACTTTACACACATTTTATTTGAGACAAAATGTTTAAAAATATTAATTTAAAGCGATCGATATCATAAATTTAATACATGATATGTTATTTTTCGGAAGTAATGATGCAGTCAAAATTACTAAAAGTATTGAAGGGATACAGTCATTCCCTTAAAGTGAAGTATTAATTTTATGGACCATGCTTTAATAGCGTGTTCAAAGATAACTTTAAGTAAATATGTTAAAAGCACATCTAAATTTAGAATTTTAAAACCAATTGAAGAATTAAATTGTCACAGGCTACTCAATTACATTAATAAATGGATTGCAAACTTGGTAAAGTTCACGGAATCTTTAAAAGAATTATAGAGAGGAAAGTTGAGAAAACCTACAAACTTAAAAAAATATTGAATTAAAATAGGTGAATACTTTCAAGCAAAAAAACTATCACAAAGACAAAAACTTGGGTACCACAATATCAAGTATAACACAGAAGTTTACTGATGTCAGTTCACTTGGGTTCGAAGCGCTTTTAATACGGATTAATAGAAGTGGTTGTAGGATCACTGCGCATTTAAATCGACCACGTAGATTGATCGACACGTAAATGAAAATACAGCCAAACAGAATAAAGTCCTAGCCATGGTGATAAAATATATGAGGATCTTCTTCTGGTGCAGACCTGGTTTCGACACTGTCTGCAGGCTACTACCTGGCACGGACAAAGATCGTTACCAACTCACATTATCGTAAAGGGTTCAAGATTCGTCCCCGGTGGCTAATCTTTTTAGAAAGGGGTCTTTGAAGTTTCGAATAAAGAGCGAATCGCAGATATACTTCCGTTTATACTTGTGTTGGTCCGTCAACTGGTGCGGCATCCGAACGTCATAGCGGCTTGTGTATCCGATCTACTTCAGGTAATCAAATACGGTCAATCGGGGAATCTCCATAGCGTCTGCGATATCTTAGACTCCATTGCGAGGATTTCCCTCCACGTACACATAGGTAAGGCTCGCACTTCATAGTTTTTTTTGGTTTAATAAGCATCATATTTAAAGCATAACTATCATCACTTTTTCAGAATAATATTGTCGCGACTATATTCATATTTTTATACATATCGTTTTTTTATGAAACTTCTGTGCACTTTTATTTATAATTTTAGGTATTATTATATTTTGACTAAAAGTTATAATTTTGAACAAGAACAATTGAGTTGAAATATATATAAATTGTGTACGTCCATACTGATGTTAGTAAACTGAATAGAAAACTTAGAAAGCAAATTTAAAGTTATTACATTTTTAAGTTAATCGAATTGGAACTGTAGTGTGATGGAACTATAGTGTAGATTTAAATTTTTAATGGAATATACATATTAAAGATTGTCTATTTCTATGCTTGTAACATTTAGATCTACACTGGCTTTTTATTTAACTCAACATTTTGCCAGCACATTTTTTTATTTTCTCCTAAAATCGAATATCTCTGCATCGTTATGACTCACTAAATATTTTTCACATATAACATAGTAAAATTAAAACTTAATTTTTCGAGTAAATATATGTAATCAATATCTCGATTCTTTGGAATTTCATTTCTTTTTTTTCATTTTGAGAATTCCGATTCTTTGCAATGTAAATCATTCAGGGTGCATGTGGACAATATTTCAAATAATTATAATTGTTTCAAACTAAATTGCGGCAAACTGATTTGAATTTCAATCAATGTATGAAATTATTGGGTATGTTAATGAGCTTGAATTTTAGAAGAAACCTAAAATACTGCGTTTTTTTTCATTTTTTCATTGTTTCTTCTGTAATCGATTAGTTTTATTATTTATAGCGGTAATGCTAAATGGGGCAACCATATGAAATTTTGTTCATGTGTTAGGATTTAAACCATGAACAGAATAAGTCATTCTGAAATATGTTTTGTGAAAGAATATTTAAGACACTGAAGTCGAAATTAAAATATTTCATCCTCGGTACAGTATTTGTTTTGTCTACGCTCAATTTTTTTGTATTAATTCCAATTTAAAATGGTATAATGGCTCAACGAAAAGATAACATCGTCACTTCACAGTCATAAAAAATATATTCCTTCAATGAATTAAATAGAAAAGCATCTGAAGTCGTTGTCTTAGAAATATGCTTCAATGTATTTTTTTTTCTTTTATTTTACATAAAATAATATCTCTTTAAATAAAATAATAAGGTAGTGTCGTATTGTGAGTGTTATTAAAATATATTGTCTTTAAAAATAAGGGTTAAAAATTGTAAAAATATATTGAACGAATAAATTTATTAATTCGAAAACAGAACCATGATATTTTAATTTCATTGTACGTATAGAATAATCATATATTAATGTTTCTTTGGTCCTCGTAAAGTACAGTAAGTGTTACTAAAAATTACATCGCAATTCATTATTACCGTCTTTGCCTAATAGTTATGTTTAAGCCCAAATAACATAGTCAATAATTGAAATTTGCTAGCGACTTTATAATTCTCGTCCGCTTTGTAACTTATTACTATGATATATAAAAGAAATGAAAAAAAAATTTAAATTAGTCAAATGAACATACGCTTCGAAATAAAAATACACACTTCCAGAGGAACGATTAAATTGAACTGCTTGGAAACGTATACGTCTTCAAGCAATCAAATTTAATCGTTCTGTAAAAAATGGTGGCATGACTCACAATTGCGATCGTTGGCAGTTTAAAAGAGGAGCCATAAGCTAGCGGTTTAATGTTGCACTCCAAATGTTGATCATAAATTGATATCGAAAATGAAATTTTTATGATAAAAGAGAATTTCTGATGCAGTAATCATGACTGTTATACGCATTAAACAGCCCAAATCTTGTGAATTTCGATTCGTCACTCTAAAGTGTTCGGGAAAAAAATCATACTTTTTACTGCGTCTTCTAAGCATTTCTCCATAAAATTCTAACCATTTTGGGTTTAAAAATTCAGTAACTTTCGACTTAGAAATCTTAGTCCGTCTTTCAGATTATCTAAAACTCACTCTTGGAACTCTCGAGATTTTTTTTTTGCTAAATAACTATGCCTGCATTCGTATCTATGACACTTCTGTACTATCGTATCGTTTTCCCAGAAAACATGATTTTTGTCTGCTTATAAGGGTTGCTTTAGTATACGTTAACGGTACAATATGGCTGCTGTCTAAGTATTATTGCCAGCTATGGTGTCGCTCTTGTACTATTCAAAAACCTTCATGATTAATATATATATATATATATATATATATATATATATATACATATATATATATATATATATATATATATATATATATATATTACTATTCAAAAACCCTTTGATGGACACGACACATACAAAGCAGAAAAGTACGGAACGTAAGGCCAAATGTGTAACGTTACATAGAAAAACGATAAAAAATGACATAGAAGTTAAAAAATAACCTTTCTATTTAAGTCAGTAGTAAGATATGCGCTGAAAAAAATTAGGATTGTGAAATTTCAAATAAATTCTCAATTTGTTTTAATAAAATATATTGTGCAGTTTTTTAGATATGGGATATTTTCTGTACCGACCATAGCACACAATGTCTTTGAAAAAACAAACTTATAAGTTTAATATTGTTTGGTGTTATGTGAAGGGGTCCTTCGTGCGTGGGTCCAGCTACTCGCACTTGACCGTTTTTTAATGGCGCATTTTTTTAACCGATAAATAACTTTGGGTATTTTGATTCGCCTCGCGTAAAACTAATTATGGAAATCAGTCAATTCCTCAGCCACTGAGGTGAAGAAATATTAAATAAATTCATGGAACTGTTGGAAGTCGCCGCGAAATAATAAAATAATCTGCATAGCCAATAAACCAATTTTGCAACAGAATCGATCATATATTCAAGGCTACTAAATTATATTCTTAAATGACATTTTAGTTGCGTTTCATTAGAATTTAATTTTATTAATAAATAAGAGGAAAAGATAATAATTGGGAATATGTTTCCAACCACCAAATCAGCGTCCATTTTTGCATTTATTATTATTGCCTTCTCGCTCTAGCACGATAAGTATGAGATTACTTCTTTATATAAACTGTATGTGAAACAAAGCCTAGTACGTGCTTCCACAACGACTCACGTACTGCTGCAATGTGTAATATCTGAATGAGATCCAGATCTGATAAGAGAATATTTTCTTTGAAAATTCCTATTCCTTTTTATATTTTATGCCTCATCTTGTTTGGTATTCGAGACAAAAGTGTTGTTGACTTTTAAATTTGTCACTTATTAAATTATATCATTTCATTATAGGCTTATATTCAATTATATTATAAGTATATGATTTCATTATAGGCTTTGTATTCAATTATCTTGAAATAACATAGCTATAAAAGCATATATTTTAGGCGTATATCTGGTCTTTTGTGTTTTCATGTGATCAAATATTCAAAATAGTCATTTATAACATCTTTTTATAACATATAATATGTACAGAAATTTCTGCATATAATTATAACACTAGGTTGAAAAGTTGACAAAACTTATTAGCTCACAAAAAATAACCTTACAAACCAGTCCTTAGTTCTCTGCGTAGGTTTCTTTTTAAGGTTCTATATCATAAAAGAAAACAAATAATATATAATACTTTACATGTTATCGTAGCTATTTTCTCAGAAGCGGTTCGATATATAAACTTGAAATTAGTGAGTAGAAGCATATATAAACTATGTTAATCCACAATCTCAGTAATTAAGAGTCAAAAATATCTATAGCGAAACATCATAGGAGTCAAATTAAATTTTTATTATACCATTTGGTGTTGTGAGAAAGGGCCAGACATAAACATTTTAAAACGATTTTTTGTCATAATTTTGTTTTTCATAAATTATATGTATATAAATACATATATATATATATATATATATATATATATATATGTATATATATATGTACATATATATATATACATATATATATATATATATATGTATATATATATATATATATATACGTATGGTAAACGTAAATAACTAAAAACTTGATAAAATTTTGTTTAAATTCAATATTTCTGGTTTGTACCGGTTATCTTGTATACAGCAAGTGAGGGACGTACGTCGCACGCGAGGTTGTTTTCTGATTGACTTTGAAAGTATAAATTTCTTTATGCTATTCATAAATCTCTCTAATAAATGCATTTGCAATTTTAACATTAATTTTAGTGTAATTATTTTTCATAACAGACTGGTTTATTATGAATCTCAAATTTTCAATCTCAAAAAAATTGTCAATCTCAAATTTTATTTTCATCAGTGATTATATAATATTAGTTATATTTATCTCCAGACTCTATAAAATATTAATTACAATAGAGCAATACCGTATCAAAATCTATTAATAAACGTGGATATTGTGATTCAATTATAAACTAATACGGGTCTTTAGTGTTATGAAATAAATTATCAATTCGATAAGTTGTCGTAAAATATACGAAAAAGTAACAATAGTTTATTTAATTACGCAAAGAACAATACTGACAATTAATTAAAACCGATAATCCAGGTGACTGAATCGATAGATAAATATAATTTTTTTATTATTTTAATAAGCGACCATTGATATATCAACTTTATATTCGGAACCATTCCCAAGTAACACCTAATAATTAATTCAAAATATGTGCTTTTATTTTAGATTAATATGAAAATATTAAGTTGATATTTTATGTTTCAAAAATTATGATTACTCACATTTAATTTAATATAAACAAGTTTACTATTATCACAATTTTACTATTATCAATATTTACTATTATCACAACACAAGAACAAAAAATCAACGGAATGATACAACAAAAATCAACAGCGTGAATTTGCTCAATAAACATATTTTTAAGCGTGTAGTTACGGATAATTACATTTACGGAAATTATTTATTGTAAATATTCATGATAGAAGTAGTGCTTTGTAGTAAGAATGTTTGCTAATGTTTAAAATATATTTCACATGTATTTCTCTAAGTCACGTTTAGTTTCGGTTTGTTTCTATTTGTGTAATGCAAATAATGTTATAAATTATTAATTTATCATTTAATAAATACTTAAAATTAATAAATACCAATCAATTTTCAATATATTCATTTATTTTCTTTATTAATTGAACCTAATTTAGATTTTTAAGTCAATTTAACATTTAATTAAATTCATTTAAATTTTTGAAGTAATTAAATTAATTTAATAAAAAATTAAAAGAGTAACGAAAAATATAAAATAAAATAATTTTTTCTTTATTTTTAAATAATTAAAATAAAATAAAAATAAATAAACGATAACAGTAATAATAATAACATAATAATGATAACAATTTGAAAAATAAGTGGTCCACCATTTTATTTTTCTGCTGGCTTTCCGCCGCAAATAATCATCAGCCAGACCGTTATTATTTACATTTGTTTATATTAAATTAAATGTTGAGTAGTCATAATTAGATTTAATTTAAATTTAACTTAATCGAACTACTCCTCTGTCAATTATATTTGAAATTTAATCATGCTCCAGTTCTTTTACTATTTTATTTTCATAAATTATTTACGTGCTAAATATAGATGTTTTTGTATTATGTCAAAGAATATAACTTCTAGCGCACGTACATAAGTACACGCACTATTTAATTTTTTAATATTAATATCTGTCTTATTATTTTATTCTCTCATTACTCTTACGAAATATTTATTTTGTTTCTATGAATTAAATCTTTTGACAATTACAATATATTTTTCGATAAGTTAAAGGTAAAACTGAGAAAAAAAACAGTAGATCTATGCTACACATTGTGTTTCTTGAAGCATAATCCTTTATTTGTGATATATTAACTTTTATTAAACGAACTAAAAAAGCGAAATAATAGTTTAAAACTATTATAAAACTTTGTTCGTTCGTAGTCTTCTTTGTTAAACTAGTGTAAAACTTTGTTCATAAATGACGGTAAAATGAGAACTAAAATTATACAGTTTTAGTTACAAATTTCGCAATGAAATTTTACTCTTTTGTTTTGTTTTTGAGCTAATAAGCTATTTCTAACTTCGGACGCATAATGTGCTAATCATTGCAATAGTTAACATCACTTGCGGCCCTCGATGAAAAAAACGCTCAAATTCAGTTTAACACTTAGTCTAGTTTATAAAGTACTAATAAAATAAAAAGGTCAAAAAAAATTGCCGGAGATTGTTGAGAAATTTTTCATAAAAAATATCCTAAATTTTAAAACAAGAAAAAATTATAAAAATGCCCAATATTTATAAAAAAAAATTAAAGTGAGGTGTCGTAGCAGACCCGACAATCAAGAACAAGAAAATAAAATGGTAGAAACACTCTCTCCCTTTCGCTATCCATCATCATTAGAAACCTCCGTCCACGTGATGTATTTTTTTTTACTAAAAATAAAACATAATTGTTGAGCCCTGTAATAATGTGAATAAAAAATGTTTGCCAAATCTTATAACTTTTTTTGGAATTGGAATACTTTTCGTATTTTGCACTTAGGTTAAATACACATGAAGTATTCTTTTATGAATACTGCACAGATTTACGTGTTTTTTTATTGTGATAAATAAACAATTGCTGTTAAGGAATAGTTTGCAAAACTTTATTCTCTTAGCATTAGGAACAATAATTAAATAATTTGGATATCTAGTTATTAGCAAGGTAATTTGTGATAACTATACCAGTGGCACACAACAAATAGAAAAATACTCTGAGCAATATTTATTAATAAGGATTTTTAGTTCATTGAGGGGGTTTGATGTAAACAATTATTTAAATGAACACAACAATTATTTTCTATATTTACTATGTACATTTCTGATTATAGTATATAATATCATTATATCATCCTGAAATTAAAAACAAATTTGGTGTGTGCTCATGATCACACGAATGAAATGGAGACTACAAATTTAAAAATATATTATATTGATGTTATATGGTAGATATTAGTTTGGCGAGTCTGAAAAAATGAGAGATTGTTATTTTAAAATAGAGTAACCAACGCGTATTAAATTAAACTCAGGTGCCAAATATCTCAATTTCATAAAATTCGCCAAACCCAATTAAATCTCACAAAACGTAACACAAGTATAGATTTTATCATGCAGTCAGTATAGCCTCATCTATAGAGAAACTTACTACTTAAAAATAATTTTATTTAAAAAATAAGCCTAACCATGTAAATCAAAATTTCAAAAACTACAGAAAAGGCTGCTTAGGGTGCGAAAGGTCCTCAGTTCAAATCGCATATGAACTATATTTTATCTAATGTTTTTAACATTTTAACTTCTTAAGACAGTTTAATGCGATATACTGATATAAAAATCTGATCAAATTAAGCCGGAAAGAGCAAGCAAGACGCGCTGCCGAATGAACCCGGAAAGAACCGACGACAATATAACGAAGCTGGCTGAATGAGAAATTGGTCGAAAAAATAACCCGATTCAACTTAACCCACGCGCGCGTTGCGTCAACGACCTGAACGTGGCGGGCTCAGCGTCTGAACTAAATACTGCATTCCGGTTGCCAAATAATGTAAAAAAGTTTGCCGTAATTCTAAACTAAAGTAATTAATAGGTTTAAACAACGATACTTTATTATAATGTAAAATTATATAATGACGGGAACAACTCTATTCTCTAGAAACTGGTCACTTTAATTTCATGCAAAGTTCATAAAGGACAATTTCGATGATTAAGTTGAGACATAAAGTTCTATAAATAATTATAAGTAAGGTTATGGTTTTAATAATATTTATTTCGAGTACATCATTCATCATTTAGTGGTGATAACTAACGGGCACGATTCTAACTTGTGCAAACTTCACCTACTACGGGACTCTAGCTTAATGAGTGTTTCAATCGACGATGTAGCGGAAATTTTTCCATACTTAATTTATTTCAAAAACCCTTTTCATGTTTTATTATCAATTTACCAGACACCAAATACACCTTTCATTTAAATAATTTCTGTAATCAGATACGAAATAGTATCGCGGCAAAATATTCATGAATTTAACTATGTTTTTAACACACATTTAGGTATAAATAGAAAGAACAATAATTTTATGAAGATTTTTCTTTAAATTTTAAACTATTCATTTGCTTCCTCTACGTTAGCAACAATCTTTCTTCAAGAAAAAAGTCAGTAATTAAGTGGGGCGTATTCCACGATGACCTACTCTTATTCTAAAATTTTAACAGCGCTGAAAAAAAATAGTCAGTTTTCAATATCAATTCCTTTCTTTAGTTTTGTATACGTTCCTTCTGCTTAGATTTGTTTTAATGATTCAGGTTTTTATAAAATAGATAGGATATGAAAAAAGAGCGCAGTATATTTTTGTGAATTTATTGTATGCCATAAGAAAAACTTTTTTTTTTATATTTTTGAACGTTTGTCAATCATGAAAATAAATAGCGCCATTTATGCTGACACGAAGTAAATTTATATTTATTGAAATCGTTTCTTTTTGACCCTCATTCCACGATTCGCTGGCTCGTAAAATATCGTGGCAACTTGATATAATTCTTTCAGCCAAGTTTATTGTTCCCCTGGGTGAAGTTGCACATGGGTATTTACGATTCGCTGAATGAACATTTCATTTAAATTGGGATGACAAATGAACTTTATCATGGTGTTCTCTTGTTTCGATTTTATCTTGGTATTTTATTTCGAACGATTTCTAAACACGGTCAATTACTGAATTAAAGAAATTATCATGATTGTGCTACTGGTCATTTTTTTTTTATTTCCTATTGCTTGGATAAAAGTTGTCTTAGATATGTTTCTGATATTTTTTAAATTAATTTCTGAATTTTAAGTATCTTATTATGATTATACTAAACTAATATAAATAAAACAATATAAAATCCAAATTTGAATGTACTTACATACTGAGTGACGCCGTTTTATTTAAATTTGAAGAACGTGTCATACTTTAAATTAACATAATAGTTTTGGAAGTAATTTTAAAAATTTGATTAATTATTTTATATACAAGAAAAGCAATTGGAGTTTAGTACGGAGTTAGATCAAATATTATTAAATCTAGGGATATAGTAAAAAGTACTTTTTTATTCAGGAATAATAAGATTGAAATTTATAGTGATATGGCTTCATTTCTTTGCAACCCCATTTTGTCGTTATATTCCTACTGTTAATATAAATTAAAAATATTTTGTTATTTTTTGAGTAGTATGGAGACCAATTAATCCCCAAACAAACCTACATATAAAACAATCCAGTTACAAATGTATACATAGTACAACTTTCTGTTAATTTATGTTGGTTTTAATATCTTAACAATAATTAAACTTAATGGCTAGAAAATTCACGTTACAATCATAAGAAGTTTTACTTCTATTCTTTCTTTAAACAAATAGAGGAAGATGCAAATTTTGTCCTTCCTTTTTGTGTAAACCATCTGAAAGTAAAATGCAATAATCCAATACCGAAACATACAAACGGTATTTCTTAAAAATAAATCATTGTTTCAAAACAAAACAAATTTTAAAGTATGAAAAAATATATCAAATGTTTATCTTTAATTCAAGAACATTACTTTTTACTGCTTTTATACATTTATTTCATGAAAACCGGATTTTTGCAACTCTTTCCTCATCAAATTCACTGAAAGGGGCAAGTTTAGAAAATTCATTCCAAACAATAATAATTTAAAATGCGAAAAAAATGGTAAAATGCTTATTTCCTCTTTTTAAATTTGATGGTTTTGATTGATGCAGTAGTAAAAGAGACGGGAGTGCTCGTGAACGCTTATTTAAAATGCTTTTCCTCTCGCATGTTTAAAAAAATATGGCCATCTCATCTACACTGTCGATGTGATTATAATTGGATGAAATGTTCATAAGCGAAAGTAAAAAATAATAACCTGTTTAAATATCATATTTCATTGTGTCTATTAATATATATATATATATATATATATATATATGTATATATATATATATATATATATATATATATATATGTATATATGTATATATATATGTATATATATATATATATATATATATATATATATATATATATATATATATGTATACATACAACCATATATGATTAGGTATTAGATTAGTAGATTTAATTGTTAACAAGTTATTTGCATGAATCAGATGCCCTATCAAAAAAAATGCAAAATTGGCAAAACTACATATTTTTTATTTCTTTTTATGTACCTTATTTTAATGCGGGTAAATATTAAAATTTTAAAGATTTCTCTGCCGTTAAAATTAATCACCTCTCATTCTCATTATTATTAGTTTATAATAAATTCCGTATCTTAGACTATTTGAGACATTTCATTTATTCGTTTTAGTAAATTAGTTTAGTAAGTAAATTATTAAGAATTTTTTTAATACTTTCGTTGATCCATTTGTTAGTTTTTATTTGAATTTGGAATATGTGTAAAAACACGTCAATTTATTAATCTATCGCGACGTGAAAGAAAAACAAAGATGTTAGTCAGGATTATAATATCGATTCGAATGAGGTTTACCTGGATAAAAATCAGTCTATGTCAATTCTCAACCCTACACTTATATCTGGGTACAAAATACTTCGATATCTTGCTTCGACTCGACGTGAAAGAAGAAAAAACAAACACACGTTCTTATTTATAATATTAGTTGGGATTTTAATATGAGTTAGAATAAGAATCTCTGTGCCAAAATCACGTCAATCCTTGATTTTCGACATGAAAGAAGGGCAAATAAATACACTTTTGCATTAATATTTATAATTAGGATATTAGACATTCTAAAATTTTCCGGGATAAGAAATTGTTTGTTATTTTCTGAACCCCGGTTATATCTTTGCAAAATATCACATTAATTCGTTGCTCCTTTGCGACGTGAAAGGAGAAGGACCAACAAACAGTTTTGAATTATTAACATTTGTTGGGTTTATAATTTATATTATTTAGAATGACCTTTATTGGGTTGGAAAGTAACCTTTGTCATTTTGCGGCTCACTAACAGTCTCTGTGAAAATCACGTCGATCGGTAGCTTCGTTGCGACGCGAATGAAGGATAAATAAACGCGCTTTCATGCTTAAAATAATAGTTAGACCGTAATATTAATTTTGGTGAGAATTTCTAAACTAGAAAGTTAGCAAATGCAAATTATAATTACTTAAGAAAAGTTAATTTTTATATTGGTTATAATGGGTGGCATTGTGTGTAATAATCTTAAAATAGCTTAATAATGTTTATTCAAAGACTCGTGACTGTTTCAACTGCAGGTATGAACAATAAATAAGAGATATCCAATGTTATATAAATATTTTACTATAGTTTTTATTATTTAAGGCTAATTACTAAAGTATATTGTCCAATATTCGATATGTGACTACTATAGATTTAGTCGAAAGGTAGCTTTAGGCATTATCCAGGAATGAAAACGATACATGTGTTTCAGTCGCCGTACAATTTCAGTTTATTGAGATAGTTTTTCACGATTTATATATAAATATTCTGGGACATATTAATTTACAACAGGCTGGCCCTGGAATTACTGGACACTTAGTTGTTATATTTATCATTCGTACTTATTTCAAAATATTTATTAAATAGCTCATAGACTGTTTATTTCTACATTCATTTTGGAGAGGACGGAGAAAGCAAGCGCCTCAGCAGCTTTCCAAAATGTTGGAGAGTTACTGTTTTTTATTTAAGTTAATATTCTTGGGAAAATATGACATTTAGTGGAGACACTTTAAAGCTGTCCTTTTAATTTGGATGGGCAGAAACCAAATTGACACACCAAAGTGAATGTCAAAAGGCAAAATAATATTAGACATTAATTAGCAGTTACAAGTTATAACTATCTCGATAAAGTCGTATATAGAAACTGAAATCATTGTACACAGTCATTCTATTTAGTTGGCAATAGATGAAACCCTAATATATACTGTAATAATACCATATTTTTTATTGTTGCATCGGTGTAATTTGAATCACATAAAATAAATGAAATTGGTTCCCAAAAGAAATATTGAACACTTATGTTCATTTTAAATATAATATAATCGATGCAGATTATGCGAATAGTGTCATTGCAGTGCTTATATTAGTGATTTTTAGGCTAATAAATATTAAAAATTTTGTAGATAAGTTCTTAAAATGCTTAATTTGAACCGAAAATGAAGCTGTCAAATCTTTAGTTGCTTTCACAACTTTTCCTTATTAATAATTCCGTTGTACTTGTTCATTCACTGTAAAGGATAATTATTGTGTACATTTGTTAAATAATCATAATTTTATGTAAGATTAAAATGAAGTGTTTGTGTTATTGTTCAAGTTCTATAAAAAACCTAACTGTGATACTTAGCTCCATATATGTCACATATTATTGACGCCAACTAGTGCTTAGATGTAACGTAGTACTAGACGAACTCCAACGATGACCAAAATTAAACCGCTGAGCCATACATTTCGGGATCGGACAAATTATTGGTTGAACGTGAATAAATTTTTTTTTCCAATTTTTACATCTTCGATTTTTATAAAAAAGTTATGATTTTATGTGATTTTAAAATAGAATAAACGTTTTAAATTATCTTTTAGTTCGGTTTATATATACATATGTATATATATATATATATATATATATATATATATATGTATATATAAATATATATATATATATATATATATATATATATATATGTATATATATATATATATATATATATATATATATATATATATATATATATGTGTTATATATATGATTGTACTATGAGTTATGTTATACATAACATAACTCATAATATAATCTAAAGGAATACCCGGAAGTGGAGATATCTTTACTCCAGTCTCATCGTCTGCCCCAAAACTCGAGTCATATACTGATCCTTCAAAATCCACTTATTACGGTGTTCAAAGTGGAAACCTCTGAGGATAATGAAGTTCCTTCCATAGATAAGGTTTACGTATCCGCGTAACGAGAATCCTATAGACAATAATGAAGACTGTTCGCTTAGCACAATAACAGTTTTCACGTTAATCTGCTTCGGTTATCTTACGTGTCCTTTTATTTACTGATGTAATTGAAGCAAGTTTTGTTTTTAAGGTTCCGTACCTTGAAAGCAAAATGTGTAAAAGATCATTCACTTTTCTGTCCGTATGTCCGTCACGGCCGATTTTTTAAGACCGCCGAAAAATTTGTTCTAATAAATTTATCCTGTTGTAACTTGTCTGCATTTGTTACTTTTTTTAGGAAATTAGATAATTAACTTTATATAACATTACAAAATCACCACATTTTTTAGAAACTAGCCATATAAATTCTTCTTAACCAAATTTTTAAAACACTTTAAATTAAATAAGTTCAAATGCACCAAAATAGATAACCTTAAACAAATATGGAAATGTCTTGAAATTTTGTCAAAATTTCAAGAAATTTTTTGTGGCAATTTAAAAAAATAATCAAACAGACAAACCTAAACATCTTTAGTGTAAATAGTTATATAAAATAGCCAATCTTCACTTAACAAGGCTATGCGTCAAAATGTTCAACAAAATTGAAAGTGTTGCAAGTTTTTATTCTAGTCAGGTTATAGTACTCAAGTAAATGTATATGCTAATGAAATCATAACTTTTTGTGTCATAAAAATGAAGGAAAGTCAGCATTTTCTATTACCGATTATTCTAATTCCAAAATCCGCACTAGTCAAAACACATAGATTTACTACTTTCATTCTTAGTTTTTCATTCTTAAAATGCTCACAATCTGCAATGAACCGCAATAAACTTTTCCTTTGAATATAAAATAAACGTTTTTTACAATAAATAATACTAAATAGTAATTACTTTTTTTTCCATTATGCATTATAAAAGCAGCCATAGAGTAACAAATCTATAAAACCTTATTTTCGGTCGGAATATACGAAAAAAAAAGGTTTAATCAAAAGTTCATCTAACATTTTCAGTGCGAACCAATAAATAAAGTTCACGGTGAGGGTGACGCCTATAAAACAAATTAAAGCAAAACGCTGAGATGTTTCCTGGAAGTAAACACTTTATAGCTTTTATTGAAAAAGAAACCCGTTTTTTTATTGAAATGTTAAACAAGACAAACAAAGACAGCAGACGTGAATTTCTTCTCAAGTGGAGAGCTCTGAACTTTTTCTGAAAGAAGACACTGTATATATTTTCTTCGTATGAACACTAAGGAACATTCCTAATATCGAATTTATTATAAATTCATAGATTATTAAAATATAAAATATACATTTTTCGACCAACTGAAAATGAAATTGCGGACAAATATTGTAAAAATGGTATTTAACAAATATTGTAGATATGGCACTGCGGAAAAGTTAAACTAATCGACAAAAATTCGCAAAAATTTACAAAGCTTTACAAGAACTTACAAAGAAACAAAAATTTACAAAACTTTGCAGTCAAATTGTACTGCATTTAAATAGGCAAATATAGAAGAAAAACTAGATTTGATGTTGCTATCTAAAGATATGTCCATGCAATGATATATTCCACAAAGTATTGTTCTCTACCTTTGTAATATGAAACGAGGTACGAGTACGAAACAGGATGCTACCATATTTATAATTTGCAGAGCAAAACTTTAGAAAAGAAAATAATAATAACAAGAGGATCAGAAAAGATTCTGCACCGATACTTTTTTTCTGCCTAATAATGGAATAGAGGAACTTAAACATTAATACATGAGTTTAATGTCATAATATTGAAACAACATCAATCGTATTTAATTGATACCTTTGTATATGATCTAATCTATTTCCAGAGGTTTGGAAATTTTTAATTTCCAAACCTTTGGATATGGGTTAACTGAACCTCTAATATTCTTAATATCACATTGATTTTCTTTTGATCGTAAAATTCCGAATAAAGTCACTAAATTAAGTAGCGTTTTGCTTCATTCTTAAGATTTTAGAAGCCTTTTATTACAAGTAGATTGTTTATTTATAGTAATAAGTAATAATTTCGATGTTAGCAAAATTGCGGGAATACCTACAATTCAGCAATAGAAGCGTATTATATGGAATCTACGACTAATGACATCACTTTTGTGCTTTTAAAATGGTTTTTTGTATTTGTCTGTCGAATAGGATGATGCGAGCAATACCGTAGTCGTAGGTGAAGGATAGGTTGTTTAAAAATATTACACAAATACTAATCAAAAATATTAATTATTAATTTTTTAATTTCCGTATCTACTTTTAGGATTCCTAAGCTTTAAAGTATTTTGGTTTAATAATTTAAAAATATTCAATATATTTGGCGTTAATTTTGTAGAAATTCATTATTCACAATTAAATGAAACTATATAATGTAGTATTATTTCTAATTTCTTTAATTTCTTTACCACGACCTAGGTTTCGTTGTATTACAACCTTTCTAATATAATTAATGTATCTTTGCTAATATCCCACCTGACGATATTGTAATACAACGAAACCTAGGTCGTGGTAAAGAAATTAAAGAAAGTAGAAAAAATACTACATCACGTAGTTTCATTTAATTGTGAATTTAAAAATAATTAAAACATGCGTTAACTCTGTGTCATTGAGACGACTATGTTGTTGAGACAATCTTTGATAAATCGGCGTCTATAATGGAGTCAGGTTAGAATTATCCTTTTTTCATGGTACTTAGTATCTATTTTAAATACTAAACGAATGAAAACTTTTTCTGAACGATCGTTATAGTATTTCTTTTCTCAAAATCATTAAAACACATGGATTTCCTAATGTCGTGCACATACTAATATAATTGTATATATTTGGAAATGAATAAATTCCAGACTTAAAAATTAAAAATACGTGTGAAAAAAAAATATTACATAATGCTATTTACTCGAAACTATGGAAAATTTCCCAAAAAATCAATATCCAAACACACGGTTTTATTTTTTTTTAATAACAGCCATAATGGGGTAACAAAACGCACTTAATTAATTTTAAATTAGCATAATGTTTACCTGCATATTATTTAAAATTAATCCTCAAATATATTTTTAAGTAAATTCTGGAGCGGTTAAATAAATATTGAAAATTGCTTATTAATTTTTTGTACCCCGTCGGTTATTTGTACACTGTGTCACGTGGGATATAAAAGATCAATGTATTAGTGTAGCAAAAGCTATTTATTTTAAATATTTACGTAACAAAAATATGGAGCTAATTTTGAGACATTGCTCAAAAACCTCCAAAAACTATGCTTTCCCCAAAAGAGCTAAAAGCAAAATTATGAAAGTAAATAGCTTTACTAAATTGAACTACAGCTATGATTTTAAATTTCATAGTTTTTGGGATATTCTCGGTAATTTTACAACTGTAAAAGGTACACCATGTAATATATTTACATCGTGAAAATAATATTAAAAGGTGTAAGTTATTCAATTAAAATACACTTAGAATCCGTTTTACTTGTACTTTAAGGATTTTTAGTCTACGTTTGGATAAAATTGCAGCTTTTTAACACATAGATACAACTATGTGTTAGAAAAGAAAATTTAATGTTTATCCACTCATGAAAGGTGGATTTTCAAAGATTCACAAATGCATATCCGACACATAGTATGGTGCAAACAGGCGAGACTTCTTTATCGTTTTCTTCAAGGCCACACCTGTGTTAGAGTTCGAAATGATTCCTTCGAAATTCACACAAAGCTAAATAGTTATAAGTGACTAGATTCCTAGAATCACATGCCACAAAATACGCAAATGAAAAGCAAAATAGTTAAATAATAAACGCGACATTCTTTAGAATAATGATAATTTTAAAACAAGAATAATTGTTTACACAATATTAAATGTTTAAACATGGTTCACACTGACTAGGGAATCAAATATCCATTTTATACATTGAGACATATTTTACAAATACTCTTTTTGGGCATCCACGATTTGATTATCGGTCTCGTTTTACATATTAAGAGCATTGTACATTTGATTGTTTCTCAATTAGTTGTGTCATGCTATTACTATTTCGTATTTTATGCCATGAATAAATATTTATTTAAAACAAATATTTAGTACAACTACATTCCATATTCTCCGTAATTCCGTTTTTTGATTGGCTGTAATATTCGATTGTGAAAGAGTGGGGCGTTTTTCTCAAAAATAAATGATCTTTCATTTGAAATGAATATTAAGTGAATAAAAATATTTAACATTTCCATTAGATTTCAATACAAAGCGCCCCACTCTTTTACACTGAAATATTATGCTCAATAACAAACATGGCTTACACTAAAATTCTTAATGAGTAGAGAAAACACGTTCGATAATTACTGTTAGCTTTTTGGATGTATGTTAGATGTGTGTTAATTTTTAGATGTGTGTTATCTTTAGTTTTTGAAACTATCAAATTCACAAATTTCTTTTTTATTTGTTATAATATATTCAACAATGGCCAAATTAAGCAAAATACAGCATATTTTGCTTAATAACTTAAAAAAATAAATGTAGCACCGTTAATCCTTGTCCATTAATATACTTATTATTAAGGTTTTTATTACTTTTTGTTCTATTTAAATTTAATTAAAAAATTTTTATTTTTTACCCATTATATTTATTAATATAATTAACTCGAATAAAAGGAAGCAAATTGACACGTAAAGATATTATCGAAAAATATTATATTCATCGTTTTTAGTTTATAAAAATATAATTTTTTTACAATTGTGTGTATTACATTTCCTCTATACGATGGTTAATTTATGTAAAAGTTCCTTTATATTTATTATTCACTTGTTCAACGTTGAATAATAAAATCATTTTGGTCAGAATTTCCCACATGTATGTTACAGGCAACGTCGAATAGTTCAATGCAAAAATAATTCTAATGTAAAGGAGTTTAAAAAACAGAGAATTGAACTGCATTCTTGGCTTAATTCTTAAAGGTAAATTGCAACTTCACCTGTTGTAGATTTTGGGCTTGCAAAATACATTAGTAGTAGATTTAATATACAAATTTTTACTCTGTGTAAATACACGAGTTGCATTGATTTCAATATGTGTCGAATTAGTAAATAGTCCACATTTTAACTACCATCACTAACAATGTCTATAATAAATTACATCAAATTCTGGCATTATTGATTAAAAATCATTCAGGCATGCTTTTCTTGGTAATAGCTTTCCATGGAAGAGAATTTCGTATGCTACTCTGCCAAATTGCTATGCCTATGACCAATCGGGTAACAATTTGCTATTTTCTTTCGGATTTGTAATATTTATGGGTTTAATATCACTAATTATGTACCTATTTTTAATAGAGTTCATGTTCCACAGATAATTTTACGATTTGATGGAATTAGAAAAGTAAAATTATAGGAATTAATGTGGCAATAAAAACATAGAGGAAAATATAAACATCGCGCGACGACCAGTTTTCCAATTTTAATTATATGACAAAAAATAATCATTATTAAAATTAATACTACAAGTTATCTTAAATACATGTGTACACCATTATAACCTGGTAGCGATTTGATTTGAAATATTTGTGGGTTTAATGTCACTTTTTACGTACATATTTTTAATTGAGCTTATAGCCCTCCAATATTTCTTCTGGAAAAATGTCAGCTTGTCTTAGATTTGAAGGTACCTTTAGATAAGTTATTTTTAGATCTAGAATGATCGCTTAAGTATAACATTTATAAGAAATTCATATACACTCTAAAGGCGTTTGCGTTAAAAATTTACAATTTATTTTTGATATAACTCACTTCCTATCTAATGTTATTAATTAGACGTGGAATATTTACATGGTTCAATAATATTGGATAAATGGAGAAAGAAAGGAGAATTAACACTTTAAAAAATGAAAGTAGCTTCAACAATATCGGTAACTAAATGTGAGTGTATATATCGTAAGATTACCATGGCAAAAACATATAATCTGTTATTGTGTTGAGAGAGGGGTATTAAGTGTGTGCGTGTGTGATTGTATGTTTATGTGTGTGTGTGTGTGTGTATGCGTATCAACAGGTGCTAGCTGTAAACTGGCCGTGTCGGAGATGTTTGTAGCATAATAGCACGAGCCGAGTTAGTTACCTTTTTTTGGGTAAAATATTGAATAATTTAAAGTTAAAGTGTGTAACTTAATATTTATTTTGGATTGGCTCTAAGAAATTTTCTGTACGTAATTATTATTTCACCTGTTGTATTTTCTATCTACAAATAAATAATTATTATTTTAATATAAACAATATCAGAACCTTATCTCTATTTCGCAGATTACGTTTCATTTGTTTAATACATTTTATTACTGAAAATCGTCATTTAGCAACTCATTCCTCGTCAAAATCGATAGAGTTAGTTCAAGTATTTTAAGGTTTCCCTTAGAATGAAATAAATTTGGTCAAATGACGGCAACCGTATGCCATAGTCTACCGCACAAGATTTACTGTTCGATAAATTAAACTTTGGCTTATAATATGTAACGATTTTAAAAAATGAAGCGTTGAATAAAGTACTCAATCGAGAATAAATATATAAAACAACTTCTGCCCTAAGCGGATTCACAAAGTCTGCTTATTAATACAAAAAGTCATCCTGAAGGCAATTGAGATTTTGATCACACTAAAACTCAATATCAGATACGTGCACAAAATATGGACTTGCACAAACATGGTATGTCATATTATTTGAAAACGAGAATCAAGTCTTCACAAAGAAATCATGAAATCACATATGTAATAATATAATTCAAGAAGTTGCAAATTTCAAAGACAAAAACGCTTTTCTTTCGAATACCTACCAAGATGAGAAACAAAATATTGTAAAAGGGAAGAGGAATTTTTAAAGAAAATATTCTCTCATCACATCTGGATCTCATTTAGATATTACACATTTCAACAGTACGTGGGTCGTTGTGAAAGCACGTACTAGGCTTTGTTGCCTATACAGTTTATATAAAGTGGTATTCCCAATTCAGTCTCATACTTATAGTCCTAGAACGAAAAGAAAAATAATGAATGCAAAAATGGATACTGACTTGCTGATTTGAAAAATATTTTTTCTTTGTTGAAGACTGATATAATTAAATTCCAACGAAACGCAACTGAAAACTTCAAATAAAGAGACAATATAATTGCATTGAATATACCATCGGTTGTGTGGCACCGTTTATTGATTTCACCATGCACAATATTAAATTATTACACAATGGAGCAGCAACTTTAAATAGTCCCGTGAATTCGTTTAATGTTTTATTATATAACTGGCTGTAGATTGATTTGCATGATTTGAAGTAATCATTGGGTTTACTCGCGGTTACGCAAGAAGAATAAACTACTCAAAGGATATTTATCGGTTGGAACAATGCATAAAATATTTACGTTATTGGGATATTATTAGCGTGAGGTTGCATTAGAGGAAATATTAGCTTAAAGTTTCAAAGATATTCTGATACCATAATCTCAAATTTAGGTCGTAAATACAAATGACTTTAAGTGCTTATAAGATAAGCCATAAATCATAAAAATCCACACAAATCATGAAAACATAAATTAATTGTTAAATTTATGTATGTTATTTTAATATATGTTATTTTCTTTAATATTTTATTTTATCTAAAAAAGTGATAATTAAATTTTGTGTCATTTTTGTGAATATTTCATAATTTCTTATCAAACTATCGGTCTGTCTATCGATTCTAACGTCTATTATTTTCTCTTTGCTGTGGTAAACGCATGAGGACGAATGAAGTATTAAATGTTTCTTCCATTTACCAGCTTCTTTTGTAAGTCTCCAAAATCACCAATAGCTTACCCTGGCTATTTTTTCTTTTATTTTATTTGAAAAAAATAATAAAAAATTATTTCCATATTAGTAATGGGATATGCATTTAATTATAATTGTAAGGATTAAATTAGACGACGCAGCTGATACTGGGCGTGCCCTAAATATTTTAAGCACCGCTAGTTTTAATAGAAATTTTTCTTTAATTCTTTAACAGAAGTTCCATTTTGTTCTACTTCTTAATTTACACAATTAAGGTTTTCCTTGATTTTACAATAATTACCTTTCAAAACAAATTTCTGTTAAAAAAAGTAATCAATGAACATAATGTAATGATTAATGAAATCTTGTCAAATAAGAGTAAATCTCACACTATGAGGATTCTGTATATATTTAGATACTAATAAAGGTTTCAGGCTACATAACGTTGTATTAAACTATTCACAAATATTGATTTTATACGACATAAATATATTGTCTATAATTTCTTTCACGGACATAAAAACATAGTGCATATTTACAAAAATTATGACATCTGAAATCATGATATCATTTTCTCACAAATGTGCAAATTTCTTAAACATGGGGTCCAATTGTTTTTGAAATAACGGAGGAGAGGGAACACATTTTTTTCTTCTATTTTTTTTCAGTTTCCTTTAGTGTTGTTATATGTGTAACAATATAATATTTTCTATGATGGATCATATCGTTCACTGCACACAAACGCGAACTGATCAGTTATTTTAAAGTCTTTGTCAATCATCATCTTTGAACAAACCAGTTATATTAAAATCTTTGTAACAAAAGAAATTGAATATTTTGAGACGGTTATAAATCTTCTCTTTTTGGTTAGTATCGAAATATAATTTCAGTCAAATATATCTAGCTTACCCAATTTAATGTAGACAATTTAGCTTATCAAATATTTTAAACAGATTTATCATTCAATATGGACATATTGAATATACTATTTTTTCTCGTATTATTTATATAAAATGGTAGATAAATATTGCAATAAACAACAATAAAACATGGAACCGTAATTAATATTTTTATTTTGATTTAGATGTGTAGAAATTTAGGACTGCCTTCCTTTGCCTTTGACATTCTGAGCAAGGACATTGCTTATAATCTTAAGACAAAAGCACCTATTTAAATTAAATCTAATTCAAGGATCTCTTTGATCGTTGTTAGCTGAGCCGACAAATAAATAAAAACAAAGCGATTGTATTTTCTTCGTTTATTATTATATTATGTGTGCTTTCAATTATACCGTTTATTTATATAAAAATTACTTTATTAAAACAATAAAAAAATTCTATTTTGTGCGTGGAACGTGAAGTTTTTCAATTGAATTTCACTTATAAATATTTAAGCTCTAGTTTACCACATGAACTACTTATCATACTATAAAATTGGGAGAATTTATCGAGATGAATATAGCTAAAACCATTTTTGCCGTAATAGCGACTTGATATATCTTGCGATAGTTTATAATAGCAATTATTTTCATTAATTTAGAAATTGTTGACAATGGCAATAATCTATTCTAATTATATTTATTAGCGTTAAATAAAATATAGGCTTTCATTTGTTACTAAAGTATTTAGGGTTGTGATGGGAAATTATTAAATATATTGTTACATTTTTATACATTCAAAACCGTGTGGATACTTATTTAACAAAATTGTTGATTCCACTCGATTTCCTTACAATAGGTAACTCATTTAATTAAATTTTATTTGTTATAAAATGATATAATATAAAAACACATGCATTCATTAAGTATTAACCTGCTTCAAAAATTAAATTTGAATATGATTCTTCTTCTCTAAAAACAAATATGAAACTTAATTAGACTTCACAATAAAAATGGAGTACAATGTTTATGATTTATTTTGCACGTTTGATGTTTTGCTTTTTTTAGTTCGCTATTCTAAAAATAAGAGACTAGAAACTAGACAGGACTCTACCGTTACTGCAACGGCAAACCTTTAAACTAATAATTTTTCACGCAGTCTTGTATTGTGGAACAGGAAACTGCCTCGTTTGATGATTAGAATACGTCAAGCATTTAACTGTTTAATGGATTCAAAATAGAAAATCATATGAAGAAATAAACATTATGTATAAGAATGATGCTCCTTTTCGAAGTGGTAATCTTAATTAGGACGACAGCAGCTTTATCTTTCATACCATGCAAAAACTATCTTTGTTTATCTGATATTTTAAGCATATTATTTATAGAAATTTAAACGAAATATCCTATGTATATGTTTTAGTAAAACTCAAAAAAAACGAAAATTATGTTAGGATAAGTATGTTAAAGGATAATTTCTAAAACTATTTCTTTATGGGACTGAATTTTGTTGAAACATAAACAAAATGGAAAAAAATTTAGGCAAAATTTTATACAAAATAATCAACGTTTATTTGAGGCAACTGTCGGAATCGACTCTAATGACTGTTTCTTTCTAATATATAGTGTTTTGAAGATATTAAAGATAATATATTTTTTTAAATAAATGATTTGAAATGAGATTATTTTGAAAAATATTAAAGATAATAATTTTTCTTGAATTTCTAATAGCACCACGTGTCATAAAGCACCACGTTCAAACTAAACACGGTCATACACATATTTTTATAGCTCTTATCATAAAATCAATTAAAGAGAAATTGATAGTAGATTTCGAATAACATTTAGTGAATATACTTATCTCGCTGTATTATTTACAATTTGTTTAATGAATCCAGATTTGTAAATACTCACTTCAAGGGAATTAATTTTAAGAATAAGTTTAGTAACAATCAAAAGTCTACCTATGGAGAAATTCGGATTATTTTGAGCATCAGTATGAAATGATGAGAAAATGTCAAATACATGGGAATAACTATTCGTAGCAAAAACATATCACGTAACGTATTTGAAGCACAAAAATGTCACAATATATAAATTTGTTGAAAAATTTGGTGAAAGTACTCTGTACTCTGTTTAATGGCTATATAAATTTGTTACATTGTGATTATCTCGTTAACAGTATTTCTGCGTCGTATACATGACACGACACTATAATTACTTTTGATTTCGTTTCAAATTATTTTTGGTAGTTTAAAAGCAACATATTTTACCATTGCTCCAGAATAATAATCAAAATTTAAATGAAACTCAATTTACTTTACAAAAGCTAACTTTAGAAGAAGAAGAATTTTAGTTGTAAAAAAAAAAGAATAAATAAACCTAAAATGACCTACTCCATTTAAATTAATGTTTACCACACAAGTCCTAACCAAGCTTCCAAATCTTCGCCCGCAGAAACAATGAACATTATTTAGAAAAATAAACTCCATCTAAAAGATAAAATGATATCCTATTACAAACAAACGGCACATTTTCACGGAAAGCGGTGTTTTTATTACAAATAAACGTTTGTTTTAGAAACTTTCCCAGATACAAACGCAACTCGTCCAGTTCATCAGTTTTATTCTATCTCGTCATGTGCCAACGCATACGCGGATAAAATATCTATTTTAGTTTCCTTCGTACATATTTCAGTATTTAATTTATAATTAAATTTTGATCCTTTGTGTACGAAAAATGTAATTTTCTTAAATTAACAATTTTTTTTAAACTATAAAGCTGATAATTATTTAACGTCAAAATTATTCAACATTTACGGACAATGAAACTATGTGAAAGCTAATTTTTAGAAGTTACTATTCGGATTCAATGATGCAGCAGATTGAATGAATAATATTTTTATTGAAAAGTATTCAACGAGATTTTGTAGTACTCCCACAGGGGAGTACTACAAAATCTCTATCATTATGCTGAGCATGCCGGTTTTAATTTTATAAAGCAGCAGCACATCATGAAACTGTTGCAAAATGGCAGCTGGAGGAGTTGTATATCTTCAACTTTCACTTTGAAACCAATGATCATTTTTGTGTGTGGCGAATCGCCAACCAGCACGGTGTTGGGGCTGTTAATAAGTACGTCCTTTTTATTTTATACACTTGATGCAAATATCGCTTCGAGTCTTAATTATTTTGAATAATATAAATTTTAGTATATATGTGAATTACTTATTATTTTTGTAATCAACCTGACTTTGAAAGAGTTTGGCTTTTTACTTGAAGTATCCAAGTTGTCTTAACGTTCACTTTCTACTTATTAACGCTCGCGAACAACCGTAAAATAATATTTATGAATATGGAAATACTTGAAATAATTCAATGTAAATTCGCAGTATATTAAGTCAATAGCAAAAGATTTGTAATCGGTCAAATAAATGACTTTGATTTTCGACAGATTTCGTTCTATATTAACGTAATTTGCATCATGTGTAATTATATTGTTTGACATAACGTCCTAACTAGCGAATAGATATTATATAAATTGTATTTAATTAAACTTATGAATTTGCTATTTAAATATATATTTAGGGCAAAAATCATTACACAAAATTCAATAAACTAGCAAATCCCTAAATATGAAGCTTTGAAAATTTATATACAATTCTTAACATTTTCTTTCATAGCTTTGGTATCAATTATTGCAGTAAAAATACCATATTATTTAAATAATTATTAAAAAAATTAAATTGAAATTTTAAAAGCTTTTGAAAAAAAAATTGCTTTATTAACAATTGTTTCTTAAAATGTTTACTACATTTTATTAAATAAGGCTGATCGTTACTTAAAATATTAGAAATCTCTTAAATTTTTCATCTATAATTTATTCTATTATTTCTTTAAGCAATGAAACTATGTGAAAGCTAATTTTTAGAAGTTACTATTCGGATTCCATAATGCAGCAGATTGGATGAATAATATTTTTATTGAAAAGTATTCAACGAGATTTTGTACCACTCCCACAGGGGAGTACTACAAAATCTCTATCATTATGCTGAGCACGCCGGTTTTAATTTCATAAAGCAGCAGCATATCATGAAACTGGTGCAAATTGCCAGCTGGAGGAGTTGTATATCTTCAACTTTCACTTTGAAATAAATGATCATTTTTGTGTGTGTGGCGAATCGCCAATCAGCACGGTGTTGGGGCTGTTAATAAGTACGTCCGTTTTATTTTATACACTTGATGCAAATATCGCTTCAAGTCTTAATTACTTTGAATAATGTAAATTTTAGTATATATATGAATTACTTATTATTTTTGTAATCAACCTGACTTTGAAAGAGTTTGGCTTTTTACTTGAAGTATCCAAGTTGTCTTAACGTTCATTTTCTACTTATTAACGCTCGCGAACAACCGTAAAATAATATTTATGAATATGAAAATACTTGAAATAATTCAATGTAAATTCGCAGTATATTAAGTCAATAGCAAAAGATTTGTAATCGGTCAAATAAATGACTTTGATTTTCGACAGATTTCGTTCTATATTAACATAATTTGCATCATGTGTAATCATATTGTTTGACATAACGTCCTAATTAGCGAATAGATATTATATAAATTTGATTTAATTAAACTTATGAATTTGCTATTTAAATATATATTTAGGGCAAAAATCATTACACAAAATTAAAAAAACTAGCAAATCCCTAAATATGAAGCTTTGAAAATTTATATACAATTCTTAACATTTTCTTTCATAACTTTGTTATCAATTATTGTAGTAAAAATACCACATTATTTAAATAATTAAATTGGAATTTTAAAAGCTTTTGAAAAAAAAATTGCTTTATTAACAATCGTTTCTTAAAATGTTTACTACATTTTATTGAATAAGGCTGATCGTTACTTAAAATATTAGAAATCTCTTAAATTTTTCAACTGTAATCCCCATAGACAATATATGAGTTGACTAAAATTGGACTACTACATTATTGTAGTAGTCTTAGTTTATGTTTTTTAACTTTTGGAAGTTAATCATTAAAAATTTAAATTTGGAACAGAACAATTGTATGCTCTGTCCAATATTTTCAGAACAATTTCAGAGCCTCTTTAGAAATATTTTACGATCCTCTGAAAAGTTCTCTAATACTGACACGAATCAATAAAATAGCGTCCAAATGAGAAAAGTAACAATTTATTCAAAGAGTGTAGCAAAACAAATGCAAGTTTTACAAAAAGTTTAAATATATATAATTATCAATAAGGTATAGCAAAACAAATGCAAGTTTTACAAAAAGTTTAAATATATATAATTATCAATAAGGTATAGCAAAACAAATGCAAGTTTTACAAAGAGTATAGCAAAACAAATGCAAGTTTTACAAAAAGTTTAAATATATATAATTATCAATATAGTGTTGATTTCATTATTTTCAATGTATATTGTATTTATTCTATTATTTCTTTAAGCAATGAAGGAAAATAAAGAAAAATCGACAAAGGTAATCGAAAAAGTGGAAAATAAAAAAATTTCAAAGACACTACAAAATAATCAATGTATGAAACCACTACAAAAAAAAAAGAAAATAATTTTCACTTAGATTGTCTTCCTTACAATATACAATTATATTAACATACAATAATAAAAAAAACATACAATAATTAAAATATTATTGTGACTAGTATTTACAACTACTTAGAACTTTATGCTATTAGCTATTAGTATTTTTACTATTAACTAGTTAATAGAGTATATTTTGTTTATTTATTTATTAATAAATAAATTGTTAAATTAATAAGAAAATTGTTAAATTTTCTTAGATGCTCATTTGAGAAGAAGGCTATTTAAGAAACAAATTTATGGTAAAATAAAGAGGTCCAAAAATACAAGTGTGTAAATAGGATCCACGTGATTTCTTCGCATGCACATACACACACTAGTACACTCACACGAACGTACGCCCAGTTACGGGTATCCTGTGCGAACAGGATACCCGTAACTGGGCGTACGTACAGTGTTCACATTCATGCATGGAAGCAAGATAAATAGTTTTTACTATATGCCTAGACACAGTCGGCTAAGAAATGTTTGTTCTAATCCAAAATTAAAATTGGAAGATTGAAATTTGGAGATTGAATAAATATTTGGAGATCGCATACATTTTTTATCTCATTTTTTCTCGTAATACCAGTTATTTTCATAAAGAATATATTAAAAACATGAAGTATTTATAAAATTGCTTTAGTTATTCTATCCCTATCATTAAATTTAGAAACTCCTAACACGATAATATTTTAATTAAATTTATTATTTTTACGAAAATGTTCCCAATTTAATATTTTCATATGTTGCAAGAACCAGCAAATTTAGGAGTAGTCACCTATCCAATTATACAAGATATAACCCATCTTAGCATTGCTAAATACAATTTGCTTTTCTTTGTAAGTTAACGCATTACAAACCCGTATTTTTTACAGTGTAATAAGCTTCATCTTATCTGCAAAGTTTAAATAAAAGCATGTCTTGTTATTTCTTTTTTACATGTTGTTTAAGAAATTATTAATAATAAAAAATATTTAATTTATAGCTTACTTTGATTACTACTATGAGAAATACTATTTATTTCTTGAATATTTATTATACTTTTATTTGAATAATTGCACTTTAAATGCTCGAAATAAATTTATGCAAAACCATATTCTACATTCTGAAAGACGTCACTAATGTTCTGTACAGGAAACAAATATCAAAATAAGATTATTTTACTATGCGTAATTAATTCTCATAGTTTTTTATTCACACATATTTTAATTTATAAATGCTAAAAATTCCATCCCATCGACAAAAGTCACTAATACTGCATCAGAAAATTAAAGACTAATGTCCTTAATAATACGTGCAACAATCGAAATTGTAATAATTTTCTTGAAAAATGAACATCAAAATTTTAATGGGAAATCTAAATTAATATCAAAAATATTATATCTCCAAATTATTTTTAATGAAAATAGTATAAATACACAAGGCCAATAAATGGTCGAGTACAACAAAACACAGCTGCAATTTTATTGTCTGAACAAATCTCGTCTGAATATCAAATGTATTCATATCAAACGACGAATAAAACAAATTAAAGACGTTAAAAGTAATAAAAAAAGAAGATTAACCAGTGAAGTTCAGGGAGATAAGAAAAAGAAGTAAACCAAAATCAAAGAAACACCGAGAAGAGAAAAACTAAGCGAATTCATCATCATACTTTGAAAATGTTAAATTCTAAAGAGCGTTTCTGTATCTGATTTCAAACGTAGGCAGACACGATTTACTAAGTCCTATATTACATTAATGTGATAGTCTGGATGTTTCTTTGTGTGTATGTTTATCGCTCAAACAACCCATAATCCCTAACTAGATCGAATTGATACATGGTCTGGAAATATTTTATAATCTAAATTACCTGATATATTTACACTTATTCCTTATCGGAATTTATTTTATGTTAATATCACGATATGACAATGGAATATCATGAATTGGGATGGAGGAGGTCTTTACCTCAAAAAAGTCACAAAATATTTTTAATAAATATAGTATGAAAAAATAATGCTGTCTTATATGATATTTTAAATATATATAAAATTCAGATGAAAAGTTGTAAAAAAAATTTGTTTGACTTTACTCCGGGAAAATTCCGCTTCAAATATAATTTGTTTTGTCTATGCTAATATAAATTTTTGACCCCTTTCGTCGCACCACAGTGCATTTAAAAGTTAAGACAACAGTACTTTAAATGCAATAATTATAAATTTGGTGGTTTTCATGTAATCTATTGTGGATTTCCATTATACCTGAAGCAGACAATTGTTATGGAGAGCATTGCATTTTTCATCGTTAGAAATAAATCGAATAATTCAGAAATCTGTGTGATCGAAATGTGATTGACATTTCGATTTGTTTTGTGTTATGATTTACTTTAACCTTGCTTCGTTTACATACAAAAATAAAAAATGGTCTTGGAAAATAAAAATTTACAGTTATTTTTCTTATCAAATAAATGAACATTCAGTAGTTTTTTTTTATTAAGACAATAATTTTTAACTACAAAAAATCGAAAACATCCTGATTTGAAAGTGGTAACATGTTCTATGTTACTACTTTCAGTATAAATATACATACATAGTTATGTCCACAGTCTAGTCGGTTATGTGGTGGTGTTTATTTTTTAGCAAAATAGCTTCATGGTAAAGAGTGACTAACGCGAGCCAAAAATATCAGAATGATACGAGCTATATGTTCAAGAAGTTAAATACTAAAGTTTAAGTACTAAAAGTATGAAAGCGAGATATTTAAAATACCCACTTTCGCGTTGATAATATTGTTCTGATTTATGATAAGAAACTTATTCAAAATTGTTACTAGTACTTTCTGTAAATAAAAACATAACAATTAATATATACATATATAGCATGATGAATTCACATATTCCTTTGCCGCTGGCCCTGGCAAAAAATTTTCCCGGTTTTGTTTAATTCATCTATTCATTTGGGCACGTTCATGCCACAAAAATCTGTCGACGATGTTGATTTGTTTTTAAAACAAAATGTTACCTTTGTGCTTCACTTTGTTACCAGTTATGTACAGTTTTAGTACTGAAAGTTATTACTTGTTCAGAATAAGAAGAATGTCAAACATTACGAGGCACTGGAGGCGCGAGGCATGGGCGCTATATCAACACGAACAAAGATCAAATGACGAAAGTTGAATTGCTATGTAGAAAGTGTCATTTATAATATTCGTATAGTTTTTTGGCGAAATTATTAAAAATATCTCCTGATATATCATTAAAAAAAATCAAATAAATAGCATAATATGTACCTACAAATTTTCGGTTTCAAAATTTTTGTTTGTTGTATCTTTCTTTATTGTTTATGGTTTATTTTTCTCTTTTCTAGACATTTACGGACAGAATTTGAATTAATAAAGTTAATAAAGCATGATTTATAACATTTGTATTTTTTAATATTTCCGTTCCTGATATTCTTCCTAGAAATACTAAAAGGATAGTCACAAAGTTTTTAATAACGTATCCCAGAAAGTTCAGGAAACTTATGTTGACATTATGAAATGTAAAAAGATTGCAAAAGAGTGAAACATTACATTCAACAAAAACATTGTGTGCATATTGCACACAATATTTTTATTTTTTATTTGTATTCTTAAACATGGTGTATTTCTTTTACAGGTATTTAAAATTTATTTCATATTTTTTTGAAAGGTTTTCACTTCAGCAATGAAATTATTTCTTTGAAAGCAAGTACTTTTTCTATAGTTGTGTTGATAAAGCCCGTAAATATTATATTTCTTTTCTTAACTCACAGTCTTTACTTAAGCTGTATATTGGTAATAGTAATTTCTATCTACGCAAAATCATTTTAATCCTCACAACACCGCTTATAAATAAATAAATTTAGTGAGCCATTCTAGAATAGCTTAAATATTTATTTAAATTTTAAATACGACTATAATAAGAAAATGTAGCCTAAAGACGTAACGCCCACAATACAAAACTAGCTTTTATTTGTTTTATTTTATACTGTTAAGATTTCGAATGCCATCTCGCAAACTATTTGTAATATTAAAGAGAGGTAAATTATTCTCGAGCACCAGTAGAAACAACCCGCCGACCTTTGTTTTCCAGGCACTCGCGGCGTATTCTATTCTCGGAATGGATTTATTATTTCTGTAGAATTAATTGTCTGTACCATAAAATATGCACAAACTTGTTACAAAAACATTGTAGCTTGTATGTAGTTTTTGTGATGTTTCTCTCATGCAAAACAGCTCATCTCTCAAAATTCTAATTTAAGTTAAAATTTACATACAAACGGAAGAATTTAAGACGTCTTGCAATAATGTTAGACATAAATGGTCAAGACCATTATTGTGAGATATGGTTTTCTAAACACGTAAAGATTTGTAACTATCCAATATTTCGTTAAATAGATTTAAGTTAAGGAATAAACGTGAAGTACACGTTTGTTTGTGACACAAAGTCCTTAAATTTAAATTGAAACAACGCTGAAATGTAATGTCATAGAGAAAAGAATTATTTCAACATTTTAGGAATATAATATAGTATAATTTTAATATTTTTTCATCAATTAAAATTTAGAAAGTCGTAAAATTTACTTTAACAGAAGTCAAAAAGGATTCTTTTAAATATTTTCGTTACCATTATATTTCAAATTCAGAATAGAAAAAAAAATCAAAATACCTCCATTGATAGCTGGTCTTATTTAAAGGGAAAAATATAGTATATTTAATAGTTTTTTTGGATTAAGCGCAAAATATTTGGGAGAATCATTAGTAACAACGTCGAGACTTGAGGCGTAAAATGTTTAGTTTACGTATTTGTAAGGGTAAATTGTTTATTTTGGTAAAGCATTAAAAATTTGAAAAAATATGCCCATAAAGCGTAATTGCTTTCTAAAAAAAATTATGTATATAAAACTAAAAGTAACTACGGAAAAAATAAGTGAAAAGCACTAAACAAGAAATTACTTTTCTTAATAATCATCATTTAGGAATTAAGAGTAAATTTAGGGAAATTTGTAATGTTATAAAATGTTTAATAAATTACATTTCCAATAAATAGTATGCTGAATTCATGAATATAATTCAATAATAGTATGCTGAATCATTCAAGTCATCGTCGTACTCTAGAATACGACGATGACTTAACTATTGTCGTGGTTGCATTCCATTAAGCTCTGCCCTTTACGTACTTGTTTATTATTAAGACGGTATTCACATAATGTCAATCCAGACGAATCTAAGGACACTTCATTTGTAGAATCGCTTTAGTAGTTTAATCTGTACGAGGAAACAGACTAACTCACGTACATACATACAACATACATAGCTTGTAAAATTTATAACATCATATAACCTCGGATACTCTCTGTATTAACAATAATCTAAGGACATCTCATGTGTTGAAGTCACTTTAGTTCAGTCGGCCAAGGGAACAAACTTACATAGGTACACACTTACATACATATCTTGTGAAATTCATAACACTTTCTCTGTCGTAGTCAGGTAAAAAAATCTTGATACAGAGACACACGAATATAAGAATTTGAGTAGAGAAACAAAATATTTGAGATGTCAATAAAAAAATATTGATTAATTACGCTCGTTTTTTTTCGACTACCGGCATATTCCCCTGAATATATTCCTATTTAAATGAAAATTCTTTACATATTTATTATTCATTTGTTTTCTTTCACCCATGACGTATTTTCCTGTTGACGACTTGTAGCTTGACGCAAGCACGTAAACATAAAATTAAAGTGTGTTGTTTTAAATCGTGGTCATTGTATTGATAGACGTCGTCGCCCGTTGTAGGGAGTAGGAGGGTATGAATGTATACAAAATATTATCATATAATATATTTTTTTAATAAATAATACGTATTTTTAGCTAACGGGCAAGAACTAAAACACTAAAAATAGAATATACATTTACGGCTATTTCCATTATAGTGACTGTTGATGATAACATGAACTTGAAAATGAAAGAATATTATTTTAATTAATTTATTCCGTTTTAGTGAATATTATAAAAAAAGTTCATCTGTGCTTTAATTAAATACTCATATCTTGTAGACAAATCGATTGCCAGAGAAAAATATACTTTAATAGAAAAATGTATTTTGTTGTTAACTCGAACATTTTTTGCCGTATTTTTCTCATCTCTACCAAAATCATTAAATATGTTTTAAAAATTCTTTTCGGAGCAAATTCTTAAATATATATAAATATCATAAAGCCTTTTAGTCAGTAAAGTCTTTTAAACATGCGTTAATTTTAAAATTAATTCCTAAATAATATTAATCAAGATATAACATATATGTTTAGCAAATATAATATTTTCATAATTCTTCAAATCAGAAAAAATGTGCCTATAATACAATTATGAAATGAATTTTGTATAATTAATATGTCCCAACGGTAATCAAAAGGCATGTTTTGCTGAATGAAATGATTCTTCAGTACGCAACAAAATCGAAATATTATTGCTATCTCCATTTAAAGGCATGAAGATAAGGGTCAAGTAGATAAGAGTATTTCCTTACTAGAGAACACTGCTGTCGTGTACAGACAAGTTGGAACAAATATACACTATAAAGACTATATGCACATGTATATATGTATATATATATATATATATATATATATATATATATATACATATATATTTATATATATATATATATATATATATACATATATATATATATATATATATATATATATATATATGTATATAATTCTAATACAATCACTAAAATTTTTCATAGCCTAGATTGGATTTGAACTTAAACTTTGGAAATTATACTATACTAGTCAAAACTTTTAGATTAAGCATAAACTAGTGATGCACTGTTTTTAATTTGATCGCATACTTAATATCAGGCTTATAAGTAAATATCTATACTTTATTTAATTTCTTTTGATAATTAAAAACTAACTAACGATAATATAAGACTAACCACTAATTATAAATAATGGACATTGTCTTTTTCTATATTAACGCTAATACGAATTGCGTAAGATAAATTATATGAAGCTGATGTTAGTCTTCCAGTATCCTGAGTTGCCATAAAATGTGAATTACATTAATTTTTGTTGCATCTCAAATGTAATCATCACTTACCGGTCTAAATTCAAATATTAAATGTATTTATGAACTATTTATGGTTATAGGGGGGCATATTTCCGGAAGCAGCTTCTACCAGAGTTAGCGTTTCAAAAAGCGTCTACCAGAGTTAGCGTTTTTAAAAGAGTCAACCAAAAAAACTGAAGAGTTTCAAGCTTGTTAAAAAGATACATTCAGTGTACAAGATTATTAAATTAACGAGGTACAAAGAAATTGTCAGAAGATTGCGGACGCATTGTACAATATGATAATTCGGAAAGTATAAAAAATTCTAAAGTAAAACCAATGTTGAGACTTATTTTGCCGAAAGACTTACACTCGATTTGATCATTAATTAAGAAATAATTTTAGAAAAAAAAACCAAAGTGGTTCAAAAATTAAAGAGATTTGCATGAATTTGTATTATAAATCCCCACAAGACTTAGAAATTTGTCTACAACTTTTCAATTTCTATCAGTTAGATGTACATTCCGTTGGGGTATAAATCTCCAGTTGAAATAAGAATAAACGAATTTATATTAATTATGAGTGAATCGAATAAACGATGTATATATGTCTTAAGCAAACAATTTTGGAATATTATAATTTAAATATGTTAAAGGTAGTTATAGAAAATGTCAATAAAGTTTTAGATGCGGGATTAATAGTTAGAACGAAAATTTGTGATAAGATTTTAAAAAATCAAGGTTTCGCAAAAATATCAAAACATTGAGTTAAATAGGTGATAATGTTGAAATTTTCCTTTTTTATGATTCGTTCCGTTTACTAAAATGTCGGAAAAATAATTTAAATAAATTTAAATAATGATATGATGGCGATATTGTAGAATGGTTCTTTATTAAAGAAGTAGCCCTAACTATTGATGAACCCCTACGTTATAATTATTTCCAAAAATTAGCCGTCATATATATTTGACTAATTATAAATATATGAAGGTAACAGCACAAATTTTCAGTAATTCCTGTGGTTTCCACCGAACAATAGCACAAAGTTGACATATTTAAAAGATAATGTAATGACATATGAGTAGTTGCCACGTGTGGGATACATTTTTAACAATTCAAATGCCTACAAATTATTTTTCTTTTGATTTCTTACTGAAGGTCCACTGGTTTTACCATGAACTTAACGTTAATTTTGGCCAAATTAATAACTACAAGTGAAAACAATTTAAAAATAAATTTCTTCCATGGAGATACGCGAAAAATACACACCACAATACAAATACACACACAAAATATGCAATAAAATTCACACATATGCATTGTCGTTGTGTTTGTAATTTTTTTTAGTTTTAGCTCTACAGTAGGGATCATCAATAAACTATTAAGGACCCAGCGCTGCGAGCTTCTAGATTATAACCTACCTGAACAGCGTTAAAGTCAGACAAATTTCGAAGTATGGTTTTGAAGTAATTTGAGAAATAATGACTTTTATTGTACTATAATTGTAAAATCTCAGATATATTTTTCGTAAAATTTTAGTTATTTTTAAAAGTCAAATAAAATTTTACGAAAATTAATATATTGTTTAATATGTAACAGGCTTTAAAATATATTGCAATTGAATTCAATGCTGTGTCATAATGCCATCTATGGACGATAATTGTCGCTAGACAGCGCCATCTGCCTTGGTGATGGTAATAATCGACGCGCTACTTGGGTTGGTCGGCTTCCTGTTGACCATACAAAATTACGATCACTTTTTTAGTTCGGGTTAGTATGCGTGATGTCCATTTTCTAATTCAATTTGTACAAATGTCGGACGGAAGTATTGTAAATGACGTCACTACTTTGCACACGATATATTTATACTTTGCAATGTTATTTCTAACTGAATGTAGTGGATAACTTATCGGTTTAAATTAAAATATTACATATATTCATGAATTGTTTATAGTTATAGGAGGGCATAATTCCGGAAGTAGCTTCTACCAGAGCTAGCATTTCAAAAAGAGTCAACCAAAAAAACTCAAGAATTTCAAACTTGTTAAGAAGATACAGGCACTGAACAAGATACAAAATCAGAATATTGCGGAATCATTATACTATATGATCATTCGGAAAGTATAAAAAATTCTAAAGTAAAACAAATGTTGAGACTTATTTTACTAAAAAACTTACACTCGATTTTATCAATAATTAAGAAATTATTTTAGAAAAAAAAACCGCACTGTTGTGTTATTAAATAATTAAAGAGATTTGCATGAATTTGTATTATAAATCTCTGTCGGTTTAAGAAGAGTATGTTGGAGGCGCATACAAATAAAATATGTAATGTGAATGTTTTATCTTTAAATGAGTGAATAATTTTCTTTTTTCGTTAAAGTTTTCCCCATTTTTCTTGATTATTTTTATATTGACAGGGAGTATATATAAGTACATTATTAGAACTTTTTCCTTTTTCAATTCCTTAAGTAAATATATAGACAAAATATGTAAAGAGATCTTTGCAGAGAAAAAGAATTGATCTATATACACTAATAATTACATTCAAAAATTATCTCGTGATTTAGACCGAATAAATTAAAAACGATAAGCCTTTCCTCCAAAATCTGAGTAAATAACGCTCGGCAATAAAACTAACATGCTGCTGTAAATTTACTAAATAGACGTTAATTTATAATAAAAACCCACCACTTCAGATGATATTGTTTCGCTTTATGCGCTTTCATTCTGGAAAAACACTTTCATAGTGTTCATTCAGCTGTATATTTGCTTAGTGTATCGCTTTAGTTTAGACAGAAGCTTTGTATTTGTGGGAAATATTTATTGTTGCTGCGGATGAAGGTTTCGAGTTTGTTTAGGACCTTTCCTGTTAAAATTTATTTATACGGGGTCGGCTAGGATATGTTTGTTTTGAGGAGAACTTGTCGTGGTGTCAAGTTAGCTTTCATGAAATAAATTAATGTGTTTTAGATATGATTTAGCATGTTGCGACGATAGTTAATTGTACGTTAGTTATTGTTCTGCTGAAGAAGAAATTTTTAAAAGCTGTTAATTTAAATACAATAATTTTTAAAGTAATTTATTTGACACTACATAATTTTACCAAACATAAAATCAAAGAGTACTTTTCATTTATTGATGATTTGTATATTTTTACATAAATTTTATTTGCATCAAAATGCGAAAGTAAATTTAAGAGAACTTATAAAATATAAAATAATGCCGATGGTAATTACTAGAGGAAAATGTGGGTTTCATAATTCCGGTTTAGCTATATTTACTTACTGTTAATGTTGGGAAAAAGTCCACGGAACAGAAATATTTTATATTTATGTAAACTAAAAATGAACTATTTAATAGGCACTTCGATTTAAAAAAAAATTGATAGAAATAAATTCTATACGAAATAATTCCGCGCCATCTATTTGACTACTTATAAAAACTTAATTCGTTTTTTATTAATAAATCAAAACTTTTGTGATAATTTTCATCCCAATATTTTTTATAAATTATTTTTTTAAATATCATCTAACCTGTGTCTTGACCTGTGTCAAATATTGCATTTATACAGTGTCAAATATTAGATTTCGCAAAATACATTTTTTTTAATCGGTAACATGTGGTAGATACCGCATTAATTCCATGTGTGTTTCTTTATTCACTGTCTATGTTATTCATTGTCTAAACTCAGCAGGAAAATGGGACGAAATATTTGACAACTGGTTATTACTTGTGATCAAGTGTCTAAGTAGTAATTCAGTATTATTTTGAAAGCCTTCAATAAATGCGGCTGAATTGCAAATTGTTTAGTGATCATAATAGTGGAAATTTATCTAGTGATTATAGTAGTTTTTAAAAAAGAGGAAGGTATATCTTTAGTTTTTAATTTGTGAGCTTATTTAGTACGAGGGAAACTTTGTGACCCATCAGGAGTACGATTACATGTATAGTTTTATTCATTATTAGTTTTAAATGTCTAAACTAAAGTAAGGTCAAAGTTGTTTTTTTTTAAATATACATTCATAATGAGCTATAGTATATACTTAAGAATATCTCTCCAGCAAATGATCCATTGATTAATAGTTTTGAGACTCTAAAAATTAACCTCCCGTTTATGTAGTACATTTATTTATACATACTATAAAACCGCTCGGTAATAAAAAGTACATTTTATATAGTCTAATAATTTTTTTACATAGCTTCTAAGCTTAAATTATTTTTTTAATCAGCACTGTTATTACTTGAAATCCGACAATTTTTTAAACAAAAGGATAGTATTAAGAAAGACTTCTAAATTTCTGAAATGACAGATTTCATTAAATGAAAGTTAAACACGGCATTATCGTTAAACAATTTTTCCGGATACAATTTTTCCAGATACAACTATTTCTATTGATTTTTCCTCGACAAGTTGGAGATAAGTATTTTTATTTCTGTGTTTAATTTTTTATGTGCAATTATGTTCTCATAGTATTATACGCATCAAAGAATCCCGCATATTTCTTTTCGGTAACTTAACTGAGTACAGGAATCTGCAAAAGCGGAGCGAAATCAAAACATCTCACTTCTGGATGTAAATGAAAAAAAAGGTGCATATTCAAACCTGAAATCATATAGATGTAAGTGTATTGAGCACAAAATGAAACAAAATATATAAAATTTGTTTTCAAAAATTATTATATTAATATTTAATTTTAAAATAATAATAATAACACCTAACAATATAAAGATTTTAAAAATTGTCATACCAGTGACAATTTTATAACAGATATAATATTAAACGTCATGAAAAATACTGAAAGAAAGCTTCATTAACATTTGATAAGATAATAAGACCTATGTTTAGGAATAAAGTGAAATATTCAAGTCAGTATCTATTTTTGGTACTTAAGGAAAAAAATTTAATTATTTCTGTCCTTCGGCAATCGAATTTTTCAAAATCATGAAAATTTTGTATTATAAAAACATCAAGATCTCTTTCTCATAAGTAGTTTTACGCATTATAAAACGTGCTGTCAATTAATGCAATGTGCAATGTGCTGCATTATAAACGCTTAATGCAATGTGTTGAAATTAAAATCCTAACTCACTCTACTCTTTTCTGAGCTGTGTAGAATATATTGATAAAGGGGTTCTTTATTTTAGTTGACAGACTAGAATATTATTATCATCTTCATCTAATCCCAACGATCCCTGAATTATAAGCTTCTTCAAATATGTATATATTGACTAGTCGAACAAGAGGTTTGCTGTGAAAGTTAGAAAGTTATGCTGATGGAATAAACTTACTCTTAACTGATAAAACTCCATAGTGTTCCTATTTCAGAATATCATTTTATACCGTACAAGATCAGTTTTTTATACAGGACCTAATTTTATACTCAACATAATTTTCCAACCCAGTAATTTCTCCATATTGCTACATTTGAAATGACGTTTAAGCGTTGTTCTGAAAATTTTGCACTTCTTTGCTGGTGTATAAGCATTAATTTACACCATTTAAAGCACGATCTGCTTTTACCAAGTCAATTCCGATCATTATTATCTTATTTGAGGAGCATAGAAATGAAAAGTTGCTTAAAATAAAGTATAAATCAATTAACATAAATATTATACACTAATAATCATTTCTCGATCGCAAATATAAGTCAAGAAACATTTATAAGGCAATTCCTAAACAAGATAATGAAACTTCAGTCAATAGTAATATAAAACAAAACAATATTGAATTCACAAATATTAGATGGGGTTTATTTCATAAGAAATAAACATAATTTTGGCACAAATTTTACTTCTCTATCTCCAATTTTACTCAAATGTGCCGCAAAAAATTATTCCATAGGAATTAATTATGAGTAAATCTCCAATTGTTATGTTTATGAAATAATTTGTTTCGAAATTATAAAATTTGAATTTGCCAGATTTGAACAAAAATGTACCGTAGACGTTTTTTAAAAATAGTATTTACTGCTCACCTAATTATTCAAGGGAACTGTGCAAGATCTTATTTTAAACCTATTTTTTGCCAAACTTTGCATGATCTAAAACCTAGCATGATGTGTATCCAAAATATTTAAAAACACTTTTTCAAAAACTTAAATTTTTAAAAAATTCAAGCTTAAATTTTGTTATTAAAATCTGAAAAGTTGTTCATAATATCGTTAATTGAATACTATAATTTTTATTTGGGATCATAAAGAGGTTAGTTGCTTTGTAGATATTCTAATTTTTGTTGATAAAATAGATATGTGGAATTTCGTGTCACATACAAATAAAAAAAAACAAACACCGGGAATTGTCATTGCAAATATTAGTAACTGATAAGCGCGTGGTAAAGGGTTGAAGTAAACAAAACATGCGCGCAATTCAGAGGCCAAAATGTAAGTTAAAAACAATTATTTCCGGTAGTATTTATATGCTTTCCAGTGGTTTGTTCATTATACTAATTAGTGAGGTAGTTAGAAGAGAACCACCGCGAGAGAGTCAGTGTTTATAGAACATGAACTTGTCAAAGGAATTTAACAACGGTTTATTGTTTTGTAAATTTTTTTATACACTCGTCCTGGTATTTCTACGAATTTGAAGACCCTTTATAGGTCTTAACCTTTTATAGTGTTAAAAAATTCAAATATTTACTCTTTTCTGAATTACAAATGACAGTCAGTTGTGAGGCATGACATAAACACGTGATGAGAATTAAATTTGATTAACTGCGTTTATGTTTTAAAATATCAAGTCCGCCATTATAACACACTTTTTTTATTATTGCATTATCGGTACTAACATAAATATATTTTTTACCATGACACAACAAACATTGTATAAATATCGAGACAATACCATTTGTATCTGTATGTTATATAGTCCTATATAAATTAAGACGCAAATCGCATCCGAGGTGTAACTAAATTACTCGATTATTATCTGGAGAAACATAGCCACAATAACATTTATGGATTTTTTAATAATAATTATACTTTTGGGTGCCTACATTTCTTAAAATAATTTTTATAAAATGTGAAGCCAAAAAGGAAACATGTCAATCTCTTTTAACTTTTTAAAACAAATTAACACTGAATTTGATTTGGACAAGTTTTACAACAAAAAAGTAAAAATAGTTTTTTTATATCCTCTAATGGTTAATTAAAAGATCTGCTTTATACAATATTAAAACGTGGTTACTTAGGAAAAACAAAATTTAGAAAAAAACTTTACTATGAAAGTGAAAATGATTAAAAATTTTAATTTTACATAAAGATATTTGTTACTAAATTATTTTTAAAAAATTTTTACAAAGTCCTCATTTAAAAAAAATCTATGACACGTACTGTAAAGACACTTCATTAAATGAAATCATTAGATATATAATAAGCATTTAAAATTAAATTATTTCATATGTTATACTCTTTAATATCAGGCATGATTCCTAATAAAAACAATTGCTATGCAAAAACGTACTTGCGTATATTTTATTTAAATTAATGTAGTTGTAATGAAAACTTAGACGGATCTCAAAAGGAAGAAAATGTTCAAAGTGGCAAGTTCTTACATTTAAATCTTATTTACTTTGAAATTATTGAAGTTATTTATCACTTACTGCAAAATTAGCCTCCATTAAAGAAATTTGATATCAAAACAAGAGTTTGAATAAACAATTGCTCTTAAAATATCACAATGAACAGCGGTGAAGTTTTCTTTTATATTTATAATCCTACATATTAAGGTAATTAGGATATCTAGACATATATCGCAGCACTCATGTCTTATTCAAAGGTTTTCGACCATAAAATAAAAGAATAAAGTATTTCAGAAATTCCTATTGTAAGCTAGATCGGCCATATGTAAAGTACTTAGTAACGTCAATGCTTATAACTTCAATGTAAATTTGAAAAATATTACGTAAAAGTGGTAAATAGAATTTTCCTTTTACAAAAAACTAATCATTTAAAGTTTATTAAACATACACGCTTTCATACTAAGATTGAAGAGATATGTAAATTTCCTTTAATTTTAAGAATTGCACGAAAAAATCATTTATAATTTTTTTTTGTTTTTCACTATTAATAATAAATATAATAAATATTTACTTGGGTTGACTCAAGATATTTTAACTAAACGATATTCGATTTAGACGAATGTCTACCAAAGTGTTAAATGTGTAAATCAAGATTATTCTTGTCCCATATATGGTAAAAATTCTACTTTTGACTAAACAGTTTTTCTCTTATATCTAAATATACGAGTGTGTGTCCTTTGGATAACGCTATCTACAAAAAGTTAGGCACCGATAACCTGTCGTACAGCAAGGGCTCCGTTATTCCACGACATATGTCCATTTTATGATCACATGCTTTCGCCACGCTACAGCCGTTGTAAACAGGAAAAAAAATTGCAAGGAATATATCAAGAGTCTAAGGAAAGTGATGGGATATAAATATTTAACGAGTTCTTGATTAGAAGGAAAGGAATTATGAGAATATACCATTAACTAAAATAAATAAACGTAACAAATGAATATAATATTCAAATAGTTTCAGAATTCTTTAAATTTTTTATATGCCGTTCATTGAATTACACGTTATGTATGTCAACAGTAAATTTAAATTTGTAATAAAGTTTAAAATGAAGAAGTATTAAACATTAAATTAAATTTTTCTTCCTTCATTTAGTCACATTAAAAAAAATTAAATTCTTAATTTATTCTGTCAGAGTCTTTGTGTTTTACTGCAAGTAGTATTTACAAAATCGTATTGATATTAAAGTGGTAAGTCACTGTGAAGTCTTCATAATACGCGTAGTGAAAAAAATTATGCGTTTACGTTAAGAGTAAAAAAAATTTGTTCTAAAAATAATATTTCCATATTTAGTAACACCTATAGAAAGACATTGAAAAAAACCATATTTTGAAATATAGTTTTATTTTTTACTTCTTTTTCGCAAGTATATAGCCATTGTGATTACAAATAAAGCAATTTTTTTCCTAGGAGAAGTATTATATAATGGCACTGACATCATTTATGTCCGATATTCAAGGTTTTAGGTTCGCGAAATTGGTAATTGGATCATTAGTGAGGGTACTTTAATGAGCCGTGATGAATGTATTTAGTGACTCATTTTCACGGGCCATCAGTCTTGGAACTATCGTTGACCAAGCAACTCAATTGGGAAGAAAATTATATGTAAATAGGGGGAATCTAATGTGGGGAAAATCGAGTTACGCGCTATTTTAAGTTCCTCACCAAGCAAGGAAAGTCGGTTGAAAACATGTTAGAAGAGATGGCATCTGATTAAGGGGACTATTGCCCGAGTAAAAATATACTTTATAAGTGGTAAAGTATCTTTAAACAATGCAGGGACTGATTTGAACAGGACCCACGGCCTGGACGGCCGATCGAAGTGACTATTCGGGAAATCATTCAAAAAGTCGAAAAATGTTTATTGGAAGATGCTAGACTAAAGAAGAAACAGCTCGCAGAAAAAGTGGGAGTATTGTATGCAACTATTCTCTGAATTCTTCAGGATCATCTTGGGATGAGTAAGGTCAGCGCAAGGTGCGATTATTATCTATTCCCAAATTTAAAAAAGAACTTCGTGGGAAGGAATTTTCAAGCGATGAAGATGTGAAGGACGCAGTTCCAGGTTATTTTTGGAAGTTATATGTATATTAGTTAAGCGAAATAGCAGAAAAATATCTTAGCGTAGCTGGTACATATTGGAAAAGAAAAACAAATTTGTATTTTTATTCTCACTTCTTACATTCCCATTCTGCGAACTTAAAAACAGAATGCAAAATGCCTCGTAAGTTCACAAGTAATATTGCATTCTAAGTTAGCGCAAATATCTTCGGATCGTGCGTCCAGGTACAGAGTATGTGATTTAAAAAACTTAGTCATAACTTTCAATCGACAATTTTTTGACTAGCATATAGTTGATAAACTTGAATAATTATTTCAATTATAGATTTTACAAAGAAATTATAACTTAATTTACTTTTAGTTACGAAAATATTAGACAGCAGATATATAATATATTATTTTTTTATTCGACGTTGTTAAAATGTTTTACATAAAAACTATTTTCAACAAATTTCGCCATACAAAAGGTATTTCGTGAATTGGTTAATTTTTTTCTCTTCTTGCTAAAATAATTTCGAAGATATTTATCCTCGTAGCTTTCAAAGTAATAGAATTCAAAGATGAGAAATGAAGTGTGTAAATAAGATATAATTTTAGTATTTTGTCGAATGTTAACAAAGTACATATACACATATTTTTAAAACCAAGTAATCAGATTCCATAGGATAACTGCCTCAACATCTACATTAGAATTCTATTATCTTTTTGCAGATCAGTTTATGATCTATTTGTAGCTTTTTATCACAATTAACGAAAGTTCAAAAAGTCATAAGACCGGAACGTAGATGGGTGGACATTGAAGTTTAAAATAATTAAGGTATTACTTTGACGTTTGATCGCTTTTTTATTGTCCTTTTTGTTATTGGTGTATTTATGAGATGGCTAGATATAATTTTTATCTCATCATAATATCTTACGTAACTACTTTCATTGGACCTCTCAATAGAGCTAAAAAGTTATAAAATTAATTGTTTTGAATCTTCCTCATTATCATAGTGCAATGGATTTGAAACACGAGAAATAAAAGGGAATCATAAAGGCAAGTACACATATTTTTGTTCCTATTAATTTTCACTTTAGACTATTCATCTTAATTAAAGCAAATGTTTTTACTAATATTTCTTTTCTTGAGATAAACTTAATGTGTTTCATCAGTCTCCTTCAAATTTGTATCCGATACATTACTAAAATAATTATTTTAAAATATTTTTTAAAGATATAAAAATGAAAACTGACATTAATTGAAAAAATGTTATGATTTGAATTTTTGGTTACGATCGTAACATCATAATAGTTTCATATAATTTCCCTAGCTTTTTTCCATCATTTGTGATAAATGTAAAAATTACGATTACCAATGTTATTTTATGGTTATACTGTATACTAAAATATCATTATATTGTATATTAAAATAATATGCCAATTACCGAATTAACCGGGCAGAGATAATCAAGTTTAGAACAAGAGACGTGTTGAATTATTTTTATAAATAAAACCAAAATTTTTAGGTTATTTTTAATTGTCCTTAATGTATAACTTTTTTTAAGTATTTGATAAATTTTCATCTATTTTATAAGGAATTTATTATATTTTATGTTCAAAAGCCGTTAAAGACTAAAAGTTCGACTTTTCACACTTATGGTATAATACTTTAATGATCGTTATTTTTAGGAATTATTTGTAATCGTTTACGATAAATTAAGTATATGAGAGTAATTTCTCCTTTCCGTATCCCAATAAGTCACGTTCGAGAAATATGATATATTATAAATTGGAATAAATTATACACAAAACAACCATACTAAAATTTATTTGAAATAAAATAATAATTTATATAAAGCCAAAATATATTTTTATTTTGCTGGAACTAATAATACTATTATTAATGATTATTTTCAATGATATCAGCTGGTTCAGTTTTTTCATAAAAATTCGTATATTATTTACAAGCTACCGTCCTGGTTTGTCCGGACAAGTAACGGTCATAACTGCATTTTGTTTTATTCACTTTTTTATTTAAAACATTCCTTAACAAAAAAAGAAATATTTTTGTTATCGTTGTTTTGATTCTATGAGTAAGAATACAAAATTTACGAGTAAAGACATGAGTGTGCCAGACTGGGTTTAGTGTTTAAATTATTGTAAATTTAGAAATCCTATAAAAATATGTGACATTTATCTCTGATCGTTATTTAAAAAAATTTATTGTTATAGTTCGAATTCGCAAACATCCTTTTTTTCGAGGGTCCCTAAATGGAAGGTGATTGTTACCTCTGAAATCTACCGGTTAGCAGCGATAGCCATGATGCACAAATACCATAACAAGAATAAATATGTAAGAAGTGGGTTAGAAAATAGAACAAGAGGCTGACGTAAAAATTAAGGAAATTGCAAACTAAATCACTTAATTAAGACAATATATGATTTCGTCTCACTAAATTTAATTAAGTGAAACAACGGGAGCCTTATTCAGGAAGAATTATAAATATGATATATAAATTAGATATAATTGACTTTATGTAAATTAGATATAATATACTTACTAAAATGAATAAGTCTATTTATCTTTTACGTGAAGGTCAAAACAATATTAAGCAAATTACTTTTTCAATAGTCGATTAAAATTAAGTACGACCTAAAAAATTAATTCATTTTTAATAAGTCATTTATTGTTTAGTTATATAAAGATATAGTTATTATATATTCAGTTTACGTTAAGATATAGTTATTATATACTCAGTTTTAAAGTGATATATGATTTGTAAAAACATTTAGTCTACACATAAACATTAAATAAATGTTACAACAAATTTTGATCCTCTTGATACCGTTAATATTTTAAAGTTACAAAATAACAAAAGTACAGTAATATTTGTATTGCTTTTCCCTTAGTGGATCGAATTCTCACAAGTGGGTATGAGTACAACAAGCTTTTGTTGTATTCATACCCACTTGTGATATACCCAATACGCTCTCAGTATGGACTCGCAAATTTGATTAAGCATTCAAAATACACCATTATCGTATCACTCATTTTGTATAGTGCAACCGTTTCAGAACAAAGTATACAGATCTTCATAAATATATTAAAAGCTTTATTAACAATATACAATACAATATTTGAAGTTTTATTCAACATAGCATAATAGTTCTAAATTATATTCTTTCCATTAGTTAAAAAAATTTCACATCACGTGGTGTGAATAAAAAGCTTCATATATCCTATCGGGTGCCTTGTAAATCCAGGTTACACTATAATCTGTCAAATTTTACAAAGTGACAGCTTCATACTAAGTTTTACCGTCAATTAATTTATTTAGTGTAGAACTATCATGATTCTCAATCTTTAATTTAAAACAATAATTAAATATATTTTCTGTTAATATTTTATTAGAAAATGATGAAAATGTCATATTTCGGAATCTACGCTTTTGCATTATCCCGTCGATTTACTCTATAAAGGTTAAAGTAAGCAGTGACAAATCTATGTTTACGCCTCTTTCGTTTTATGAATCCTTATTAAAATAATCTAGTACATATGTTTATTCAATTGAGTAAACAAGAATATTATTCAAAATACAAAAAAGTTGAGTTTAACAAAATTTACTCCAGAAGTACACTTAGACCCTCGTAAATAATTAGCCTCGTTCTTCTTTGTGCAGTCGGGTGAAATAGAAGGAATTTTACACACGAGTGTTGTAACGAACCTTCTTCAATAATTTGACTGTAATATAATTAATAGCAGATAATTCATTACTGTTAAATACAATCCATCCACATCGACCACTTTAACATCTATATATACGTGATTTAGGATTGTTTGTTTAAACAAGGTTAAAATATTTTTAAAGAGTGGCTCATATTATATATAAATACATGATAAGTTCCAATAACGGAATTTAAACAGACAAAGTAATTAGTTTAATGCCAAAACTAAACAAATAAATATAATAAAAATATTTATCGAAATTATATAGAGACGTTATACTTCTAAATATAAAGGGAACAATCAGAAATAATATCCATCTTTTTTTATACAACATTGCTTTTTTATTTTTTTGTATATAATAATATATATGCTTTAGGGATGAATAACTATTAATTCTCTGCACATAAAATAAATGTTTAACCAGATTTGTACTAAATTAAAAATAATAATCTCTTATGTATTTTTTGCAAGCAAAAAGATTTACTTTTGTTTTTAAATGAATCAGTTCTCAGAAGTATTTAGTGAGCAAACACAGTCTCACTTGGATTTTGTAAAACGTTTAACGTGTTCAGAATTCTACACACTTATGTATAGCACAAAAAAATATCCAGGATGTTACGCATATTTTTATCTAAATACTTTTGAACCCTTATTAAAACGTTATTTTTGTATGATATTTTCGCATTTGTAATTGTTTTGCTACATTTTATATAAAATTACAAAACAGTTTTAAATAATTGCGATGGTGGTAATAAATCGAACGAAAAATTCTAAAAAAATGTGTAAAATTTGTTATTAATGTCCTAATTATTCTAAATATTTTATAAATATTATATTTACAGCAATCTTATTAACTTCTTCGCCCTCGACTTCTCACGAGTGGGTATTGAAATTAAAAAAACATAATATTTGTTTCTTGCTAGTGTTAAAATATTAATAAATAATTATTTAAAAATTTGGAAGTTTATTTAATCTCACAATTTGAAAGTCTTAACGAGATTGAGTGCCTTAAAAATATAATGAAGTTAACGTTCTATTCTAGTTCTGGTTCTATTTTGCTTATTGGTACCGGTACAAAATAGCTGACAACTCTGTTATGGCTTGTACATAAAATACGAGTATATACCAAAAGCTGCCCGTTTGCTAATGTGTAAATAAGTTTCAGTGTAATATTTCTTTTTTTTTGTACATGAATTAAATGTTACCAGTAAACAAATTTAGGATTGTTTTAAATTTAAAATTAACTGTCCTTTCAACATTAAAACCACTTACTCATTTTTATCAAATCAAAATTGACTAACTTACATATAAATAAGAGTTAAAAGCAAAGTTACTAAATAAAATAACGTTCATATGTATATAATATATAGCAATAATACTTAAAACAGCAGTTTTTTTTCAGTTCAAACTAGAGAACATTTCTTTATTTAAACAATACAAGAAAGTAAAGTAATACAGTTTAATATAAAGGAAATATTATGATCGTAAATGTTCCTAAAGTGTGAAAACTCATTGCATATTTGTCATTAATATAGTAAAACCAAAAAAAATTATTACTTTCTTCACTCACTGATTATGACAATAATAGTGAAATAGTGTACTGAAAATTTTACTTATATAAAATGTTTGTTTTTGCGTTTTGAGCAAAATATTCTTGAATCTACACTGACAATTTATTTATGTGGTTACTTTTTACTGAATTTTAAATGTTTTACTTGTAGACATGTTGGGCATTTTGACATTATTAACGCATTTGATCGGTGATAAAACTGCCTCTAGACATCATTTATATATATATACATATATATATATATATATATATATATATATATATATATATATATATATGTATATATATATATATGTATATATATATATATATATATATATATATATATATATATATATATATATATATATATATTTATATATATATATATATATACATATATATATATATATATATATGTATATATGTATATATATATAAATGATGTCTAGAGGCAGTTTTATCACCGATCAAATGCGTTAATAATGTCAAAATGCCCAACATGTCTACAAGTAAAACATTTAAAATTCAGTAAAAAGTAACCACATAAATAAATTGTCAGTGTAGATTCAAGAATATTTTGCTCAAAACGCAAAAACAAACATTTTATATAAGTAAAATTTTCAGTACACTATTTCACTATTATTGTCATAATCAGTGAGTGAAGAAAGTAATAATTTTTTTTGGTTTTACTATATTAATGACAAATATGCAATGAGTTTTCACACTTTAGGAACATTTACGATCATAATATTTCCTTTATATTAAACTGTATTACTTTACTTTCTTGTATTGTTTAAATAAAGAAATGTTCTCTAGTTTGAACTGAAAAAAAACTGCTGTTTTAAGTATTATTGCTATATATTATATACATATGAACGTTATTTTATTTAGTAACTTTGCTTTTAACTCTTATTTATATGTAAGTTAGTCAATTTTGATTTGATAAAAATGAGTAAGTGGTTTTAATGTTGAAAGGACAGTTAATTTTAAATTTAAAACAATCCTAAATTTGTTTACTGGTAACATTTAATTCATGTACAAAAAAAAAGAAATATTACACTGAAACTTATTTACACATTAGCAAACGGGCAGCTTTTGGTATATACTCGTATTTTATGTACAAGCCATAACAGAGTTGTCAGCTATTTTGTACCGGTACCAATAAGCAAAATAGAACCAGAACTAGAATAGAACGTTAACTTCATTATATTTTTAAGGCACTCAATCTCGTTAAGACTTTCAAATTGTGAGATTAAATAAACTTCCAAATTTTTAAATAATTATTTATTAATATTTTAACACTAGCAAGAAACAAATATTATGTTTTTTTAATTTCAATACCCACTCGTGAGAAGTCGAGGGCGAAGAAGTTAATAAGATTGCTGTAAATATAATATTTATAAAATATTTAGAATAATTAGGACATTAATAACAAATTTTACACATTTTTTTAGAATTTTTCGTTCGATTTATTACCACCATCGCAATTATTTAAAACTGTTTTGTAATTTTATATAAAATGTAGCAAAACAATTACAAATGCGAAAATATCATACAAAAATAACGTTTTAATAAGGGTTCAAAAGTATTTAGATAAAAATATGCGTAACATCCTGGATATTTTTTTGTGCTATACATAAGTGTGTAGAATTCTGAACACGTTAAACGTTTTACAAAATCCAAGTGAGACTGTGTTTGCTCACTAAATACTTCTGAGAACTGATTCATTTAAAAACAAAAGTAAATCTTTTTGCTTGCAAAAAATACATAAGAGATTATTATTTTTAATTTAGTACAAATCTGGTTAAACATTTATTTTATGTGCAGAGAATTAATAGTTATTCATCCCTAAAGCATATATATTATTATATACAAAAAAATAAAAAAGCAATGTTGTATAAAAAAAGATGGATATTATTTCTGATTGTTCCCTTTATATTTAGAAGTATAACGTCTCTATATAATTTCGATAAATATTTTTATTATATTTATTTGTTTAGTTTTGGCATTAAACTAATTACTTTGTCTGTTTAAATTCCGTTATTGGAACTTATCATGTATTTATATATAATATGAGCCACTCTTTAAAAATATTTTAACCTTGTTTAAACAAACAATCCTAAATCACGTATATATAGATGTTAAAGTGGTCGATGTGGATGGATTGTATTTAACAGTAATGAATTATCTGCTATTAATTATATTACAGTCAAATTATTGAAGAAGGTTCGTTACAACACTCGTGTGTAAAATTCCTTCTATTTCACCCGACTGCACAAAGAAGAACGAGGCTAATTATTTACGAGGGTCTAAGTGTACTTCTGGAGTAAATTTTGTTAAACTCAACTTTTTTGTATTTTGAATAATATTCTTGTTTACTCAATTGAATAAACATATGTACTAGATTATTTTAATAAGGATTCATAAAACGAAAGAGGCGTAAACATAGATTTGTCACTGCTTACTTTAACCTTTATAGAGTAAATCGACGGGATAATGCAAAAGCGTAGATTCCGAAATATGACATTTTCATCATTTTCTAATAAAATATTAACAGAAAATATATTTAATTATTGTTTTAAATTAAAGATTGAGAATCATGATAGTTCTACACTAAATAAATTAATTGACGGTAAAACTTAGTATGAAGCTGTCACTTTGTAAAATTTGACAGATTATAGTGTAACCTGGATTTACAAGGCACCCGATAGGATATATGAAGCTTTTTATTCACACCACGTGATGTGAAATTTTTTTAACTAATGGAAAGAATATAATTTAGAACTATTATGCTATGTTGAATAAAACTTCAAATATTGTATTGTATATTGTTAATAAAGCTTTTAATATATTTATGAAGATCTGTATACTTTGTTCTGAAACGGTTGCACTATACAAAATGAGTGATACGATAATGGTGTATTTTGAATGCTTAATCAAATTTGCGAGTCCATACTGAGAGCGTATTGGGTATATCACAAGTGGGTATGAATACAACAAAAGCTTGTTGTACTCATACCCACTTGTGAGAATTCGATCCACTAAGGGAAAAGCAATACAAATATTACTGTACTTTTGTTATTTTGTAACTTTAAAATATTAACGGTATCAAGAGGATCAAAATTTGTTGTAACATTTATTTAATGTTTATGTGTAGACTAAATGTTTTTACAAATCATATATCACTTTAAAACTGAGTATATAATAACTATATCTTAACGTAAACTGAATATATAATAACTATATCTTTATATAACTAAACAATAAATGACTTATTAAAAATGAATTAATTTTTTAGGTCCTACTTAATTTTAATCGACTATTGAAAAAGTAATTTGCTTAATATTGTTTTGACCTTCACGTAAAAGATAAATAGACTTATTCATTTTAGTAAGTATATTATATCTAATTTACATAAAGTCAATTATATCTAATTTATATATCATATTTATAATTCTTCCTGAATAAGGCTCCCGTTGTTTCACTTAATTTAATTTAGTGAGACGAAATCATATATTGTCTTAATTAAGTGATTTAGTTTGCAATTTCCTTAATTTTTACGTCAAAAAAAATTATTACTTTCTTCACTCACTGATTATGACAATAATAGTGAAATAGTGTACTGAAAATTTTACTTATATAAAATGTTTGTTTTTGCGTTTTGAGCAAAATATTCTTGAATCTACACTGACAATTTATTTATGTGGTTACTTTTTACTGAATTTTAAATGTTTTACTTGTAGACATGTTGGGCATTTTGACATTATTAACGCATTTGATCGGTGATAAAACTGCCTCTAGACATCATTTATATATATATACATATATACATATATATATATATATATATATATATATATATATATATATATATGTATATATATATATATATGTATATATATATATATATATATATATATATATATATATATAAATATATATATATATATATATTTGCGCTATGGGATAAATTTTTTGATTCGTGTACTGAATAAAAAATGACCCAAATTTATAAAAAAATAACTGTTGTTAGAATCCAATATGTACGTAGTTTTTTTTTTAATACATATCTATTTTACTAATCTATTTTTTTTGTTATATTCCTATTGAAACTTTTAACTGCTTGTTCTTTATCTTGTTTTGTACAGAAACTATTTGTTAAATAATCAATTTATTCAACTAAACTAGTTTCCTTTCCTCTCAATCAATCAGAAAAAAATATAACACAATTTCACTAGTCCTTTCGATATTAACAAGAAAGATTCCGGCCATAAAAATCTCATCTGATCGAAATGTAATTATGCAAAAATACGTAGGTTTCGAGAAATTTTTAAGACACATAATCCCATACACAGTTTACTAGATTACGTGAAAACCTTTGCACGTTATGTTCAGCGATCACGCTTCATCAGGTAAAGTTCTTTCGTGTCAACACGTCCACATGGGTAGGTTCCCCTTCTCTATCGAAGACCCTTATTAACCTAGGAGGTGCTCAACTTGGGACTCGAGGTAAGCGGATTTCAAAGGATTAACGTGTGACTTGAAATTTAGCAACGCATTGCTCATATTTGGCAGATTCGGTTAAATATTCAAACGTGAAATAATATTTTTGTGAAAATCTTTCAACGGGAACAGTATTGAAAGCAAGCTTTATTATGTGGAAAATAACCTTTTATTTTATAGCATAATGACTTATCTAATAAATTATTTAGCTTTCCTTTTTAGCGTAAATGTGATTTTATACTATAAATTTTATACTAAGATTTTATACTGGATAGTTTAAAAACTAAAAAAGCATGCTTTTTTACCATCATTAACCAAAAAATTAAATTTCTTTTTTTGTTTACAGGTTGATAACTTGTTAGGATAAAACAATAGTTAATATCAATACACTCTTATTAGTAGAAAGATTAACATAACAATTATGTTTTAATATATAAGACAAATTAAAACTTTAATTCTTTTAAATGAAATTGCAATGGAGACATTGCACAACAAAATAAAGGTACGCAGTTTATATTTAGAAAACAACTTGATCCCAAACGCAATGTTATACAACCGTGATGAAGTCTTTATTAAAATCGTAATGTCTTGAAAGCAGCTTCCATTAGATTCGGTCGCAAATTCGGGAGCTCGCTACTTACTACGCTAATATTACAGCAGTTCTCTAAATGTTATATTTTCACAAAATATTTATTACTCCCTCGAGCAAAATATTCCCAGTTTATTTACGACCTTTTTATTAGGGGTCCCTTTTATTGAACTTTACGACCTTGCTCTGTTTCGGGTTAGTGAAGTTCGGCATTTCATCTAACATTCTTTTTTTACGAACTATATTTTGCCACAAAATTTTTACGAATTATATTTTGCCACAGCATTGTTTGATATTTTTTCAAAAACTGAATACGATTATTTATTAAATATGATTATTTACTTTATATATGTAGAACTAGTGATCAAAGTATACGCTAGTTGAATTTAAAATTTCTCCTGTTGGTTCTACGTTCAAGTTTTGTTGACATTTAAATCTTTTAAACAATTTTCATTCCTTATTTTGGTTTTTTTATCCCTTCATTTAAAACAAGATTTAAATTATAATAAAATAACATCACCGTTACTATAGTGTGTTGTGTTGACCACAGACTTATTTATGGCTTTTGATTACGCGGTGCCCCATTGGGTTCTGGGTTCGATTCCCGGCCGCTGGTCGAGCAGATCTGGATTAATGTTTCAGTTAAGGGTAAGATATTGATCTTGTAGTAATAAATACACTATATAATTATTTATGTACACTGAAACCAATACATAAATAATCAGTAAAAAAATAATTAGAAAAATATGTCAATAATAATAAAAATTTCAAATTTTCTGTTCCCTTCATTCGTTATTTTAAATCTGAATCAGAATCAAGGTTGAGTACTCTTATAGTCATACAAAAGTACCAATAGGTCATTTCATTGATAGTTATGCATATAAATCATAAATATCACAAATATATGTAACTTAGTTAAAATGGAAAAGTGTAACAAATAAACAAAGAGAATTTAAAATGTATAACATTATGGTTTATCAAGATGATAACCCTGCGCCTCACCAACAAGCTTGATATATTACAATCAGTAGAACAAGAGGGCCTTTGTCATGCTTTTTACACCACAGATAACATGCAACATTATTTAACAAATAATATAGAAATTTAATGAATTGCTGCATCAAATTGGATGTGGGTCATAAGTAAACTGTCCGAAATCTCCAATAATAAAAGATGCGAATTAAGCATCCAAATTACGAATAATGCGTATTGCCTAAGATGATCTACGGAATGGAGATATAGATGCAGTATATTAAAAAAACTATGTGTCGTTGAAAAGAAAACAAGCACACATTGTTAGAAATTCAGAGGCGTACAAACCAATTATATATAAAGAAAATAATATTATGCTAGTTAAGTGAACTGCACAATTAACGTCAGAACTAGAAGATTTTAAAGTGGTGACCATAGCCTGGAAGTAAGAGTGTTGATTGTAGGTTACCAGAATAGTCAAACAATATTTTGAAATTTATTTATTTATTAATCTACTTTGATGTATCTAACTGATACATATGGCACACTTATTGCTACGAGAGCAATATCTTATAATCAACCATAACACCAGTTCAGCCCCGTTCGACGAATGGCTGGGAATCGAAACCGGGTCCCCGCAGTGTGCAGCATCGCCAAAGGCTGTATGCTTTGTAATCAACCCAACATACTACGGCGACGACATTTTGCTGAGAAAGACAGAGTACCTAAGAGGAAACTTACATCTGGGAGTGGGTGAAGAATAATTGAGTAAGAAGAAGAAAATAACAAAAGTTTAATTTTGTATATCCTTCGAATAAACTGATAATTGCTAACTAATTATATTCTCTACAGGCTTTTGATAAATTGGTTCTATTAACTGGCTGCAATGAGTTTTGCACAAAAAAAAACAATCACAATAAATATTATGTTGCCACGTCGTGTTCCATTCTTAACGTAAACTATTTTAATGTTAATATAATGCGAAGCGTCCAGCAATACGTACACACTGGCAGTATTAAAGCTATATATTAAAGGTATTGAATAGCGGACCGAAGATAGCATTGTTACAGGAAGAATAATCGATTATACTGAAAATTCAGCTTTTCGTTAATTCTTTTTCATACAACTTTTTTCATCATAATTAAAATTTAAATGCAATTAAGTTTGAGAAAATTTGAATGTATTTTTTTTCAAATAGTTATTTCCCCGTAATAAAAACCCTAATAATGTTAAATAGTTATTATTAGACTATAAATAAAAATAATGTTATAGATAAAATTTGAAGTATATTTTTGTGACGAATTCCAAAGAAATAACTAATATCTAAATATGTAAATGATTTTGAGACTATTTGTATGGAAATGAAATTTAAGAGCATTGCCTCTCTTACGTAAAAAAACTGCAAAAATAGTTATATTTTATAAAGTACTGAACTAAAATCGAATGTATCAAGTAAACATTTAAGATTGTTGTTATATCATCTCAAATTAAATACCAGTATGTTTCTACATAAAATATCAATTACACGGTGCCAGTAAATTTTTAGAAATAACAAGTGTTTTTGTTTTGTTTTGTTTTAAATTTTTTCTCATTTAAAACTGTCACAAACTCCTGGCACATAATTTTTTTTTATTTTATTTGTTTAGTGATTGCTTACTTACAGCTTAAAATTACAAGCAAATCAAATCTTATTCTCACCTCTAATTAAATTTACATTTGTACCTTGTGTACTTTATTATATTCCTTGCCTTGTTTATAAGCTTAATTCAACCAGATTCAAACTTGGTCTGAAATTGGTTTTTGGGGTCAGCCTTCTACTTTACAAGAGCTTTATTTCGTAAAAAGTAATCTTCTTTGCCTCTCTTACTGATGTACTGGGAGACGAGAAAAGTATTTTAAATTTTTGATGCTTATAATTAGTTTGTTGACCGTAAGAGCAAATATGCTGTCTTTAATAAATATTTTTTCTACCTCGGTTTTTTCATTTTTTTTCTAAGAAACCGAGACCAATTACATTACTAACATAATGTAATTGGTCTCGACATAATTACAAAACTAAATCTAAAAACTTAAGCGCTAAACAATGAAATAAAATTGGAAATTTATTTCCATCTAAGAACTTTTCACTTTATAGACCGCATTATTCACGAATTTGTTGCAATAGAGAAGAACAAAAATTTTGTCGCATTAAAAACGAGTATTGGAAACAAGGAACCAGTGAGTTTTCAATTTTCTTTTTAACATTATATTGACTTAAACAAACTAACGTATAGTTTATTTTGTGGTGGAATGCCTCTCAAATTTTACTACGTTGTAATTTATCTATACTCTCTGTTTTAAAATTTAGTTCATGAATGAAGTAAATACGAGTATTCTCTCAAAAGAAAACGAATTATATAAAATAAATATAAACGCAGGATTATGCCTCATGCGTACGTATTTACACTTGATTTGAAAACATGTAGAAGGCTCCTAATATTGTAATAGAGAATTATATTTATCTGAAATATTCTTGTGATACCACAATAGAAACATAACGTGAGTATTCTATGCAAATGTTTATATTTATATATATATATATATATATATATATATATATATATATATATATTTATACATATATATATATATATATATATATATATATATATATATATATATACAAAAATAAAAATATTATGTATTCCATATAAGACTTGTCGGTTCGAATATTTTGTCTTCCTGATTGCACCGTGTAATGTTTCTTTCAATAACCTGTTACCCATTTTACATATTTGCTAATCCGCCTTTAGAGAGAATGCTATAATAACTGTGATCTTCTCCACCAAATTTCTTATTTACAGAAATAAAGACATTGCTATCTGATTCGTTTTTTTTTTTATTGCCAACAAAGTTTTGAAATATTCGATATAATTATAATGAAGTATAACATCTTATTAAGGGACTATTGTCTAATTATAGACCTCACATCCGTAGATGATTCATCATACATCGAGTAGATGGTTCTATCCCAGGATCAGAAATAACATTTATCGCTGAATCTATAATGAAGCGAACTTCTTAATAGATAATATATTGCTTTAAATTCTGAAAGTGGGCCTGAAGCCACGTTTGGCTACTTCAATGCTCATAAATTTACTTCATTTTGGGAAACATCGTTATACTGCCGTGTACTGCGAATAGATTCTTTGGACTTAAGATGATCATCTACAAGAAGTAAATTTAGTAGTTTGACGACGGAAAGAAAATCGTCCAATTTTCTAGTAACATTTACCTCAAATATATAGAAATATAAACTTATATAGCAGCATTTATGTATTATGTACAAGTTCTCATGGCAGAAATCTCTTTATTTCATTACAAATTAGGTTCCTACGTTCATTTAGTTTGTGTCACTCGTCTTTCATCTTTTTAAATTCATGCCTTGTCCGGTCAGTGAGCAGCCTGTTTTTTTTTTCAGTACAAAACTCCTTGTATCTTTGTGGACTTATCGCGGTCTAAAGATAAGTGATCATTATGTTCAACAGGAAACTTTCTTTGTTTTTCTAAGGGATTATTTTCTTTCTTTGGTTATAAACCTAAATATAGAGGTCCTCTCTTTTTTTAATGTTACCTAATTAATATTTTTTTAAATATCTTATATTTTACTATTTACATAGTAAAATTAATACAGCATGGCTGAAGCAAAATGTGCTATAAATATGAAATTTTTATTTACTAATAGTACCTCCTTTTTAGTTTTTTATATTATGTATTTTTATTTTTTAGATCAGACTAGGATTTCCCAAACAGTGGAGCACGCCTCCCTAGCGGGGCCTAAAGAGATCTTAGAGGGCTTAATGCATTCATAAATTCAAATGAAAAATTTATTTAAAGCCCTAAATCCACTCATTAATTCATTCTCATTAGTTCTAGTTTTGACAAGCCTCAACTCGCAGCACTCTACCCGCGCTCCCGCCCCGCGACCGACGCGCTTCCCTAGTGATCAGATCAGTCAGCTACAATTGGCGCAAAAAAAATCGCGCGCACGCATGCTGTACTACTGTTTGTTTATTCATTTCACAAATTCGCGAATATTCCACCCAGAAAAATAAATTTCACCTCTCAACATTAGAGAAGTTTTGTATAAAACGTTTCCTCCTTAATCCAAGAGCTACCTATCTTTTTTGAGACAGGTTTTTCGGGTCCAAATGAAAATTAAGCAGCGAAATAATTTTACCATCGATGGCGGGTAGAATTCTTTCGCTTGGTACAGGATATGCAGGAGCAAACATAGTATTAATACAATTTTATATTTACTATGCTTCATTATATTTAGGTGTGAACAAAAACGTTTTAATTTATTCGATTATGACTGTAACTGTGAAATAAGTCTTAAAATTATGTGTATTTTACTGTAACAATGAAAACAAAAAGTAAAGTGGGCATGAATAGACTTTACATAATCCAGGGAGCCTCAACGCGTAAACTGTTGGGAATCCCTGGGGTACAAAACAAGACAGTAAGAAAAACTCTTTTGGTGGTCGTAATTAAAAATAAAAAGATATATTTAACTAGTTATTATTATTTTAATATGTTTTTTAATAGGTCTGAATAATAGGTATTTGTTCAAAACTTTATATTTATTTGGCATACATGAGGTCAATCTGCATTCTTAGTATAAACTGACTTATTTAGTCAAAAGTAGATGTCTACACATCTAAGTGATGAATTCTAACGATCTGATGATTCAACCTCAGTCAAAAAAGAAATTCAAAATTGTTATAATGGTAATAAATATTTTGGTAATTGGAAATATTATTCCGCAATAATATCAATTTACATGTATATTCCGCAATAATATCAATTTACATGTATATTCCGCAATAATATCAATTTACATGTATATTCCGCAATAATATCAATTTACATGTATATTCCGCAATAATATCAATTTATTACGTTTTTATAAATTTACAACTCTTATTATATCATTAGGGTGTGACGATATTAGCGATTTTTGATCGTGTCGGGAAAAAAACATTTTTGCGTAAAAATAGAATATTATTGGTTATCACTTCTATTCTCCATGTATCTATTTACGTAATTTGAGACTGATTACAAATTGTCATTTTCATATTTTCAGATTTTATGTACACCAGACTATTAATTACGCAAGAAACAAAATTCCTTGCAAGCTAGTGTTATATTAATATCAAGTGTAATGGATGCTAATAAAAAGATATGACTAAAAGATATATTTGTTAGTTAGTTAACCAATATCTAACTTAATTAATATAACTTAATTAACGCTAGGGGATCGATCAAAATAAGCGAATGATTAATAATATTAAGTCTAATATTTTTTATTTATAAGTTATTTTACAAAAGTAAGCAAAGAAAGCACAATTTATTTTCCTACTAAAATAATTACTTTTATTTAAAATCCGAATATAAGGTAATACCATTCATACTTAGCTATTTTACATATTCACGTAGCTCATCGAACAATCCTTTAAATTTCAAAAGTTATAACTGGCCACCTTGAAATTAATAAACGAAAAGCAAACTTTGTAAATGTACCTATTTCTATGTGATGGAAGTATTCATTAAATTACCTTCATATCTCTTCATTATATATTTCATATAGTGTTTAATATTCACTGAATAAATGTAAGAAATTGCGGTATTTTCGAATGGATGACAAATGAAATCATAATGATATTTTAATGTAGTTATTGCTTTGAATAAAATGAATGTGGAAGTAGAATGACGGGTTGTTCCCCATAATTTCACCTCTTAGTTCGAGGAGCACACAACTTTTGAAAAAAATTCATCAATCGGGGTTCACATTAAACTCATCGCTACTATCTTGATGACAAAGCCTTTGTTTGAGTAGAGTATTTTAAGGAACTTTGGTCTTTTTTTTTGTTAATGCATAGCACACTTAATTACTGCACCGACATGAACGATTCCATTTCTGAGTTAATGCTTAAGATTTAGTTCCAAATGTAGAATATTTTTTTTTAATGAAGTGTTCTGCCGTGACATTAATATTCACATGATTGAGCAGTAAAAAACCAACACCAGTGAGCTTAAAAACTTAGGAACATAATTTTTTGAGACAGCTGCAGCGATTGTAATTCAAATTCACAAACATATTATTTTCATTCGGATTATGAATATGTTTGGGATGAATGGATTATTGAATCTTAAAACTATTTCTAAACAGCAGAAGAAAATGCCAAATAAAAATACAATTAATGAAAATAAATCAAAATAGTCAATCTAAGTTCTCATGCACTATAATAGACATCACTGAAGGCAGATGTGTGCTCCAACTCGGTTAAGGAAAAACAGTAATTTATCTCATTTTAAGGCTGATTGGATTGTATTCCATAGATAAACCCTAAAAAACCTTCTTAGTAATAGAAGTTGCCCTGTGACATTTACTTTAGTTATTAATATGAAATACTTAGTAAAAGTGTTATGGCGAAAATAGTTGTTATAGTTATATAACATTTTCAATTGCATAATTGCCGTGTTAGAACTTTTAGTCACTTCGGCATTTTATTCATTAGTTTAGCTCATTTTTACGATTAATATTGATATCAAATTAATTAAAGCAAGGTATGAATTTCAGCAACATAATTTTTGTAATTAATCTTCCACACCTTTTTAGCTAAATAATTAAATTATTAACGTGGAAACATCGCAAGGAGTAAAGACAATTAAAACATACTCCTATAGTATAAAATAATACATTATAATTCTCTCAAATCATATTGTATTATCTCCATTAATGGTACTTTTATTTAAAATAGGTTATTTAAAACTTTCTAATATTTTTTTCTCCGCAGGTTTTATAATATACTCATAAGTTTGAAACAAATATCTAGTTTTAATCCGCCAGGAACTCACAACAATTTTATAATAGTTTAATCAAAGCATCTTACAGTAGTAACACTTTTATAGTGTATAAATGAATGAAACGAGAATATTCAACAACATCGACATATGCAGTTCGTTACACAAAGTGCAAGCTTGAAAAAGACTGTAGTAGCTGGTCGAGAGGTTTATAATTTTATATATATATATATATATATTAATATATATATATATGTATATATATATACACATATATATTATATATATATATATATATATATATATTATATATATATATATATATATATATATATATATATATATATATACGTACACATATGTGTTAAGTTATATGGTGATTTACGTGCTAATTGATCAGTCTTATTGCAAAGCATTTTAAAATATTTTGAAACGTCATAACTATTCTTAATTACATTTATTTTACTTTGTAAATACATATAAAGAATAAATAGGAACATCTACGACCTATCAGAAAGAAACTTAAGGACCATTATTTATCAAATCAACGAGAAACAAATCAAACCTTTTAATATTGACAAGTCCTTGTCAAGCCTAAACTTAAGTATTGAGTAGCATTAAACACCACTTCTGAACGATTCGAGCAAAATAAAAGTCTTTAGGGAACGAAAGTGGTCCGTAGAAGACTAATTAAAAGGAAATATTACTATGTTCATATATTTCTTTAAGTTTTCGTTAGTTTTATTTATGTACTTGTTTTCTTCGTTGGGGTATGTAAGTTGATTATTTATTTGGTAATTCTTTGACCTCCCAAATTTACGCAAACCAAACACAGTATTTAATTATATAGTAGTCGCATAAATACATATGCACACACGCATATATATTCATTATATATATATATATATATATATATATATATATATATATATATATTATTATACATAATATGTATATGTGTATATTAAAATGGTACATAGTATAGTATTAGTGTTATAATAGAGAGTAGAGACCCTTAGCCCCTGGTATCATTTTTGATTTGCCTTTTCCGATTTTTGGTCGGAAAATGGGGATATTTCTTATTTCATCATATTGCACATAAAGAATTAAGAATTGAATAACAATGCTGAAGTGATGTGAGTAGAGCCTAGCGCGCGAGACCCTCTGTTCCTGATAACGGTGGAGTCTCCAAGCCTTGTTAATGAAACGGCTTGCAAAATTCTAATCTGCAATATTATTTCCTGTTTATTTTTCAAATGAGCTTTCGGACAGGGTATATTATTTGAATGACTTTTATTCATAAAACAGGTTCTCTTTGATATAGAAAAAAATTGTTGCAAAGTATAACGTAATTAGTTTCAAGTTACAAGTGTATCAGAATATGTAAGTATAGCACAATATTTCAAACATCTATATAATAATTTTAATTATTTATATTTAATGTGCAAAAAATTAAATAACTTAATATTGAAATAACAACCGAAAAATTTACGTAAACAGGTAGTAAAAACACTCTTAATATATGTTAGTACCTATTGAACATGGTTTTTTATAACTTTTACGTAAAAGCTATGTGTAAAACGTAGACAACAAAAGCTTTACCCATTGTCCTAGAGAATTGAAGTCAAATTTAAATACACATTAGTCGAAGCTTTTATTCTAGTGACTAAAAAAAAACTTGCAATTTGCTTTTAATATTAAAGGGAAGTGTATTTAACAGCGGATGGAAAGTAATGAAACAAATAGTCAAACATAGTGTTACACTACTCTTTTTTATGTTCACTTGTCACTCATTTTCTTTTCATTATTGCGCGGGAAAATTAATGTGTTAAAAAGAATACAGACATTTGGAACCTTAAAAACATAAGAAGAAAAGCACTTATATTCGAAACAACCGACAATTTTCCTTAGTTAAAGCATTTGTTTGATTAATGGCAGTTAAAATGGGAACCAGGTAAATATTCAATCCTCTAAAAAGAGTACTATTTTTTCAGCTTACGGAAAACTTATTACGTTATATCATTGTAGCGACTAAATATCACGCAGCGCCCATTTATCATATTTTCCATCAGCGCAAACTTGTGCGTAAAATGAAGTTATAAATTGTGTTCACAACGACGGAAGTGTAATACGGTTATTCGAGCTCAGGTGTCGCTTTATAGTATTTACCCAAACCTGTGCGAAGAGAAATATAATGATGGGCAATTTTATAACGTCATGGATGTGAACATTGTGATATGATCGGACACATTTATTTCCAACATCCAAAAAATTATGAATGTCACATTTTAAATATTTTATACAAAGTGTCAACTTTATAGCTTTAATAGAAATTATAAATCTGCGTTTTTGATACATTTGAATATTACGGCTATATAACTTGTATATATATATATATATATATATATATATATATATATATATATATTGAACTATGTATCAATAGTTCATTAAAAAACAATTGTTATAGGAAAGATACTAGCCATTCCCAAACTTCAAACGTATTTCCATAAATGGTAAAACTATAGCACTGTTTGTCTTATTTCACAGGTATTTTCAGATGGGTTCCTTATTAAAAAGATTTATAAACCTTTCGTTAACACTACTCCACACTAAATTTAGGGTTACTAATATATATCACAACATATACAGAGTATATTATTTTACCTATTTAGTGGCACACTAGAATATATGTCAGATAAATAAAGCAACAATATGAAAGTCACTCGTTATTAATTATTGGCTATATTGTCAAAATACATATAATACATTGGCTATATAGTCTTATTACTTCTAGATAACTTTTATTTAAAAAGGTTGGGTTGTAACATCGAAGTTTGTTTTGATTATGTATATAATTTAAGTCCGTGGCTTTTTTTATATTTCTACACAAATTAGAATTGCTCTAGAAAAACAATGTTTGAATATCCCCTTTAATTAAGTAATAAATGCCTCGTTTCCAACATGTAACAAACAGAATGTTTATTCAAAGGTTATTTATTTTCATACGTATCTACATCCGTATAATTTATTCGTAATAATGCATATGGCTTACACAGAAATTAATCCATAAGTTAATTATTCAAATGCCGCGAGTTCCAAAGAGAAAACCGCAGAGTTTATTGAGGATTGCAAGCCCAACTGAATTAAAGCAAACCTTTTGGTTGATATATTACTTTTACCTGATTATTTTTTGATCGTAAAATATTCACGTTATTAAAAAGAGAAAAGTACTCGTTTAGGTACGTTCACCGTGAAGTTGTCTTTATTTAATTGCAGAGCAAATATAAAATGAATAAAAGGTTTTACAACTAATATTTATTACATATCATTTCAATTCTGCATATGTTAATGGAATTTTATAAATATTAATAAAATAACCGCATTTCTTGTTTCGTTATACAAATATTTCATTACTTGTATTCACAAAGAGCAGTTGGATACTTGTAAATTTTCTGTTTTTATTAAAATACAAAGAAAATTTAAATTAATGAAAATCAGAGGTGAAAAAAATATAAAAATGGTTTAGAAATTAACTGAATCACTAACTTCAGAATTTATTGAGAAGAATAGAGTGTGGATTTCGGCGTATATCTCTTATTCACTCGCAAATTTCTAAATGATATCACTTTCAGTTTTATCGTGCTTGTGTAAAGGTTAAGCTTTAATCAATATAACCCGGTTAATTTTTCATATAGGTAATTATCTTCAATTCCTTGCCAACTTATACCTCGAAACAATCATTTCAAAAGTAAAAAAAGTTTCAATTGCGTTATCCACTAAAATGATCGAGTGTTGGTGTGAATGAGAATTTCAAATCTAAACTTGATATTTTGTTTTATTATATGTTAATTTCCTTTTTAAAAATACTTTTGCAATACAAGGTAGGACTGCCATTTAAGATATAATCTCATCTGAATTCGGTTTTAACTGAAAACGGCGAGATAAGAAAATTTCTTTATGGTGCGAGTGTCGTAAACCTATCCAAATTACTAACGTGACAAGAAAATATCTTTTGGTCCGAGTACTGTAAAAGTAATCAGACTAGTACGTAATTATCTTATTTTTTCAATAAAATATGTTTTGTAAGCGTAATCTTGTCATATTTTAAATAAACATTGTACTGTGTATCGTTACATTGTGAGAAAAGAATAACGATAAAATAATAAAACCTGTATGTATATTTAAGTGCGTCATTATTTAGGTAGATTAAGCGGCCAGAATGGTATGCAATACGCCTTTATCATTTTATTCCGCTTCATCCGTTATCATTAAAACCCTCTTGTCCCAACTTTTTGATTTTACTGACTTTGAAAAGTAGACAGTTTTTAAATTAAGTATCACATATTGTAACGATTTTAATTTAAATATATTACATATTATATAATTAATGATCATTATAAAATCATATTGATTATATCTATATTTATTGTTCATTATACTCTACATCAGGGGTGTCCAAAATAATTTTGTGGAGGGACAGGTTTATTTTTGAAATTGTAAAGAACCAATAACATAGTGAATTTTAATGTAAAGAAAACCGTAATTTTAATTTTGCAATATGAAAACTGACATTTATTTGTTTGCACAGTGCATTTATGTCAGCTGATACTTTAGAAGTGGCTATGCGCAGAATAGCTGTAAGACGGGTGTCTGATGAAGATGATCTTGTTTTTAACTTGTTATGTTTCATGCGGGAAAAAAACCGTTCGCAAGTTTACGTTAACCAAGTAAGCAAATTTGTAGAAGAGCAAATTGGTAAGATTTGGTTATTGGTTGTGGTTAATATACTTTTTGTAAAATTCAATCAGCCCATTCGAAAAGCAACCATCATATTCTGTTTTTAAAAGAGAATTGCTTTGTATATCAGTCAATTCCAACTGTAGGTTTAACTCGGCACTTTCAATTCCAACATTAAATGGATTTTGAAATGCTTTTATGTTGGATATTTGTGATTTTAAGTCTATGAATCTCTCCTCAAACTCATTCCTCAACTTTTGCAACAACGACGCGTACGTGTCTAAGTCTATTGTCTCTTGATCTCTTGAAGATAAAGTCTCCCAATGGATCAACGGTTTTTTCAGTTGTTTTTTTTCCAATAATAGAAGCTCTTTTATAAAAGCTTGGGCATGTTCATGTAACTGCGTGCAAAGTTGATCTTTTCGTTCCAGTTTTAGGTTAATATCAGAGAGATACTTAATTCTGTCAACTAGGAAAATCAGATCAGCCAACCATTGCTCACCAGTTAGAAAACTAATACTTTTCGAGTAAAAAATTTACTTCATTGAGCAAAGAGTAGAATCGCTTCAATATGGCTACTCTGTTAATCCAGCGAACGCGACTGAAGTATACGATGTATTCATGATCTGCACATATCAAACAGAAAAGCCTGAAACTATCTGTTATTCAGTCCTCTTGTACGTATAAAATTAACTGTCTGCACTACATTATCCGTCATATCAATAATTTCAGCTCAATTACTTTTGCACATAGCTGTTCTTGATGGATAATACAATGAAATTATATGAATATGTGTATGATGCTATTGCGCATTAATGCCACAAAACCATTTGCTCTTCCTGTCATTGCTGGTACACCATCTGTAGTTAATCCGCAAGGTTTTCGATTCGAATCTCATGTTTTTCCATGCAACTCTTTATTTCGTCGAGAGATATCTTGACCTGTGATTGTATCTTTCTTGAACGCAACTCAAGCAATTCCTCGGTCACTGCATAGTCTTTTGTTGCTACTGTTGCAAAAACTGCCCACTACAGTATATCTGACATATTAGTACTTTCGTCGAGAGCAAAGCTATAGAAAACGCACTTCTTTAATTTTGTTTTAAAGACGATACGATTTCTTGGGACATCATCAATTCTCCTTGCTTTAGTTTGTTGTGACAAGTCTGTATTTTTAACTAATGCTTTCTGCTTTGGACAAGCTATCGATGTGAATATTTCCAAGCATTCCTTGACCAATTTTCCGTCGGATAGGGGTTTGCTTCGCTTAGCAATGGCTTCTGCGACCATAAAGCTAATGTTTGTAACTATCTTGGAATTTTATTGTGGTATTTTGAACATTGCTTATTGACTGACCATATTTTTTCAACGAATTTATATTTCATATTATAACTCCTATGTCAGCTAATTTTATTTATTTTCCGTTGAAGAAAAATTGGACAGGAAAAAACGCTGTAAGCTCTGAGGCAGTCTGCAGCACACAATGTTGTAGGTGGTGCAAATTTGAATCTGGAAAAAATATTCAATTAATCTACTGACTTGTAGCTAATTAAATATGTGGGGAATATCTAAAATATTTACTTTTATGTGATTTGCGCATATTTGAACCAAGGGTTTCAATTGTTGGCAAAAAGGCAATCATTTGTTAATAAATAACGTTTAAATAAATAAATAACGTTTAAATAACTTGTAGAAAATTGCACTGCACATTTCACTTCAAAATGTTATTTTAAAGATATGATTCAAATGTTCAATGAAGATAATTAAAATTGTTGGAGTTTTGCACCGTTTTGAAAAGTCCTGTTTTGAGAAAAAAGTGCTTAAAATTTAGTAAAGCCGAATTTTTTACTTTTTCTTGTTTATAACACATTTAATGTTATAGACACGAAAAAATTAAAAATTAGGATGTTTAAAAATGTTTACTGATATTCTCTTTTCTCGAAGATTTTATGCTAAAGCGTTCCTTTTAACCGCATTTGTCAAAGACAATTCGGACTACTTGGTCGCCTTAACATCGGTTATAAGACTCGACGCCAATATCCATCTCATGTAATGGAGATAGATATTGATCATGGAATCATGGATCATGATTCATAGAATTTTAGTCAGACGCCATTAATATTGTACACAGCAATATCAGTCGCCATATTCATGAATTTTTTGCCATCTGAATGAGATTTTGCAGCCAAATTTTAAACATTGTCATTGAAACTCTCGTTGCTGTAACGGTTTCGCAACTCGCCTCGGCTAAACTCATCGTAAATAGGTTTGATGGCAACATCGCACAAAAGACAAAGAGGGAGAATAGTGCAAGAATTGAACAATAAATATATTACATGGAACAATATATTATCTAGCAAATAGTTCTTTTATTAGTCTGGCTGGAATAATTAAAAAAAATTATTTTCAAAAATACCAGCACTGGCGTTTAAATTATCTCAAGGGCTCTTTAAGGTCATAAGCTGTAAATGTGTAAATGGTTATCTTACTACTCACCAATATCATAACAATCATTTTCAAACTATGTATCTTGGATCGCTGACCCTTTCTTATCCTGTAGGACCCTTATTACGATATTTTATGCATGTGTAAGATATATTTAGCGATGTATTTGTATACTGAAAAACAATATTATTGTTTGTAAACAATTTAATAAAAATACGATGTATCTATGATACTCATATTCTCAGATATGATATTCAGAACCTTTGCAGTACGAGTTCTTTGCTATTTAACAGTTTCTTTCCAATTTATCTATATTTTGCGTATTTTTTTAACAACTTTTCCTGAGACAGAAATATTTCTTTGAATTCTTTTGACAGTTTTATATGGTTAATAAATTAAAAACAAGTCGCCTATGTAAATTTATTATTGAAATTGTTTTGTATTTTACTTAAGTGAAATTGATTTTAATTCCAAACGTGTAGACGCAAAAATCAGTTTTCATATTCAACGTATGAGATTTCCTACGTGGTGAATAATCCTTTTTTTAAATTGTGATCAAATATTCATTTAAGATTTTATTTTACTTTCTTATCCAGCTTTGTTTAGTAAATAATTATCCTCCACAGAGGACATTATTTACTAAACAAAGCTGGATAAGAGTAAGTAAAATAAAATCTTAAATGAATATTTGATAACAATTTTAGGTATTACATTTTCAGAGGTATACTAAAAAAAATTAGCAAGAGTGTGTGTTTCCTCCTTCCTTTTCTATTCTCATTTCCGAAATCATTTATTTATGAAAAAAAAAGAATTTTTAGAAGCCTAAGTAAAGTTTGGAGAAAAGCGGTAACGATAGTCTAGATGACATAGTTTTTAAGAAATTGACCATAATGCATATGTGCGGACTACTTAATTATATTGATTATTATTGAACATTGAGCATACTAGAATATGCATATTTAAAACTTATTAAAAATAATGTAATTTCGCTTAAAATGAGGTATGGAATCCCAATACTTGAGCCAGACTCGCCGACGAAAAAAAAATTGGAAACTATTTAATTCGTTCACTATATTGGAACATCGTGACTTACAAGTGGGATATTATCCTAGTTTTTGTAAAGTTTTTAGTGTTAACTAATTTTAAAATGTTTTTAGTATGATGACATTTAATGTTCTATTTCTTTTAATTTATCTCTGATATATATGGAACCGTCTGAATGTTTTAAATTTACTTTTTATGAATACAATAAGAACATTGACATTTTCTATTGTTACGTGGTAATGCAACCCCGCTTACGGTCCATTGCATTGAAGGTATAATTCTATATTGTGATTTAGCCTTCACAAAGTATTAATTGTGTTTGATTGAGGTGTTTTTGATTTATTTTGAAAAAATATTTGTGCTCTTGTCAAATGATTGAAATGTTCAGGGTATTTTTAATTTTTTTTTAAATAAATTACACTTCGCTATGACTTTAACAAATTTTTAATATTAATAGATTTATAAATTTAAACTGATTTCAAATATTGAGTGGTGAGTAAGCCAATTGTATCTATTTTGCACAATGGAAATTTGGAATGGAATAAATGCTATGAGCTATTAAGTATTCTGCGGCACACAGCGCAGCGGATGCAAATTTAATCTGGAAAAAATTCGATCAAAATTTTTATATCTAGTGAAATACGTAGCGAATTAAGAAAATATTGATTTTGTTTGACCAGTGAATATTTAAATTAAGACGTTGAAACGTCCACAAAAATGTGCAACCATTTGTTAGTAAATAATATTTAAATTAACTTATGGGAAATTCTGTACGCGTTTCATTTCAAAATGTTATTTTAAAGGTATTATCAACATTCTGAATGAAGAGAATGAAAATTGTTGAAGTTATACTGCGTGCCATTTTAAAAAATTTGTTTTTTTTTAAAAAAAAAAAGCGTTTAAATTTTTTTTTATTTGTTAAAGAACGAAAAGATTAAATATTCATCTGTTTAAACGGTTTTACCAATAATCTGCTATCTCGACCCTTTTCCATGTTCAAATATGTCTTCATTCTCTTTCCTTGAAGGTTTTATGCTAAAACGTGCGTCTTTTGGCTCATCTGTCAAAGATAGATTAGCGTACTTGATCGGCTTAACATCGGTTTCAAGTGAAAAATTGTGTGATTGGATACCATTGGCCATCTCCAATATAGTCACGATTCACAGAATTTCAGTCAGATCATCATTAATATTGTACACAACCATATCAGTTGCCATATTCCAGCTGTTTTCGCGGAAGGAATCCAAGTATTTGACAGTAGAAGCGTACTAAGTATGTGTATACTTTTTACTGTTTTTTGTAATATGCATGATGATAATTTACAAACTTAATTTTGAAATCTTTACAGTTTTTATATTTAAAATAAATAATATGCCAGCGGAGAAACTAAATATCAGGTGCGTCCCACAAAGTGATATGGGGTTCTACAGGTGATACGAAACACTGTCAAAGGACACTTGCGGTGTCTGGATAAGAAATGCTATGGAAATTTTGGAAAATAAATATGTTTTTAATCCATTTGTTCTTTTAAATGTAGTAAATGTCGGAAATAACGAAATAGGAAAAATGGTGCTAAACTTTATTGAAAACAATTGCACGTGCAAGTGTTTTAGGTAAATAATTTTGTTTGTTTTAGCTGAACATAGAAAATCCAAGTTAATATCCAAGTTATCCTCACAAATGAAGAAAAAGTAATAATGTGGATATTTGTTGAATCAAAATCTTTTCATACATTCCTTAGTTTAAATTTTCAACGGCAACATAATTAGACGCAGGTCTGTATAAATTGAAAAAGGATTAAATAAGGAATTTATTACAGTAGAACCTTTATTTACCTTAAATACTTAATTAAAAACCAGAATGTAGGTGAAAAAAACTGAATATAAAAAATAAGGGTAAAATGTCATTGCTCACTAATCTGGCTGAATAAAGCCTTATTATAAACACTGATGAAGCTTAGGTACATACCAAACAAATATACGATAAAGTGTGATGACATTTAGCAATAGTTTTTTCAAAAAAAAGTTTTGAAAATATGTGTAAACAATAATCATTCAAGCAGAAAATAAGAGCAACCTCGTAAGAAAGCCACTTTCCATTAGTAAAAGGAATAACATCAGGAAGCATTGTGATTCAGATAAATATTAAGACAACAACACATGACGTACTTTTCAAAAAATATACTCTACAAAATTATAAAACAAAATATTTATAAGTTCCAGAAATTTAAAATTGGGAATGATTTTAAATAATGGTTTAGTTTCTGCAATTTCCATTCTATCACTTTTACTGACAAAAATAAATGCGGTTAAATAGCGAGAGGACTGTTACGGAAATTAAACCAGAACAATTGCAATTCGTTGATTATGATTATAGCTTATTCTTATATATTTATGTACTATCTATGTACGTAATGTATTCATATCTCCTTCGAACAAATAGTTTTGGTATCAACGATCAAATATCAAATAGTTATGTACCATGTGCAATTTTGAACTTATTGAAACGAATTTATCAACGTATAAATACAATCACATTCTGGGGAATAAACTACCAAATGAAAGTAAGTAAATTTATTTATAAATTGAGTATTATTAAATATAGGACAAAAAACAAGTGTGTTAATTACATACAGGAAATAATTTCTCGTATCAAAATTAATGGAAGCATTTTTTAATAAAAAAATTATTAATTTACTAAAGGTACTTAATAGTGATACATTAATAGGTAACTTAGTATCACGTGAGGTTTCAAACAGGTCATTAATTCTAGTACTGAATACACTCGATGCTGCTTAACTCTAATAATGAGTTAATAAACAAGCTACGATTAGGTTCATTTTCCATTCAAGCCTATCGCTTGTAAAACATTTTTCTTCCAAATTAAAATAAATTGATCGATATTCAAGTTTAATATGACTGTAGGTATAGGTGATTTCTGTAAAAAAATTATTAAAAATAACAATTTTATGTCAAATAATTGAATATACTTATAATTATTTGAATTTAAAACTTTGACAACTTTTATTGGTTAGTATCGAAAAACTCCAAAAATAACGAGGAATAAACATAGCCTTACTTTATGATGTCTTACTTGCGACCATAAATATGAATCCAAAGTTTACATTGCCGACGGTTTCATAAAATGAAGTACGTTGAATATTTACCTAACATACAAATAAAGACTCCAGATATATCAGTTTCTCCATGCCTGTAGTTACCTCATACATTTCGAACTTTGATGTAAGTAGTAAATATTTTGCTATGGCTCCGCTTTTTTTCCAGACATTTTCCAGACATACTTGCATGAGAAAATCAACATGAACAAATAATTGAAACCAAATCGGAATATAAATAAGGCCATAAAATTTAACGATCCCATTAAAAAATCTGGCATATACCCTAGTTAATGACACCATAAATTAGGTATATTTTAATAAGCCAATATACTGATATGAAAGCTTTAACGTGAATGAAAGTTCACAATCAGGTCTAAAATTTTAACGAGATAATCAAATTTAATGGATATTTCCATTCAAAAAATCTAATTCAGATCGTTGTTGCTGATAACCGCTTTAATGTTATCAGCACATCTTACATTAATCCCGGGATATATTAAATATTACGTGAATGAAAAGAAAATTCACTATTTACTGCGACTGACGCAATAAAATTTGTTTACTACTTTAAAAATAATAGCCCAAATGAAGTTTCAGTTCTTTTTTTCATTTATTTCAAGAATGTATGTTAAAATAAAATGATTGCTTCAAATAATTACTCTATTAAAACAAAACATACACAAGAATCGGAAAGCACCCAGACATTTTTATAACACACTTATGTTGTAGTGGAAATAACTGAAAAGAAAAAAATTTAAAGTAGAATGTTAATTTCTTTTCCGATGCTGCAATGAAATCACTGTAAGGATATTCCGATGAAAATGAGCGTGCTCACATGGCGCACACGAATACATGCGTGCACACACAAATACAAAAGCATATTCACACATACGCACACACATACTTTTTTTAATATTAATAATGTAGAATAAATTCGTCAAAGTTTAAAATGAGTCAACTACCGTATTTGTTAAGAGGTGACAACACCAAAAAAATGGCGCGCTTCTGTTAAGAATAATCTACTTCGATATTTTAAAATTGCATAGTTAATTGAAAATGAAATTAAGTAATAGTTTTTACGAATGAGAAGTAACCCCCTTTTGTTTCTTTTGCAGTCCAGTTATATTTTTGTAGGTGTGAATAGCACAAGCCGGCATTTTAAGCTATATTGTCACGTAATTTACTTCAATTTCTTTGAGATAATAATATCTATCACTTCTCCTGTCTTTCGAAAATAAGTTTAAATACGAAGAAACTTGCAAAAGCCACATAAAATTATATGTATATTGATAGAGAACGAAGAATTTTTAAAACCCAATTGCACATATATGTTTCAAACAGAACGTATTATGATATTAAATTGGTAAGATAGAAAGCTAATCACAATTACAATAGATATATTTTGTATTAAACAGCTTCAATTTTGTTGCACATCACTATTAATGCATAACTATAAGGATAAAATATACGCTATAGATCTCTCGTCTCTTTGTTTATAATGAGAGCCTTAGGGTCAGAGGATAATGAGACTGAGCTAATATGCTTGTCGTCGTTATGCTGAGTAGGCTGGTTTTATTTTCATCCATTTTAATCCCGTCGCAGTGCCAAGTTAGTCTCGTCGACAGTAGCTTCTCATTATCTTCCGGATTTTCAACATGGAGTTTGCGAGAAGAGGATTACTGAAGATTAACGTGTGTATATACACACACACACACACACACATATATATATACATAAAAGTATATATATATATATATGTCTGTGTATATATATATATATATATATATATATATATATATATATATATATATATATAAATACATATTTGTGGAGTTGAAATAATACAAATTTTTGTTAGCAATTCTACTCGTAAACCTTTCATATTATACATTAGAAACAATGTTCCAAATTTAACTATGCTTCAGTTCTGTAGATACTTTCCCAAAGTATATATTGAATATTTTGTTCTTTTAACAATAGTATTATATCGTATCCTATAAACCAACACAATTGTAATTTTTTTATATTTATTTTGCACAAGGCTCTACCTATCGTTCGTCTCCATGTATAAAAAAAACTTATATCTACATACTTTTTTAATTTTGTGTATGCGTTACTACTTTATTTGTGTAGTCAGCAAAACTACTTATATATTATTAACAAGCGAAAAAGCATTTGTTTTTTTTGTAATAAGTTTGAAGGTAAATTAATTTTTTTTGGAAAGGCACGAAAAATTATTCCGATAATATTCATTATTATATTAAATTACAACTTTACTTAAAGGTATGATAATATATGACTATTTTTTATTAACTTATAGGTGTGTTAATATATGACTATCTCCTAGGGCAAACTTTTATTACTAAAAAGAGTTATAAAAGACTATAGAATAAAAGAGTAAAAATAGTTAAGACATAAATAGCGCAACTGGTTTTTATAAATACATATTTAATTACCTCGGTCTACTTATAATAATTACCTCTGTCTTCAACTAAAATCTGTCACTGAATCAGTTTTCAATGTAACAAAAAATATTTAAATATTTTTTTCAAATTTACCAAGAAAATTATCCATAGAATAATATATACTTAGAATAATGAGTACGCGAGAACACGCGCGATAGTATGTCTAAAAAACTACGCATAAAGTAGTAGTAAAGTATAGTGCGTAGTATCAAAACGCGGCGGTTAGTGCAATTTAAGACACAGCTCTGAAAGGTTACGTGACAATATAGCTTAAAATGCCGGCTTGTGCTACTCACACCTACAAAAATATAACTGGACTGCAAAAGAAACAAAAGGGGGTTACTTCTCATTCGTAAAAACTATTACTTAATTTCATTTTCAATTAACTATGCAATTTTAAAATATCGAAGTAGATTATTCTTAACAGAAGCGCGCCATTTTTTTGGTGTTGTCACCTCTTAACAAATACGGTAGTTGACTCATTTTAAACTTTGATATTTTTCGTACAATATTGTGAAATATAAGTTAATTAAAAACCAGTCTTAAAAACCAGTCAAAAAAATTCAAAAATTGATTGAAAAGTAAGCCAGCTATAGGCTTCTAAGTTTGAAGATACGGATAGGGTTGGGCATATCCCTGTCTCTTTTACTCTCGTAGAATATAATGTGCAATATTAAAAATGACCTCACAACACAGTATTGCCGTCCTTTTCTAAAGGTTAAGGTATTTTATTACTCTCTTAACGGGCGTGATTAAAAAGACAAAACCTAGTTCTAACATGTCTCGCTTTAAGGTTATCAGCAACATCTAACCATAGTACATGGTCCAAAAACAAAAGACCCCCGAAATAAGGAAACTAGATGAACGCACGAAAAATTCATAACTGTGTACATATTATGGTTATACTCATTTCTGTCTTTGTTTTTCTGTCTGCAACTTTAATATAATACATATATATTCTTTATAATAATTACATTCATGTTATATGATGGATATTCCTTTGACAATTCAGGAACAACACGAGATTAGCATTTTAAAATACAATAGCATATACGTATTGTGTTAAATTATTATGTAAATTTTTAGACAGCCATCTTGCTTGACCGATACCTTAGGGAGTCTAGTTTCCCGAAAGAATGAAACAGTAGTTTTGGAGAACATTTAGAAAGCGTGATAAGCATTTTAGATTAAAATTTTATTAAACATCCTAGTGGCTGCATGGTGCACCCGTAAAAAGTTGTTCACTTGACATTTAAAAAAATGCACATGGTGTGATTAAAAAGTATTTCAATTGGCCGTTGACGAAGGAGTAGAATACACCCGATTCAACGTCACCGACCCGAGCGTGACGGCTCAGTTTCGTTCACTGCAAATAAAAAGTGCGTCTAAAGAAGTTTTCACTTTAAAAGTTATCAGAAATCAATGAACAATACGTAACTACCAACAAATAATTTGATATCAAAATAAGAACGCTTTGATATTATTTTCAACAAATTTTTTACTCGAGCAATATTTTTATTACTTATTCACTAATTTTAATTCACATTTCGAATACTTATTCATTAATTAATATTAATGAATAAATATTCAAAATGTGAATTAAAATTAGTAAATAACTAATAAAAATATTGCTGGCGTAAAAAGTTTGTTACTCCCTAAAAAAACTTTTCCTTGTATTTACATGTTTTGTCTTTAAATTTATGAGTACAAATGTCATCTGTTAAATCTGTGATTGCGACTACGTCTACGCTGGCCACGTTTTCATCATATTGAAAGAATGTAATGAACATGTAATCTCAAAAAAGAATGGTTGACGACTTTACTTTATTAATATATATTTATACCTGATCAATTTAAATGCTGCGTTGAAAATATTATGGCAGAATTTAAGGCATTTGTAACTTATCGAGTCCTCAACCACAAAGACACGTAGCCATATATTAAAGCCGTAAGTTAAGCAGATGTGAAAATAAAATGTGAAAGAAAATTTGATTTTCCATCAAATTTCTTACTTATGGGAGTAGAATAAATTAGTTTTCTTGAATATTCACGCGGACAAATCGACATATTGGTTTTTCATTGCATTTCCATTCTGGACACATCCGAAATTGGAAGTGGATTTAATGTGCGGATGATACATGGGAAGCAGGGGGCGGAGGTCCAATTTTTAAATAATATATCCGGATGACTAATCTAGTTTGAACAATAGAAAACTGTTTTTACGGTTCTAAACCTCAAAAGAAAAAAACGGAATTCTCACAAGATAACTCACGCATCTATTCTCCCTTTGCTACAGCCTTGAATTTTTTCATAGTAATACAATATTTTAACCCCTTTATATTTCAGTATATAATGCACAAAAATATTTATATGACAATTTTAGGGGAGTAGAGGACAAATCGAATACTGGATTCTTTTTTAATTCCATGTGTGATGATACTCCAAATCATTTGAAAGGGCTAATAATAAATGATTCAAAAATATTTTACAGTATAGGTTTACATTATACTAAAAATATCCAAAAAATTTATTCAAAGTTATGAAAAAAGTTTTTAGAGGACTACGTAAAAATTGTGGTACGAACCCTCGTAATACGAGTTCTACTCAAGCTTGATGAATTTTTGTCTTGATAAATCTCTTTTATAAAATTTCACAAGGAAAAGTTTTTTTAAGGCACTGACCTTCCCTCTAAGTATTATCTCTGAATTTAATTAAATTCTTTACCAATAAAATTCTGATAATTAACGAAAATGAGAAAAAAATATAAAGCTATGAAACTACGATTAAAATTTATTTCGTTAGTCGTATTATCAACATTAACTAACAAACTACAATCATTGCTAAAATCTTCTGTTTCACGATATAGTAGACAGGGAAGACAAACTTAATCATATCCAATTTCCCCTACAATAAAATACATAAGGCACAAATATATTTCTTTCTCAAGGAAGAATATTCTTGTATCTTACGTCTGATTGGTTACGATCTCTTTAATATATATTGATGACGAGAAACACCATAAAACTTTCTTACTGAAAAAGTTGCTTTGTGGTGTTTGCCGTAGTTAGTAATGAAAGGAATTTGGTGAAAAGGTTATTGCGAAAATTGTTATTTACCCCGCACCATTTTTGGTTACATAACCGTGGCGTTAGGACTTCAAGTTACTTCGACATTTTACTTATGAGTTTGACTTGTTTATTAAAAATAATATTCTCAAAATGGAACGAAGACTGGAAATAATGACAACATGTTAATTTTCCTGTTGCTACATTGATACTTTTGAACTTAAAGAGAATGATATATTTTCTTTTATTATTCATAACCTTAATGTGTGTTATATAATATACATTAATTAAGTTTAATCAAATCATTTTTTCCCCAAATGCTTGATAATTTTTTAAGTTTTCATCTCATTTATTTTTAATTTTAATAATTGACTAAAGAGACTTTAGTAATTCGAGTTGCTAAAATACCTCAAATCAGTCACAAAGAGTTATGTCATTGGTGCGAGGGTCTATCCACTGCTATCGCCAATCCGCCTGTTAGGTTAGTGAATATAGGCATTATTTTTTTTTGATACGCGTATCGTGGATGCATATGTCCAGCGGTGGGCTCTCTGTGGGTTTACTCTTCCTAAAGTGATGATTGGATTAATTTAGTATTTTGGAATCAAATTTTCATACAAAATTTGATTTATATATTGTACTAAAATTTCACATTCTTTCTAAAATGATAAATTTTTAAGCTTATTCTTATGTATTTCACTTACAAACTAAACACGCCATATATAATCATTTGAAAAAGATCGTGATATAAGTAACATAAAGAAAAAGAGAAAGAAAAATAAAGCTGGGAAAGAGATGAATGGAAAATTAAAATATTTATACAGATTCATGAACATAGTTAAAACTGAGTATGGCAATCGTCCGTTCTGTGGGTTTCAGTCTTACCTATTTATCTCATAAAAATACAGCAATTGTTTAGGTAATTAATTCATTATTTCAAGTAGACATCTTTGCAGCTACTAAATACTTTTATCATATTTTCGAAGAAAGTCGTCGGTTGCGACAAATTAATTTTTAAATGATTGCCTCCATTTCACCTTCACGGAATAAAATATTATGAAATGACTATAAAATCAAAACATAGTGAAGAAAATATGTTACTGGTCACAATAAGTAAGTAAAAAAGAAACTAGTTTAATTGAGATCAACTAAAATAGAACCAAATTTGTATTTATATTAGGAAAATATGAAAATAAACTCGAAGAAATAGTTTACCTAACATTTGTGAAATAAAAAGGGGAACCTCACTTGTGCGCCATCACAATCCTAAAAAAGCTTTATTGTTATCAACTAGAGCCCTGTCACTTCGGTAGTTGGATTCATCTAGTGTTGTCCCGCTGTTGCCATTATTCTCGACGGTATCCACTTTAAGGTTCGCGACAAGATTAAAATATAACTCGAGGGTCGGTCGGGTCGATGAGGACGGTACGGATTAAAGTTTTCTCACATATAAATATACACAACACAACGTATTATATGTTTCAGAAAATTTTATATGTCCATTATATTATTTAACAGTCTTGGATTATACATTTAGTCAACGCTTGCAGAAATACATTTGTTTTATATATAATTGCATGTTAAAAATTATTGGTGTAACTTTTGTATATTTATGTATGAATATCCCCTTTTATATCATGAACGGTTTGACCGAGTTTCGTACGCAAGGAATCATTATTTTTCATTTAGTTTTGCGAGTATTGTTGAGAATAAGATTTTACTAGAAATCTAACAAGGAATAACATGCACATAAAAATATTGTGCCACCTGCTATAGCCACCTATAGAATATAAAAACACATAAAAGCTAAAGAAACAAGTAAGTTTAGCTATCATGTGCTATCTGGAAATAATAACAAAAAATAACTGTGAATTGAAAAGAAAGGGTTCATTATTAGTTACTTCAAAATTGAGGAAGTCGCATAAGAGTGATTACTTTTGATTGATATTTTTCGAATATATGAAAAACAGAGAGGTACTCTTTGGTAATATAGATTACAAAAATATGACACAATATCGGTAACTAATAAAAGACCGGTTAAACTAGTGAATATTCTCTGAATATCCTTAATCATTAAAAATGTTTCTTCGGAACTTTTATATTTTATAGAACCTTCAGTTTAAGGACAAAACATTTGAAATAGAGTACTTAGCTCAAGTAGGTGGGGAGCATGTTCATAGATGATAAGAGGAGACTTCTGTCTTTCAAATATTGCTTTTTAATGTATATATAAAATATTTTTCGTTTAATGTAATAAGATTTTTTGTTATAATATAAACATCTTCTGAATATTATGCTGATCATATCAATGTTAATGTATAAATAATAATGTTACAAAATGCTTCTTATACGGGGTGAAATCATGCAGGAGAAATAAGAAGTTTTTTAATTTAAAAAAATTCCTGAATACGCTGCATTTCTTAATAAATTTGTACACAATCCAAGCCGAATTCTAAATTTTTCACTAAACAAAATAGTAAAAAATAATAAAAATAATTTTTCTTATAAATATATCCTATATTTTACGTTTTTATACATGAAAAGACAATAAAAAAAATAATACCTTTCGCTCTTTTTATGTTAGGAATATTAGCTCTGATGACTTTAGAAATTAAATACTAACTAATCCTTTATTACACCACCTTAATTATTGCAAGATTTAATTTCTGAATATTCTAGTCGCTTCTTTTTTGGAATCTGAAACAATGGTCGCCAAAACGAACGATGTTAGGCTACACTTAGAATTGTTTTAAAGACTCCTAAATGTTCAATTTTTGCCTTGAAATTTATATATTTGACCGGAATGGATAATTTCTGTAGAAATATATACGTTGAATCGTGTGGATGTGTTTAAACAGGTAATGATTGAAGTTCAAACCTTCCTCGCTATTCAGTAATTTTTCAGCTTTAAAGAATTTTCTTGTAATCTCAGGCATACTGATAAAAATATATTATATAATATTAGTGTCAATATAGCATGACTAGATCTTAGTATATATTATACGTAACCGCTTTTATATTTTGGGCCTCTCGAATAACACTACTATTATATAATGATAACAAAAACTGCATTCGATATGACGATCATGGCAAAGAATATCTGCGCTATTTGCAACAGGAACTTTTCCTATATTATGATGACGTCGTATATTGTTCCTAATCATGTGTACATTTCATTTAAAATTAAAAAAATATTAATCTACTTGTCGTAATTTGTTAAAAATAATAGGAATATGCTTACATATATAATCTTTTTAGATAAAATTAATATTAACAAGAGAATATAATTTTAGCAAATTCTTAAGAAAATAACATTTGAATAAATTTTCACCTCAGTAGTGAATATAACTGTAGAAACTTTATTTCAGTATAAACTGAACCGTTAAAGCGTCAACTTCCTACATATTAATAATTGCACAGTAATTTAATTATTAAAAGGATTGTAATTCATCTCAATAATTTATATTACTATGATTTTGATTATTGCGATGATATCCATAAAATTAGGCTTGAAGTTTAGAGGATGTAGCCTTTAAGAGTGTACTTTGTTTTATTTTATTAAAATATTTTCATTAAAAAAACATTGTTAGAATAATTGTGTAGCAAAAATTTGATCTTAGAAATAAAACTTATAAAAACCTCATTTCGTCAAAATACAGTAAATACCTTCATATCCACAAGAGAGTTAAAGTAATGAGAGAAATGTCTATTCTTTGTAATATATCCTTAACGAGTAGACCTTATTTTTACAGACCAGAATTATGTTATGGATATCTTCCATATAATATTTCGTATAATATTTCCATATATACTTGTTGGCGTCATCACTTTGAGAGCCCCCACCCAGCGGCTGGTGACGATGGGCTGTGAAGGATGAATATACGGGTCTAAGATCTTGACTTGCTATATTAAATATTAAATTAATACTAGTTTAGGTGTACTGTGCAAATATATTATCCACAAAGATGGAAAGTAATTGTTTTAACCTTCAAATATATTCGAATAATTATAACAACTTAGTCATGATTGTGCCCGTAAATAACATTTCATTATATATATATATATATATATATATATATATATATATATATATATATATATATATATATATATATATATATATATATATATATATATGCCGTATTGCAACTAGAGACTGTTTCTATTTGTTTTCTCTGAATTTTACATTTCGACACAGTAATATACACCTATTTAGAACAAAGTCATAACTTCCATTTTTAAACAAAATTAATATATTTTGGGTGCATGTTTTGTATTTTTCTTCTTTCTGGAATGTATAAATTCATTTGCCAAAAACATACTCCTAATGATCGTTGGAAACTTCATCCTGTACCACATTACAAGTATTCGGGAATACTTCGGTATCGCTTCGAAACTAGAAAAGAAAACTTACTTTTTGTTATCAAACATTTTATTATTCTGTACATTTATTGGTCGAATATTTCTATCCGAAAAATATTACTCACCCAGATATACAAAAATTAACGACCACAGCTCATCTTGGCCTCGTCTGAAAATTGAAAATTTCATTTGACATCTGCAATATTAAAAATGATCTGACTACATTAAATCTTGTATAATATTTTATTTCGTCTTAGAAATACGCTAGCAATATTGTCCCCCGTATCTTGTTGTATTTTTCAGGCAGATGATCACTGCGCACTCCTTGCTATATGTGATAGGTACATCCATTTTATTGCACCATAGGAAATGACAAAGTGTAAAATCTTTTACAGTGGATGAACTTTAAGAATAGTTTTGCGGGAATATTTTCTGGTGCGGTTTCAGGTATCAATGTCAAAAATATTTGTATTTCAAAATCATGAGAACAATCGCAGCACATGTGTTGTCATAATATTCATCTCACGTGATATAAGAGTAAGTTACAAAATACATAATCTTCAAGGTTGTCAAAAATTGCAACCTGCCCGAAAATCTGCTCGATCGTTTGCTATCTTGTTCGCTGCTTGATTTCGACAAAGCCTGCTGTCTCAGCTAACACGGGAATTCTTCTTTAAAATTTCATAAACTTTCATTTATTTTCTTAGAATATGAGTATTAAACAAGAAACTTTTCAGATCGGTTACTGCACCAATATATATATTCATAAGCATAGGTTAAAGACATAACATCTCATGATGGAGGAAGAACTTCCCTCATTCATCGAATATTTCGTCGAGGATAGCACCTAACTATTACCGGTAAAATCGCGTAAGTGCCCTGAACCTGATTTTACAGAAAATGTGAAAATATGTAATATCTTCTATTTTCCTATATTCCTTCCTTATGATATATCATATATTATATGAACATAAAGATATCATATGTCATATAAACATAAAGATGATTTCCTAACGGTATTAGAAAGATTAATTTTGTTCAAATATGTGTGAATTTGTATTTACAAGGTTTTTATCCGTTTGTAAAATAATTTGTTATTTTTCGAAGCTTCGATATACAAGTATTAATAATCAAGGAACCGAAAGGAGAGAAATTATGGGAAAAAAATGTTAAATTAAAATTTACACCTTAGAAACAATATAAATAATTGTAAGCAGTAACCCTTACAGTAATCCTTAGCAACATTATAAAAATTTGTAAACAAATTTTACTAATTCATAGTTCCTGGAATAAACACAAAACAAGCTTCTTTGATGTAAAATGAGGGTGTAAATGAGGCCGATGGTAGAGAGACAGATTAGAGAATAAATTTAAAATTTCTGAATCTTATATAGTTGTTTGAAGAATAATATCTATTTATGATTGAGTATTTTTAGAGCACGATCGACGTAATTACGTGTAATTTATGATAAATCATTAAAAATAGAATGCTCATTACTTTTTTGACATTAAACGACTTAATTATTTCCAAAAAAAATGTTGGCTTTAAATTAGATACACATTTTATCAATAGCTTTAATTTAGATACATATTTAGGCAAAACAAAATATCAATAAAACTTAGTTTGTAACATTGAAAAACAACAAAATTGTTTATGAGCAAATATTATCTTTACTGTTACCATACCGGCAAAGGTTATGTTTACTAATAAAGTGTATTGGTTTTAGAATTTGTTCAGGGGTTGTCTGTTTGCGAATCAAGTTGTGTTCTTGAGTTTGTATAAGAATACTTATTCTTTTTTTAAAAGGTGAATTAAAACATTTTTATAATATTTTTCAGATGTGACCAAATTTAAATTAGATACTTCATTTAATAATTCGTTTTTTTTCAACCCCTTAGTCGCTAACACTAATACTAAAATAAATACACACACACACTCGTATGTGTGTGTGTATGATTGCGTGCGTGCGTGCGTTCATGAGTGCGTGCGTACGTACGTGAGTGCGCGCATACATCCGTGCGTGCGTGTGGGCGTGAGCGCGTGCTACGTGCGTGCTTACGCGCGTGCATGTGCATCTTTTTTAGGAATTTTGCCTTAAGTATTCAAAATCCTATGTTCTCCTTTCACAGACTATTATCGATCATTTATGTTAGACCTTACGAAAAATATACGAAAATAATTTTTCTAAGAAAAGATATATTTGTCAAAGACCAATTGTTATTCTAAACATTTTCTCATTCATAATTACAGTGTAAAAGCTCCATTGTCATAAAGACACTATATTTAAGAAAAACAATGACAATGAATTATATATATATATATTTATATATATATATATATATATATATATATATATATATATATAAATGTGTGTGTGTGTGTGTGTGTGTGAGAGCGTGATCGTGAGTTTGAGCGTGTGCGTGAGCGAGAATGAGTGAGTGAGCGAGAGTGTGAGCGAGAGTGAGTGAGTGGGTGGGCGAGAGTGAGTGAGTGAGTGAGCGAGAGTGAGAGCGAGATCGAGAGCGTGACCGTGAGCGCGAGTGCGAGCGCTAGCGTGAATGTGAGCGTGAATCGTGAATCTCGACGAGACTGGGATTACAACAGTACAAAATTGTGATAGAATCTGATAGAGTAAAACATGTCAATGCCATTATATTAGCGAAGAGGGAAACTTTATTGACGCTGGCTTTAGATGAGAAGCCAAAGGTAATTACAAACCACATTTGTTAATTTGTTTTCAAAATATTCCATTTCACTCGAGATGGCCCAACTGGTTCAGTGTAAACAGCTTACAGATCTTGGTGGATGTAGGAGGACGACTTTTATTTTTTTCTTGAATATTTCAAGAATCTTGTAGGACCATCAAATTAATGTTGAGATTTCTTAGTTTTGGACAACCATCGTTGGTATGGTTTGAAAAAACATGGAATTTACTTTACCCCCAAACTGCACTCATAAATTGCAGCCAATGGACAGCCTTATTTTTGGTCCTATAAAAAGGCTATTCACTCAGCTTGCAATAATTGGATGCGCTCAAATGCTGAAATGTCAGGTGTATATATATATATATATATATATATATATATATATATATATACATATATGATATCCTGTCCATAACAAAAACTATATTCGATATGACGATTACACAATTAATCTAGTTTAAACAATGACGCCAAGGATCCCGCAAAGAATAATCTGTTACCTTCACGTCTATAGTTCACAGCATACTCGTCACTATATCTAGTCCCTGGAAACATTTAAGCGTTGCCAAAAGATCCAAAAAGACAATGGAACTAGCCATATAGATGGACGATCAAATCCACGTTTCTAACTGATGCACTTATTAAGGACAAAATTTCTGCTGCAGAAGTTATTCATATGAGTGCAAAACGTGAAGAAACGTGTTTTAATTAAGGATAAGAAGAAATCTAAGAAACGAAAAGAAAATAAACCAAATATAAATAAAAAAAATAAAACCAATAAAAAAAGGATGAAGATGCAGAAAGTAATTGCTTCTGTTTTATGAAACCTTTCGCCAACAACAAATCAAAAGGATAGTTTGTAATATTTATAATTTTGGCCGTTATTCTGCGCTTTTTATACGTCAATCATTCATTAGCATTATACGAGAAAAAGTTAAAATTATAAATGTCAATGTAATTATTAAGTTCAAGATTATATTTTAATCTTAGGTTAATATGTGTGTGTGTGTGAGTGTGTGCGTGTATTTTGAACAAATGGGAGTGATCAACTAGAAGATTTTGATTCTTGCCATACTCAGAGATTCCCCTTTTTAGTTACGCAGTCAAAGGGCTTTGAAGAATTTAGTCTTGTCTCGAGGTTTGGCGCTGTGCCGGCCAAGATAACTTAGATTAAATACGTTCTCACATTTAGGCGAACTTCACATTAAACATATGCATATGTAACTACCTCTATAATAGTAGATACAGTCTTGTCACGTTCCTTTTTTGAGTTATTTTAATGCAACCAAGGAAGCTAAAGTTACCATAAAAAAATTATTTTTCAAATTTCTGTTAAGAACTTTTCTTCACTCTCATCTAGCATCGGTTCGTTCAGTTATAGAGTGCTTCACTGCTATGGTTGGTTTAAGTTTTGTAGTACAAGTTTCAAGAGTAATTTTTAATGACCCCCTCTGAAATCAATACTCTTGGAAGCATTGTGTAGCGAAAAAGATTTAACTTAAAACAATATCTATAAAATAGGTATGGGTCCAAAACGAATTACCTTACTCATATAAAAGAGGAATTTCCTACATCATTAAGATAATGCAGGTGTAATTTTTATAACGTTCAATTAAGGACGTCATAGTAATATAACGTAGCGTTGTTGTTATGTCAACCTTTGTGTGTTTTGACAGCAAGGGTAATCATGGATAATCGAGCGAAGGATTCGATTATCCCTGATTACCCTTGCTTTTCACTTATTCAAATGTTATTATGAAGGAGCATTCCCAGTAAACTTCCAAGTTTTACACCTAATATGTTTCCGTTATCGCAAACTCGGCAGGTTCATTCTTTCTTTATAAACCAAATGTCACGTAATTTCAATGGTGGTTGGATTTTGCTATTTCAAACTTCGTTTTTTATAGTCTAAAATGCTGACATTAATAAAGATGTCAACGCAATTCAACAACACGTCAGTAGTTTTATTCTCGGATTTTTCATCTAAAATACATGATAGGAAATTTAAAAAATTACTGTCTCCATTTTTCATGCCTTTTGATATTTAAAAATTCTATGACGAATTTTTTATGACGCATAATTCGCAAACTTTACTCTTTCTTCTTAAAATAATTTCTAACCTCAAAGTATTTAAAAAATATTTGTAAAAATCTGAAAATGATAACGTATGAAATTTATTTCACATAGGCAACAGAGAAATGAAACTTATAATGTCATTTCAAGTCATTCGTAAATTTTTATTTAAGATTTTCCAGTATTTGTTAATAAGAACCTCCCTTTACTAGGCAGGAATTAATCTTTACCATTTATAATAAAGTAAATTATGCAATCTATTCATTTTAAATTTGTTGCGGTTTTACGAGGAAAAATCTACGATGTACAACTGCTTGATATCTGCGTTCTTGGGTTTCTTAATATATCTTTGAACACAGTGCCAAATTTCTACATTATCTTCCAACAATCGATATCTCCGGTAATTCGTAATTTATAACACCAACACAATTTAATAATAATTATCTTCACTACATGATTGACGGCTTCGTTATACTACCCAATATTGATTATGTATCGAAATATTTTCGGTATGTGTCGTACTTAGGAAAATATTTTAAGTTCTTGAAATCTAATATTACGAAGCCGTAAGAGCTTTATTGATCCTTATGTTTAATGACTGCTTTTAAGTAAACAAACAGTATAACTTAAAATATATACCTTTAATGAAATAGAGTAAAACAGTGAAAATGAATTCTAAGGCCAAAAGAGATACGATTTTTTTGCGTTGTTTATGTATGCATTAAATTATCTCAGTAGCTTATTCAGTAAAATTATTTTCACTTTTTGGATATAACTGCACTGTTTAATAATTAAGGTACATTAATATTTCCTTATCTGTTTATTCAATTTTACTAAGAAAAATCACCAAAGATCATATAATTTCCCTCTGCCTATAAAGCCATACTTAAAGATGTAGAATTCATTATTATCCTGACAATTCATAAGAAAATGTAAAGTAAACTTATTATCGTTTATAAAAGCTGTTCCAAATTGTATATCATTAACATTTCCGGAAGAGGAAAGAGCGTTAATTTACTACAAAAATAATCCATCTATTTTTGTGATAGTGACTTCGTCAAGTGCATACGCTGCTCGTAATAACTATTCTTGTGCTGACCTATCTATGTTTATATTAAGTGGTTTATTTTCATTTAGGACAACTGAATTTGTCGTGTGGCATTCCAGGGAGGAAATACGGAACTTCATATTTCTTTATTTTAAAATATGTAACTATCCTAACCACCGCTGGCTTTTAATTTTGATCACGATTGGACATAATTCTACATAAGTAAAAGAGTGTTACGTTTATTCAGTATGTCAAAAAGTTACATTCAAAGCCATTAGCTTTTGAAATTGTTATGCGTTAGTACAAAATACACGCTATTTTATATTCCGCATTCAAATACATTCATGTACTTACAATTTCAGATAATGGGCGCGTAAGGTCTCATCTCGACTTCTTGTGTGTTCTATTCGCTATTTTACTTTACACACTTTTTTGTGTTCACTTTATTTTAATCATCATTTATGTGCACTTATATGTATATATATATATATATATATATATATATATATATATATATATATATATATATATATGTATATATATATATATATATATATATATATATATATATGTGTGGGTGTGTGTGTGTGTGTCTTTGTGCCTGCGTAATTTATATTCTTGACGAATTATAGTGCGGTTTTCAAAACGAAACCCTCCAAAATATGTGCAGAAATAATGTGCTTAAATTATGAAGGTAATAATAGGCGAATCAGATTTACCACCAAAAAGAACATCATGTTTAAAAAAATATTTAATATTCTTATATTTTTCAAACGTCGTCGATGAACTACCTCATGTTTCCTTTTTTCGAAAATTTAGAAATTGAGAATATGTATTTTTTTTTTCATTCGAGCAAAATTTCTAAAGTCAATCGTTCGTATTTGCCTATTTCTTGCAAATACTCCTTCGTAATTTTTAGTAAACACGATTCAACTTTTAGCTTAAATTTTTAGTCAAATATTCATGCATAAGTGATAATATGATAAAATCAAACTAAATATATTATGGATCATTTCCATTCTACGACACTATTTTTAAGTTGGGGTATTTATATATTTGAAAATTTTTGTAAAATTAATGAGTGAATCAAGAGGAAGGAAGAATTATTAAAATAATTTTGTTAATACTTTTCTAAATTTTAATTGAATGTTTTGATTTTTTTTAATTAAATTGTAAAAGATAGCATCATTTTCAATCACCTTTAGCTCAGAAATCGATGCTATCACGCCAAAAAATTTGCTGCTAGTAATAGTTTAAAATGTGTACAGGCCGACGCCAAATAATGAATATGATAGTCACTGCAGACTGAATGTCAGTCACTACAGACATTTAGCCTCTTTTGATTCGCGAACGCCCGAATATATTCTTAAAAGAAAATTGTCTTATGCACGTTTCGTTTCAATAAACCAGCAATGTGACACCAATGGAGATCATACCGATTTAAAAGCTGCTATATGAATGGAATGCATTACTTTATAATTAACTTTTACCTCAATCGGTCACAAAATACATTATAAAATAGTAGCTCGTTTGTTAGCGTAGCTGCTTTTGTATCAATTATCTCAAAATACATCCATATTTTAACTTAAATTTTATTGGATAACAAATTTCTTAAAATTAAGGGACGATATAAATATAATCCGGTTACGGAAAGCATCCATTGCTGAATAAATATTTACGACAACTGTTAGACATACTGCATATAATACCTCACTTAGTAGCGCAATAAAGGAACATTGTTATTATTTTAGATTATAAACGTCAAAGAATCATACGTCCTAAAGAATGGTTACACATTTTATCCATAAATTTTAGCCGATCATTGAATTGTTGATTTAAGTAAGGCTTGGTTGGACACACTGTCTAAAATCCGTCGACAGACACTAAGGGCAAATTGATGAACATCGCTGTATCGACGCCAACGTGCGAGGTACCGCAGCGGTAGGCTATTAGACGCTTGACAGCCCTTCATGTTGGTGGAGCCTTTTCCTCGACGACGAGCTCGACAGCAAACATCAATGAACTAAAAATCAATTGGATATTTATGTACATAAATAAAAAAATGTGAAAATATATATTACCCTTACTGTAATGTCAAAATTATGAAAGGTTATTTACTACACAGTTTTGAACGTTACGTAGTGTAATATATTTAAACGTATAATTTTATATAGTTAGTGATTTCAACTTTGCATAGTTGTAGAAATCAGTCGTTAGATACTTAGAAGTATATAGATACTTAGATATAGATATAGATACTTAGACTATCTTTTATAGTAATAATATATGTAAGACTAGTGTGGAAATACTGGACGTATTATTATGATGTGATGATGATGCTAGTGTTCATACTTTAATATCACAATTCGATTTCCAACCATCTCGGAATCGTAATTGTTTCATACCTGGTGATTATTGATCACTTATACTTTCATAACATTAAACATTTTTGTTCAGCAAATATCGTATAGCTAGGTTTAATAGGCAATTAACTACAACTACTGAACGAAAATATCATTTTCAAATAACAGCCGATTGCATTATCTTTTCATTGAATAAACTATTTACATTATTCCATTCAAGCTATGTAGACCAAATTTTGCTGTTTTAAATATTTTTAGCATAAGTATATAATGTCGATACTATCATGAAATTTCTCGTTTCCTGTTATTTCTAGGCAACTTATACATTTATGTAGTATGCGTTTCTTATTGTAGATTATGAGTTGCTACGGACTGATATCACTTTGTTGGTACCGTCGTAAAATTGAGCATTTATGCACAATGGAAGTAAACACTTGCAATTCATTGATAATCAATTTATTACGGCATTGTGTACTGGATTTGTTTTTCGTGACTTATAGATTGATTAACTTGTGTATATTTACCTTCTAATTCACCTTCAATTTTAGGATGTTCTACATATTCTAGCAGCAACAATCAATTATTTTTTATTTTTCATATGCTACTCGAGTGACCATTTGCTTGTTTAAGGTACGGCGTAATTTGTTTACGATCCTTGAAGTTAGTTTCACAAAATGTTCTATCTTTGTAATAGTTTTCGAGAATTCATATAGTTTTATGTATGTAGTTAGCGCTTTTATCAATTTGGATATAAATAGGTGTCAGTTTAAATGTCTGTTTAAATAAATAAAAATAACGTAACAACATTTTTCCCTTGTGTCTTTGTCTTATTTAATAAGAAAAAGAGAACTAAAATAATTACCAACAAAAACACTGGTGCCACACTCTGCTGTTTAATATGTATTTTAATTCAATTGCGTGAAAAAATAAGGAACAAGTAAACACTATATTTTTTAATTATTTATGTAGCCAATGAAGTAAATCAATGTCCAACTCGTTTTTAAATTAATTTTAAGCATACATTTTTATAGAACTAAGGGAAAAATAACTTTTTTTTCACATCTTGCTCAAGCTGCCTATTACAAAGGCACGTACGTGCCACCTCATTGACCCAAGTATTGGATAAATTTCATTCTAAAGACGTAAATCCAATTGAAGTTTCCTCTTATGGAGATTGCGTGATAAAAATGAACCGTTATTAACCGGGGTATAAATATTTGTTTGTGCTTTTCCTTTAATAATAACTGAGGTAAATCCTTTGATTAAGGTTGAAAGCAAGGAACTGCGCAAAGACTATTTAAAACATATTTTCTCGGACTTTCCTTTTCAGGAGGCTTAGTAAAATATTTAATTAAGTTTTCCCAATCCTCATTTATTGAAAGTCGCTGTAATATCAATTATACTGAAACTCGCTTGTGTACATTTTTATATTTCATAATTAATATTAAAGACTATACACCTTAAGTCGTAAATTTTGAAAGACAGAATTTGGGGCTTCAGTTGTATTTTGAAGTTTTAGTTCCACTTTACGTTAAAACATTACGTTTTAACTGTGAAAGATATGGCTACATATTATTTAATGATTTCGCAAATTTTAAATAAGGTACTTTATTAACAACCATTAATTAGGTTTACATAATTAAATACAATCTGTAAAGATAGAAAGAAAAAAAATATATAAATATTTATTTACTTAAACCTTGTAAAATTTTTAATAAGTTTTAGGCTTAAAACTTTATAGTTCTTATGTATGTATTGATTAAAATTATAACAGAATGAATTATGTACATGGAAAATATTTTAAAGAGTATGAAATAAAAAAAAATTCAGAGAATTTATGTTAATTTTCTTATTTCGAATTTCACGCGGGCAAAGTCGTAGACACAACTAGTATCGTAATAAAAGTCGTTACGTCATAGTACATATAGCATCGGCGCTAGTGAGAATATGCTTTTGCGATTGTTGGTTCCATTTTTAATGACTTGCTGTCTACAATATAAGCAGTTAGAAGTTAACCCGAAAAATTTGCTTTCTTTTTTTTATCATTTTACTCACAGTAACTGACTCGCCTTGATTGAAAGTTGTTAATTTGTAGTTATTTATCAGAAAACATTTTTTTTTATGTCCGCCTGTGAAAGATATAGAAGCAATATATTTTAGTTCGACAAAATTAAAATTTTGTAAATCTTTATAAATACCTAAATGTGCATGGAGCTTTCGTAGTGCGAGTTCTACTTGTACTTAACAGGACTTTTTTTAGATCAGTTTACTTCGTTGATATGTATGTGGCACCTTATTATTGGATGTTAAATATTGTTTTTCTGTTTAAAGTTGTGAATATAAACCTAAGCCAGTAATTTTATACTATTCCTTTTGTTGGTAAATTAGAAAGTGAAAACAGGAATAACAAAGATAACAAAAAATAAGATTTAACTAGAAATAGAATAGAACACATTATTTTTAGATGGCCCTTTTTTGTTAGAAACAACTTTTCAGTTCTTAGCTGTATTTAGAAAAATACTTCACATCTTATTAAATTCAATAACCGACTAAATGATGCAAATTGAAACAAAAATATTGAATTTCATATACGTTATTTTTTTAAAGATAAATTCACCTTATTAAGAAAAATAATTCCAATAATATACAGTTTCCTGAAAACACACCTGAAGTTTGTTCGTATTCATGAAAAATGAGACTGTAGCAAAATATTAGATATTATATTGCACAGAAAGTAAAGAAGTAACAGCTTGTTTAATTGTTTCTATGGTTCCATTTTTCAACGAGCTCCTATAAACTTATTCTACCGTAAGAGGGGTGAACTGCTACAGGAAAGGGGGAGAGTGGGAAGTGGTACGAATGATTTTCACAAGTTTTCATAATAAGGATCCATGAATATTATGTTTAGTGACAATATGATGTACAATAATAATTTTTTTATAAATAATACTTTTCCTTCAGTCTTGGCGTATTCAAATTTTGGTGCATGGGCGTGATTTTTTTCGGTTTACATATTATTACTTCAATGTTTCTCGTTACCTTCTTCAGTGTAGTGAGTTATAAAAAGTGACTTATATAATTCACTACACTGAAGAGGGTAATGAGAAAACACAACCTTTATTGAGTTACAGCCTAGCATCGTGAGTTAGCCTGCATCTAGTGAGTTAAAACCGAGCCCATGCTCGTAGCGTGTGCTCGGTTGTAACTCACTATTGAATATTTGTTTGTATTAAGCCGCTTATTGCGCTCCACAAACGATGGCGCTGGTGTCACTCTGTAACCGTTCGCCATCTCCTACATCCTTGACGACTGTAAAAAGTCTTGCATCTTCGCGAAAAATAAACAATACGCAGTCTTCATCGTGTAACGGATATATTTTACCAAAATCGTGAAAAGTTGAGATAGCGATTGGTCAATAGGTACATCACACATTGTGTCATCCTTAGGTATAGGCGTTACCCAGGTAACTTTCCAATGCAAGCGATAGGTGCCAGTTGTCGATATACTGTCGGGCCTGATTATCTCTTCAGCTTAGAGAAATCAAGTGGAAGATCACTATCAGAGACACATGTGACTTCAACGTCGACTCCGGCACGATAGCAAGGAGCTGCCGCCGCAACGTCAAGTGGAGGTACGTTCGGACTTTATACTGACCGGAAATGCCTAGCGAAAGTTTGGGCCACCGCTGGGCCACGAATAATCGCACCATCGCACGAGACAACATTGCGAGCGCCGCAGGTAACTCTTTGGGCACTTTTATATAACCAAACTTTGCACATTTTTTTTAATTTCAATACTGTATTATAAATAGAATCAGCTTTAAGAGTCTTTATATCTATTTGGACATTATATTGAAGCCATCTAATGCCTCATAGTCACTAGCAGATCATTGTGGTTTCCAACGTCGATGAAAATATTGTTAACCTTTAATGGTGGTAATTAACTGCTGATTAAACTACATTGGGTACTGTACCTAAGATGGCTTTTGGGTCTTGAGGGGAATATAAGAGTTGATACAAGAATTGACTCAATTGCAGAAAAAAATCCACAACGACATTCATGTCATCTATTACGTAAAAATCGCTCCAATCGATCTCAAAGTGTAGACGACAAAGAAAAACATAGCTTCCCTTTGGTGGAGAAAAATATTAAAATATAATTACGCATTGCTAATGATTATTTAAGTACGATGATATTATGGGTAAGATTGAAAACAAGAATTTATATAATATTTATTGCAGCGACATATATACGTGTAAAACTTTACACTTATAAGGACAATGGCGAATTTAAGATCATTTACAAATTTAGTTTGATTGAAATTAATTTTTTAAAACGTACTGTCGACATTTCCATCGTCTAAGGAAAATTTTTGAATAGACTTTTGGGACAAATAATTTTATTCACAAATGTAAAAGGATGCACTATATAAGTATCGCACGAAATTGTTTGTAGTAAATACTGTTTTCTTTTATGAATAAATTCATATAATTGTCATTTTAAAATGAATCTTGTGTAAATTAATGTCATAATACTTGAAGCTTGTATAAAAAACAGCGGCAAATATATTTATTTTGATAAGCTGATTGCGGGATTGACCATAACATAATAAAATTCTAAATTTTATTCATCAAAATATGGAATAAAAAGCCAAATTTCTTATAAGTATTTCTCTAGTATTTTTCTTCTATAACCTTTAACGCGTTCATATTTTATGGTCATAGTGAAAGAGTATTACAGTGTGATAGGTTTCATCCGTACATCCATACGGATGAACCTTATATATATGTATATATATATATATATATATATATGTATATATATATATGTACATATATATATATATATGTAATATATATATATATATATATATATATATATATATATATATATATACTTAAAAAGTATTGGAAGATTGTTTGAAAAAAACTGAAAGCAAGTGAGCATATGCAGAAATAAATACAATAAGAATGAGAGGAAAATCAATATAAATATGTGAGGTTGTCAATAACAGCACGAAGAGTTGCTTGCTGAAATAAGAGCCAGAGTAAAAGGAGTTAATAAAGTTTAAAAATAAAAAATGAGAAAAGAATGAATAACTTTATGTGATGAAATATTACTGGTGTAATTTAAAGATGTTTAGAAAGTACGTTAAAGGTTCTTAAATATTTTGATGAATTGCTTTTGCAAGAGAAATGATTAAAAAAGATGAACTGATTTTAATAGACCAGGAATATTTTTCGTACGCAGTGAGGATCAATGTTCCAAATGAGCTTCAATTAATACTCTAGATAACAATAACCTCGATTGACAGCGCCGTAAGCGAGAGTGAAAAAAACGTTATGAGAGAACCTATCATACTAAAAACAGCGTGCGGCGTGTGAACAGGGTATGTCTAAAACAACAGAGAGAATAACTGTACACAATGGTGTTTAGTGAATTTTGGATAATGCTTAAAAAAAATTTAATTACATAAAGAATTGATGGAGCAAATATTAAACAAAATGTTGATGTTAAAAAGAGATAGAAAGTTTAACCGTGGTTTTCATTACGATATTAATCACATGGATAGTGAAAGAAAATGAGAAACTTATTGTTTAAAGAATAGAATTAGAAGCCAAACTTAGACGTCAAGAGGAAGGGGGAAAACTAAGAAATATGTAAAAGATGGTTATCTAGGAAACTACCTTTAATAAAAAATTTCAGTTCATTATTATTTAAATTCTGTTGCTTATTAAATAATTCCAGTGCGGTCTATTTGTCTTATTTTGAATTTATTATGGCTATATTATATGAATTTATTATTTTCTGGTAATTTTACTCAATTTCAGGTAATTTATTGCAAAATTTCGGTTCAAATTCGGTTTAAAATTTCGGTGCAAAATTTCAGCGAAATATAAACCGGTAAATGTGGATTTTTATTGTAAATAATCAATTAAAATGACACCTTAAAATAATCAAACGACAAAGACCATAATTTTCCCGATGAACGCAAAATTAGGAATTTTTTCAACTGTTTGTGAGGGGGCCATTTTAGGCCATATTTTGATCTTTGCTCTTGGGTCTTGAGGGATCATCCACGCGTCATCCATAGTTATATTCCATTGTGGGTCAGAATGGAAAAAATATTTTTTTTTAAATCGACACATTCTTTTCAGATAGTCAATTAACATTCTCCTACCAGCACACGAATGGCTTTTGCACGAGAAATGCACCTCCTTCGAAATTGTAGGATAGAAAGAAACGTTACTTCTAAAATAGCTGTAGGTCCTTATAACTATTTTTAGCACAATTTTTTCAAATTATATAGTTTATCACTGCGCGAATTTTATTATTTTCCAATTAACCAACGTTTTGACGACTTGTAGATTTTAAGAACATGTTGGCTAGCATAAACAGTAAATTTAAAGTTACGATATTGAATTTTACCTTAAAAAAATATTCCAAATACATTTTCCCGTATATTTCAGAAAAAAGGGTCGAATCATTTTAAATGAAACTATTATGTAGAGAGCAAAACAGAATTGAATTATTTTAAGAAATCTTATAAGCAATACCAACACAAAGTACATTATACTATGTTTCTGCAACAAAATATTATTTGTTTTGTCCAATTTCCCGTGAGTTTATTACACGGAGCTAAAGGCAGCAAACTATCAATAAGTAAATAAAGAGAGAGAAAAAACAAATGTTGAATTAAGGTTTAAAAGACCATCACTCCCTCTAAGTTTCATTTCCCTAACATTTTAATATGCAAGTTTCTCGCGGGTTATCGTAACGTAATGCGATTATCCCTTGATTGTTTCGTTTTTCCGCAATCCTCTCGTTGCCCCGGGTGAGGTTTCTGGATTTTAATAACAAGTCCTACAAGAGCAAAATGCAAGCTTATACCCACCGGAGGCATTTTTGTCTGGTTTGATTAAATATTATGTTAAAAATGGCAGAAAATCGTAAAGATATTATTAAATGGCACCAATGTAAAAGTAACCATTGTAACTATTTTATTTATATATTTATTTATCTCTATGCAGCTTCATGTTATCTCATACTGAATCATGAACTTTCACAGATTACAGTTATAAATATAGTAACATCTTGTCATCTTACCATGTATTGTAAGGTTCCAGCATGCATTTTAGAAATAAAAATGATTTTGGAAGGAAATATTAAATTTATAAAGCGACCAACAAGAGAAATACTAGTATGATATTATTGATGGAACAAACTATTTGGCTATGTATTAATTAATGAACCTAATGCCATTTATTTTCGTAGAAAATCGGCATCTCAAACTTTACTACTGTAGCGAATTTCGACTAATATTTGATAAAAATACCAAATAAAATAGACACTATTTTTAAGCGCTATCTTCTTACTACTGTTGATTTTCCAGCTTGCACTTATTTTTGGCTTACATTTTTAATTTTATTTCACATAAAGGGAAAAAAACAAACGCAAACTATTTAAAATATTCTATGAACACTAAATATGAAATAAGTTTGTGTTCTAACATTTTCACAAAGAACATGAAAAATAAATATATTTATAAAACATCCAATTAAATATAACAATACACAAATGTGACAATGTTAATTGAAGTAAGTTTTTTTTTACAATTTTTATTAAAACTAGTTATATAACTAACGATTAATTTGTTTTTGAATGTATATACTATGTGCTAACTAAACTAAGATTTTCCTTTGAACCACTTAGTGATCTAATGTCTAACAAGCTCAAAAGGTTCTATTCTTTTGAGTCTTCTAATAGTATTTTGCACATTTGAGAGTCTGGACACTTCTGGATTAATGTGGTTTTGAAGTCTCTTTTGGTGAGAACTAGCAATACCAAGGCGCGTTAACTGCACACTTAAGCACTTTGTTTTGGAATTTTTGTATCACTTGGATATAAGACTTAGTGGCGCAGCCCCACAGCTGTATTTCATAACTCCAAATTGGGCGTAGGACTTGCTTATACCAAATAAACTTGTTGTATGTTGAAAACTCAGAATTACGACCAAGCAATACATTTTTCTGAACTTGATATTAAGTTCGTCGCGTTTCTTCTTAATATGTTCTTTCCATCTAAGCTTGGCGTCGAGAGTCATACCAAGATATTTAGCGGTGTTTGCATACTTTGTTGAGAGCAGATTGCAATTTTCTAGTTGTACATTCCACAGTCTCCCCCACTGCCATTATTGCCGTATCATCTGCAAAAGTGGCTGTTGTACTATATGACGTTCTTGAAACATCATTAATGTATAGCAAATACAAAACTGGGCCTAGAACACTACCTTGAGGTACCCCAGCCTTAATCAGCTTCGAGTCTGAATACGAGTCTTCGCATATAACCCGAAAGTGTCGATTAGTGAGATAGGATTTTAAGAGTTGGTAGAAGTGATCGGGAAGAAGTAATCTTAATTTGTGTAGGAGACCTTCGTGCCAAACTCTATCAAATGCCTGTGCTACATTCAAGAAGACAGCAGAAAATACATTTTTGTTTTCTATCGCTTTTTCAATAACATCAGTAATACGATGTACTTGATCTATTGTCGAGTGGTTGTTTCTGAAACCAAATTGATGTGGTGGTATCAGGTTTCTTTGATTAAGAATAGGTTTGAGACGCTTTAAAATTAATTTCTCAAATAGCTTTGACATTATTGGTAAGAGTGTGATGGGTTGATATGATTCAACTTCATTTTGATTTTTGCCAGGTTTTGGTATCATAATAACTTCAGCTATTTGCCACGCATCTGGGATATAGTTTAGCCGTATACAGGCATTGATCAGAGTAGTTAATTTAACTAAAGCTTTTCTTTGAAATCTTTTAAGTATGTCACCTGTAATTAGGTCAAATCCAGGAGCTTTCTTCACGCTGAGGTTGTTTTTAATTTTATCAGCAACTTCCTTAGGTGTAACTAATGGAAATTTGACAGGATAAGCACTGGGATGAAGAGGTGGTAGAGCATCATCTCCCTCGTTTGGATAAAATCTTGCTTCAAGATGTTCAGCAAACACATCTGCTTTTTCTGAATTATTGTGAGCCCATTTTCCATCAGTCTTTTTTACAGGGGGTACTTGAGGTAACGGTCATTTAAGATATTTTGTAGCTTTAGTGAATATAGTGAGTATTCAGTTTTGCTATCTGCAGTAAGTTCTGTGAGAAATTTTTTTATTGATAACTGTTTGATGTTTTTTATTTCTGTAGTTAGTTGTCTAGTAGCTCTGTTAAGTAGAGTTTTATCATACGGGCTTCTTGATTGATACCACTTTCTTCTAAGTTTTTTTTTCTGATATTAGGACTCTAATTTTTTTCGAATAATTAAGACCTTTTAATTTTCTTTTAATAATCGGCGTACTATTCTAGGCAGCTCCCTGAATATCTGCGGTAAAAGCATTTAATTATTTTTCCAATTGATCAACAGTCTTTATCGGCACTATCAATTTGATATAATTTTCTAATAAGTAATTAAAATAAATCCAATCTCTTTGTTTGTTGCTAAGAGTTTCTTCTTCTTCTTTCAAAATGATTTTGTCACTAACCGTTAGGTAAATTGGATAATGATCAGAGTTCAACTCAAATTGAAGTAAGTAAAATAATTTTTTTTTATTAAGACATAAAATTAATACGGAAAACACTTGTTATTAACATAACAATTAAATAAAGCTGCAATTATGGATAACAAGTTACCTATGTAAGGCGCTCTATTTAACTAAATTGGACAAACAATGAGTAAAATAAACTGATCCATCTGCTGTGCATTAATTTCACGGATCATGTTCTTTATATTTGATTGAAACTGGGAGTGAATGAGGGGTGGACTTGCAAGGATATCAAGTGTCAACATCTCTTTATTGTGTAAGTCGCACAACCGCCGTAGCGATGCTCTAACACCGGCGTTTGTTCGTGCATTATCGACATGAAATAAGAGATAGCTACGAGTTAGTTTGGGAGTTCGAATCTTTATCTGACTCAGTAGAGATATATTATTATAACTACTTCGACAGATGTTGAACATAATCATCAACTCTAATACTGAACATCTATGATAGAGGGCACGACATTTATAATTATTAAGTAATACTTTATACGACAATCTACTGTCACCTGTACGATGCTGAAGGGCTTTCAATTTTTTTTTTGTATGTTCTCATTACTATCAGAATAGGTGGCATATAGTGGATTCCAGACAACCACAGAGCATTCAAGTTGTGATCTTACAAGAGCATTGTACAAGGTTAAGTATATTTCAGCATTTTTAAATACCTTGACCGTTCTTAATATGAGGCCAAGCATTCTATAGGCCTTAGATACAATATGCTCAATGTGCAAACTAAAATACAGTTTACTATCGAAAATGACACCAATGTCGGGCATGCTGTCAACTTTTTCGAATGAGTTCCCTCCTATCGCATATTTAGAGTTTATTTGATTCTTATTTCTTTGTAAAAGAGATTTGTTGGTATTTCGAATAACTTAAATGTAGTTTGTTCTATATTCGATTTTATTCGAGTGAAATTCGGAATAAGTAAAGTTATTAGAATTTTTTTCCCACATATTGTACTTGGATATAAATTACTATCTAACAAAATTTCATCAAAACCGATGTAGTCGATTTTGCGTCACTGATGAATAAATTAGTGACAGAATTGAATAGAATTGTTGTCAGACAGACAACAATTCTAAAAATAGGTTTTGTCGCTTCTATTATTGTTCTTTAGGCTAAATCTACCACTTGCTTTAAAATATTTTCGAAGTTCAGAATTCATTCTGTTAAAATTTTATTATATGTATAGATTCAGATTGCTATTTTTTGTGAGCTAAAATTTATTTTTCAAAGGATTTCATAAGTTTTTACCTATTTTTTATACTAAGGTTAACTTTATCGTCCATGTGAATTCAGATATACGAATTTATTATTTCTTGAAAACTATATTTATTCTTGAAGAAGTCCCTCGAATTAGTTCACTGAAAACGATTGGATTCATATTTTCTATCATATTATAAGATTTTAAATTATATCTTTACCGTCTATTATATTTAATATCAAATAATTTTCTACCAGTCGATTATTTAAAAATAGCAAATATTCAGTTATAATTCGACTTAAAATCATGAAAAACGTATGATAATAATAATTTTTAATTAATTTGATGCAATACTTAAAATGTAAGCTAACATTCATAAACTACAGAATCTTCAACCGGACTAAACAAATGAAAGTATCTCCCAGCGGGATATCTTGTCATGATACCCTGCTGGGAAATAATTTAGCCTCCTTCTCTAAACCTGGAAGTTATCCTTGGTAATCGTATAAAGTATAGTTTACTAGCCATGGAACTCTGCTTCTACTTTTAAATCTCACTTTTATTTACACGAATTGTAATTTAATTTTTCACCACTAAATGAAATTACGTGATGTAGTATTATTTCTATTTTATTTAAATTCTTTACCACGACCTAGGTTTCGTTGTATGATAACATCATCAGGTGGGCAATTTGTAAAGAGTGTAAGATCAATCTTCTCAAATTAACTTTCTCTTCGCTCTCTTTGATTTTTTTTCAATAGTTTTCCGGCGTAATAAACATGTAATCACCCTATTGCCAATATTTTAAAATAAGGTGGGGTTGTAAATATCGGACTACTGGGAAAATAGGTATTAAGGGTTTTTGGTTTTTGACCTGAAGATACTCGTTTTATCTGTCGTCGTTACCCAAAGTCATTTTTCAAACCCATTTTTTTTTTAAACTGGTAAAATTAAAATAACGTTAACTGTTGGGAAATAATTCAAAGAATATATGTATCTTTTGCCAGCTTTTCGAAATAGGATTTTTTACGTTACTTAATACAAATTCAATATACATTTTATTAACCCATTCAAAATGTAATTCGACTATGCATTTTGAGAAAGCCGTGATTCTTTTCTCAATAGGGGAAGAGAGGGGGGAGGTTAAGACGACCAGGGCAAAGTCGAATTTTCAGGGTGCCAACCCTTTCTATTAATCTACCATTTTAACCTAATTCCAATTACACGAAGGAATTTACTTTTACAAAAAAAATCGGTATAAAATTAACACTAATTTTTATAAATACCTCTGTATTTATGGCTTCTGCAGCATTTCAAAGCCGGGTAAATGTAAGGCCAACTTTGCATATTTGTCATAAACATTTTTATAGTTGTATATATATACCTTTAATAGGTATTTAAAGTTATTAATTATTTTAAATTCACGTAATATAAATGTACTTATTAATTCTACACGGAGAAGTTATTTAAAAATGTCATCGATAATTTAATTTTCTACAAAACATCCTACAAAATATTTTATCAAACGTTCGGTTACCAAAATATCAGGAAATATTGAATTCTTCACATGTTTAAATGGAAGCTAAATGAGGAGTATTGACATCCCAAGAACCTGGAATTGTACTCTCATCCAATAAGCGAGAATACTAAATAATAAATAAAAAAATTCCAGACACTGACAGCAGCTTTTGCTTTCTCTGCAGCGATGTACAAAATAAATTGTAGTTTAATTTTTTTTGAATGCCCAAAAGAAAATATTGAAGTAGTTTTTTTAATACAATTGAAAATAAATAGAATAGCACTTCAAAGGGTTTTGTTCCAAAATCTTTTGTTTTCTCCTGCTCCATAAATTCTAATTACCAAACCAAAATGAAAATATCACTAAAGAAAATTAATAATTTTACTTTCCACAAATAATTTTCTAGCAACATTTTTGTCAGGCTCGCTCTTACCGGGACACGAGAAAAGCAGGTTTTTTTTTGAGTGAAGATCAAGTAGTATTGGCTATCCAAAAATTGTTTTACACTCTCGACCGACTCCAGAATAAATGAAAAAAAAAACCGTTGACTACCCTAACCCAAATTTTGGCTTTTACAATCACTTTACTTGACTTTAATTAAAGAAAATTTGCATTTTTACTTAACATGGTTTCATTAGGTATTTTGTTTTAGAAATAAATAAAATACCAACGAATGAAGGTGCCAAATTCAGTAAAAAAACAAGGTCAAAATCAAATTAGGATTCGACGAAAGACAGCTCTGAAACAACAAGTGACGGTGAGGCTATGAAATCGTATAGGCTTTGCAGATCATTACATCAAGTATGTACGATTACTGCACACAAATAGTCAAACTATTTGTATCTATATGGGTTATATTTATAATATAATAATATTAAATATCCAAGAAATTTGACAATACACTTATCTAATCTTATAGAAGCTTTCAAATTTCTAATAAAAATTAGCTACTTAAGAAGCCTCTTGATTCTAAAAATTTTTGTTGCTTTAGTTATTAATTTTTTGGTGTGATCATGGTCATTTATTACGTTATAATTTTTAGAAAATGAACATTAATTATTTTAAACTGGGAGATTATATGTAGAATATTTTCTGACTTATATTATTGTAATACAGGTAATGATCGTGATACCACATACGCAATAAAATTATACACACACGAAAAACCTTTACCTAAAATTCTATTAGTTTAAATTTATGGAAACAATTCAAACGTCTCTATTATATTGTGACAAGATTTTTTCTATATTCAGCAGCAATATCTGTCCAAAAATAAATAAGACACCTCGAAAATTTTCCATTGTAAACTTTGATATTAACATACATGACCAGCTTGGTTGTTATTAACAATTTTTATATAAAAAATTAATCCAGTTTAAAGGTTATTTTTAGACCAATCCAATTATGTTATTTTGTCATCGATAATTTAATTTTCTTCTTTTTTCACTTGATCTAATTTTATATATTAATTAGTTAAAAAGTGATTATATTTGTTCTTGTATCTACGACTCATTGTTTATTCTAAATGCCGATTTTCAAGTCATGAACTTGTAGTACTTATGCAAGTAACATGAATAGATAACTAAGATATTTTCAATGTTAATATAACAAAAATTCTTTTCTTCCACTAATGTTCAGAACTAAGTTTTAGTTATTCTCAAAAAAATATTAAAATCAATGAATATTCCTCATCAATGAAGTAAATTTGTCATATACTTCTTTCGTTGGCATTATTAAGTTCAATTCGGTTACATAAATTTGTATTCAAATAAATAATTCATTCAAAAATTAGATTCGAAAAAAATTCAACATAATAATCATGCAATTAAGGTATTTATTATTTTCAATATAATTTTCGAAAATTAAATATCCAAAGCTACAAAAGTGATGAAATCAATTAATTCCAGAATTACATTTTAAACATAAATTTCACATATATTAATACTGAAGGGAATACGCAGCTTTAATAAAAAAAAATTATGCATTTAAAAAAAATTTCTTATGACGAATAGTCCATATATGAGTATTATATTTGTGGTCTAAATATATATTTTTTAATTTTTTGGCTTTTAATATTCCTTTTATTTAGAATAATTTTGAAAATCTATTAAATATCAAGGAATATTCTATCATATCACTAACATAAACAAGTTCATATTAAAGATAGTTTCCGATAAAAAAATAAGAAAATGAACCGGGTCTGTTGTAAAATCAGGGATTTCAATTAAATATTAATCTTTTAAATTTTCGTTTTCACTGCAAAATGCTAACCATCAAGGAAAACAATGTCAAAAGAAAAAACTTAATTACTTTGTCACTTTGGGTTGAATGTTCGGATATAATTAAAACAAAACTTAAAATGGAAATTTCTTCTTCCCAGTTACAAAAGCGCAATGCTTTGCCATTTAATTAACATTTAATTAAAAGTTTATGAAATGAACGTTATTTTTATAGTTATAAGAATTTCTTTTCACGTTGGGATAGTTAATTATTTTTGCGCGACAACCACATTAACTTTTTTTCTAATCGTTAACAATTTTCAACACACATAGTACGATTATGTTTGTTGACAAAATGTTTACTTTTGATGTGTGGTCTTATGCACACAATTTTGTTTTAAATTATTTACACCGCTTAGTATATTAATTGAAAGTCTACCTTAGAAGAACTCCAAAATTATTTATGTTAGATATAAAAAAGGAAATTTTAAAAACATTGCTAAAATTTAAATTTTGCTGAACGATGAAACATACCAACCCACACATATTTCAGTAGTTTACATTCAAAAACAAATTTTTGAAAGGGCAAATAAAGTACTCGATTTTTTTTATATCCCGTGTGTCGTGTGGAGTTTCAATTGAAAGAGCAATTTATATGAATTTAGAATTTTCTGTAGTTATAAGAATTCAATTTTCTTTTACCATTTTATATAAATATGTCTGTGTGAAGCAAAATATATCACTCATCTGTGTTTTTGAGTATATATATGACAGAAGAAAGACATTCACCAATTACAAAATATTCTAGCTATAGATAGTAATCATATTTTTTAAAATTTATTTATATTAGGAAAGTACATTTGAATGGTAAATATACTAGTTTTCATTATAGTATATTTAGCATTTCGCTTCTCAGTAGCTTATTTCATTTAATTGTAGTATATATTTTATTGTAGTACGACAGTAGTACTATTCCTCCCAAATCTGAAAGTTTCTATTAGAATTGTATCCCTGCCAGTAGTTTTTTTCACTTTTAAGATGTGTCACTTCGAATAACAAAATATCCGGCACTACCAGAGGTTCCGTGTTTGGGAAATTATGCAATTCAGGGTCTTGAAATAGTAACTGACAGTGGCTCCTCCATGTTTCCAATATTTAATCAAGCCTCATTACCAAAGTGTCATTACTGTCCTCGATAACTCAGGATTTAAATGGCAGTATTCTAGTAATTAAACGAATCTTAAGATACTCGTATTTATCTGCATGTGTGTTAATATTTTTGCAGATGACTAGCATATATTTGTGCTCGCCTCTGTTCATGCAGAAATTCTGTTCAAATCTTTGATTCAGTGCTGTTTTTTGTGCTTAGCTGTTAGTGGTTTTGACTTTTCAACTACTTCTGCTATGAAATATAGGTATGTACATAGGCTCAAAGACTTGGGTGTAGCCTAAAGTAAGTAATGCTATTGACATATACGAAAAAAAGTAGGTATATTAATACATTTCTGTGACATTTTAGATAACATAAGATATTATACACGCCAAAAAAGGAAATATGAAACTTTTAACAAGGAAATTCAAGCGACATTGAACAACAAGTATACTGAAACTGAAATGTCGAATGTAACTCATTTTAATATAGCTCATGCGGCGTTATGCATATACGTGAGAGAGAGAGAGAGAAAGAGCAAGACGGCGAGTAAATTTATTATTTCATTATGACATATTACATAAAGAAACATAATAGGACGAAAGTCATACAACTATTTTATAAATCCCGAATTTTTTCGGATTTAAATATTTAGGGATAGAACAGATTATAATCATTTTAATTAATAACTCTATGCAGTTAATACGAGGAGAGTCGCTATCAAATAATTAAAATTTGTATTTTATGTAAAAAAATATTGAATAGCATTTTTGTTTAAAGCAAAATTTTTAGTATGCCAAAATTAACCAATGACGAATAACATTACGAAACAATTATTGCCACCGAGGAGTATATTTTACGTATATAATTTAGTCTTGCTGTTTCCCGATATCAAATCTCATAAAAGAGCTTTAGTTCCGAGTTCACGTGTTAACTTGTAGATTCTTTAACGTAAACCAAACAGATATTTTAGTCGTTAAAAATTCTACTACGGAACATTCCAGTTACGTTTTTAAATTTATATTTAGACCCTGTCTCTCGTTAAGGAAGAGCAAGCAGCAATAAACATTATTTGCTTTATCGTGGTGACCGTGGGGTCGTGAAGTAATTACCAGAAGGGGTATTTTTTCCAAGTTATTGTATATTTTCCTCTCCGCTTGCCTCTTGCGTTGCCGCTTAGATCGAACAGAAATTTACTAGCATATAGAGGGAAATATAGGAAATATGGTATTCAATTTAACTTATCAGTTTATCTACAAAGATAAATAATCAGTTTTTACACATGATATACTATTGCTACAAAAGCAATCCCTTATATTTTTTATATTTCTAGGTTTTCGGCATTTTGGTCGCCAATTAGAAAGTAATCGTCGTAATAAAACAAATACTTGGATAGCTCTATCAAACAAAATAATTATTCCGTAGCTGTGTCAAATAAAGAAAGAAACTTAATGTCCTTTGTAATGAAACAAAACACAACGTCGAAATATTTTTAATTTATTTGTAAAATTGCCTTTGTCTTGTAGAAGTCAAAAGTACTTATTCCTGGCGGTTTTCATTTTGTGATTCAGAGCAAAAAGGACTTCGAAATTTAAGATGAAGGTCATGAGGAATACTTCGTAACGTAGAAAGCGACTCCTTGTGGAAGCTGCTACAATGTAGTGACTTATAAAATATATTTCCCAATCGAATATTATTACAAACTATTTCAAAAATTTTACGGCATTACAGATAATATATCCCAAATATCCTAATACAGCATAAAATAAATATGAAAATAAGGCATCGACATTAAAAATCGGCACTTTTTAAAGTAATTTCTCATTTCGTCTTTATTTATGAATGAAAAAAAAACCAAGATTATGTCAAGTTTGAAATTAAAACCTAAATCCCTTACATATTAAAATTCACCAATATATCTACGAGTACTGTGCATTTTTTCTTCATGTTTGAGAAGTTATTTATGAAATCCCACATTTAGACCTAATAAATAGTATGGCCAATAAGAGGATACATAACACTTCTTTCAATTTTCGGTAATCTCAATCCAATTGTTTATCTGACCAATGCTATTTAATAATTGTTATTAATTAAAATCAATTTTAATTTGAAGTAAAATATAATATATAAAAATAAATATGGCAACAAATATAAAGTATTTTCTCATAACTCAGTCGATTGAATTAAGTAAATGCAAGGATAATAGCGTTAATTATTTAAGAATTAATTCGATATAAAAAAATCCACCACTACCACTACTTAATACAAATTAAGTAGTGGTAGTGGTGGATTTTTTATATCGATTTAATTCTTAATTCGATTAATAATTAATTCGATTAATAATTAAACATACCACTACTTAATAAAAAGGAAAACTTTTTCGAATTGAATCAAATTTAATGTTCGTTCCAAAAATCAAATTTTATGTTAATGTCTAACCTTCGTTCCATAGTTTGATATAATTTTTATGAAAATGGTACCAAACTGTATAACATTATTAGTGAGGATTTTTTTTATTTTTAAGTATAAATTCAAAATAAGGAAAAACCTCATAATTTGTTTTCGATCTATTCTTTATCCCCAATATTAATATTTTTTTAAAATTTTTATGCAATATTTTCAGGAGAAGAATGGAGGAAACAACAATTTGTGAGATAATTTTGGAAAAGTTTAGAGAAATATAAGAAATGTCTAATTGTGTTATTGAATTTTAATTTGAACTAGATTTTCTTTTGAAAGATAATCTCAAGACCACACATTATTTTAATTTCAAATTTTGCCGCTATACCATAAAAAGTAAATTTTATTATATATCTGAATTCCGCAATTTTTCTACAATTTCCTATAGCTTTTCCTAATTAAAATTTTTGATCCAAAATTTTCTCTGGAAAAATATCCATGAAATACAAACGGACTAACGGGTGCCGAAGTGACCGTATAAGTGTTCCATTTTGTAAATTTCTAATTACTAAAATTAAAAATAATATATCGCTTTATTAGCCAGATAACACCTTACAAGCTAATATTAAATACAAAATTCCTTCCTCCATCATTTGCTAGTGCTTTGATTCCAATGATTTTTTGAAATTATTTTAAATGATTCCAGTTTAACAATAAACGAATACAACATGTAATAAACGCCGCGTTGTGCTGATTGAGAAATTTATTGTTCAAAAAGGTAAATCATTTAGATTAAGTAATAAATATCCTCATAAAATATGAACTGAATGTTTCCTTTTTCTTGCGCCTTATTATGTATTCGAAAAAAAATCTCATTATTTTTCTATTTGCCTGGCTAATAAACATGAATTTCATATCAAATAGAAGCGATTAAAGCTAATCAAACAGTTAAAAAGTTTTTATTACACAAAATTACACGAGTAAATTTTTGAGAGTAGATTACGAGTCAAATCTACATGCAACACCCCATTGTGCTTAACGACTTTATTACCAACAGTGTGGTTGGCGCGTCGACCTCCTCCTCTATCTGCATAATTTTACGCGGTGACAGTTGCACGCTTATAAATATTAAAGAAATTTATTGCACATTTTTATAACCTTTATTAATTATATACGAATAAAATTGTAAGCAATGGGATAAACTGGTTTTTTGCTTCATATACCGATGCCAATCCCGCTAGCTGTCAGACCAATTTCGATATCTGCCATTGATGTATCCTTCAGAATGATTATAGCTCGTTTGTTGTCACGCTATATCTGCGGCGACCTAGAAAATTACAACAAATATACCAAAAGTTCGCAAACTGAGTACATGAATTATTTTACTAATAAAAAGCTTGACTTATAAGACTTCACTGTTTGGGGTATTGTTGAAAGTCATGAAAATAGATGCTTTAACTTTTTATTTATGGAAGTGAAATGACTAGGAACATCGATTTTTAACAGAGTTTAAATTTATAAATTATAACATACATTCTGTTAAAGAACACGATAGATTTTTTGCTGCGAACTGGTTAATTGGTATTTATTCTGCAAAACCATTTAGTATTTTAACTAAAATTAATTCTATGTCAAACCATCATATGTATCAGGATTTAGCTGACCGGAAAACATTATTCAGCTTTAAAACCTATCTACATTTTCGGGGGAATATTCGGTATCCGCTTTCCATAATAAATGTTATATAAAGTTTTATCAAATCTATAAAAATATGACCGTAGAAAAACGCTCGCATCAAAATATGTTTCCAAATATTTACCGCTTACTTATTATTTTATCTATCACAAACAAATTGATGTTATTTTAAAATCGAAAGACTCAAAAAATTTTACAAATAAAACGAAACCCTATTAGTTTTGGTCAGTTTATCAATTTTACTTTTTGTGTGAATTTTAATATGGATATTGGTACCAATTCATTTATAACTACAATCAGTAATAATACCCGAGAATGGAAACAATGGACGTGTATATTATATTCAACCATTAAAAAGGTATTTTGGGTGATATTTATTTCTGTAACAGAAATAAATGTATTTGGAATCCAAAAACCATGTATTCTGTTACTTTAGTTGTGTTCGCCTTAATTTTTTTTCAAACCGCAATATATACAACCTAATACTAAGCAATTAATTAAATTCTAATTAAACTATTGCAAATAATTAAATTCTAAGTACAAAAAAAATTTCACATGCGAAAGACGACAGACAATGACGACTGCCCTCATGTGTCTACACCATTCGTGTGGTTTAATAAAGATCCCGCCCTCTCGGATCACCCCGCATTAACCCTTCGATCTATGTATTTTTTCAGTGTATGTCTATGCAATACGTTCAAGATACATTTGTGTAATTACTGCGCGTCGAGATCTAAGCACTTATACTTGTTAATGCACTAAGGCAACAAAGATAAATTTTGGAAAAAATTACATTTGCATGTCGTCTAGTTGAGTAAAAGTAATTGCGATGAAAAAAATATACTTAAGTTTTGATTAGTTCTTAAGCTTGAATTGTTTGAGTGGTTCTTATATGATGCGTGTACGAACAAACACACACACAGGTAAATTATTAAAAATTATCTTAACAATTTTGTAACTTATCCTTCATTCCCTCAAATATTATTTCCGTGTCGGGAATGGATACTTTTGGATACTCTCCAAAACTCTGCCTATTTGTTATCTGTTAGCATTAATATGTTAGGGTAAATATATATATGGTTGACTGAAAGAAATTGATCATGTAGCAATAAGTCCGCCATGTGTACTATGCATAAAAGCTGATAAATAAATAAAAATATATGTCATTCACAAATTGATTATAACATTTCAAGTTTACTTTATATGCCACAAAATTAATTCCAGCGAACAATGCTTAAAATTAAATAGAGTTATCTTTTGTTTTTATAGTCTGATTAAGGAAATTGCATTCAACATTTTCTTATATAACCAGAAGTAGGTAACTCTTTGTTTCTGGTGTTTGAAATTTGTAATAAAACGTGTAAAATTTACTGGTTACTAAATATAAGTCAAGTTTGAAAGAGTAGTGGAAAAACGCTAAGTGGAATTTCCATCTATGAAACTGCAATAAACTAACGCTTTACAATGGAATGAAATGAATGGAGGTAAGTTACGGCAGGGCAGGCCTAAACTTGGCTTTTGCCGTTGAAACTTTCCACCTTTCAATGCCGACTCGATATTTATGCTCATTGCATTTCATTCATTTCGGAGCAATATACGATTTTAAGCTAATGCATACGTCACCTTTATGTTTTATATCGCTGGGTCTAGCAAGGACCTTCAGGTTTATTACCGATATTACGGTAAAAGTTAAGTTTGAAAGGTGATTACGTTTACACACATGGATATATATATATATATATATATATATATATATATATATATATATATATATATATTTAGGTATATGTGTGTCAAATAACATGTATAAAATTAATATAATATAGTAAACATTGATACAGCAAGTTTGACTATATAAAAAACATAATTTTTTAGAGGTTATCACTCGGGGTTGTCCTTTTAATATCGACTCTTTGAGAAAGTTTTTATTGACTCATTGATTTCCGTGGCGTTGTAAGCCTTATTTGCTTAATTTGGTGGTAATTCCCGCTAAATATGTTCCTTCTCGTCTTACAATTTATGCTATGACTGGATGATGGAAATTTATATTTGGTAAAATTTTAAATTTACTCGTACCTAAGGAATCGGAAATTTTTTTGGTTCTAGAAAAAGAAACTTTCGATGAAAATCATGATAGTGACCCCCAAAGTTTGACCGTCAGATGTTACCTTATTCCGGTACATAATAATAATATTTTGCCTAGTGAGTGTACCGGGAGTCCAACGCATATTTTTTTCGTTTTATCGCTAATATCAAAATATTCGCCAAAACTAAAGAAATTTTTTAGTCTTTGCCTGATAATATTAATGATATATTCATATTTCTTGATAAGTTACGGGTATGGGCTATAAACTTTCCATCACTTTAAGTTTAAAGGCTAGAAAAAGAAAGGTTTCACGTCGTTCTAATTTATACGGATAGTAAAAGAATGCTTGGTAGAATATTAATTTTAATTATAAAACATTATAATCGATACGCACAAAGAAAATAATCTTTATAAATCAAAATTCAGTCTGTCTATATTTGTGCTCGCAAAACTCGAGACGTGGTTAGTCGATTGATTTGAAATTTTGACAAAATGTTGAATTCAAATAAGTGTTTATTAAAAAAAAATTAATATTGTTTGTTTTTTATTATTTTAATTTCTTTTACTCACTTTCCCATCTAATTCGTGAATTCAAAAGAAGAATTAGTAGACAAAGTTTTCCAAAGTATGGGAATAAATTATCAAAATCACGCACAATTGAGGGGAAGAGCCTTACTGGCGGCTAAAACGATCATCTTATACGATATGCCATTACTATACACCATTACTATAAACGGAATCGCAGGTAAAATAGCGACATACAAATCACTTGACCCCGTGATGAACAAAGCGAAGTAAAGAATTTTTCAAGGGGATTTCCCAATTCTCCTGATGTTTTTGGACTATCAACATGAATTCTAAATTTGAAAACAGGAGTGCCAATTACATTACTCTGAAACGTCATTCAAAGTTGTGCAATTGCACATGATAATCAGTATTTTGTAGCAACTATATAGGTTGAAGTAATTGAAGCAACAATATAGATTGGACCTCAAAAAGTGAAGACCGACATGGCATTCAGGTTCACAAGACTTCAATTTTCAATGCGCCTACCATTCGCTACAGCTATCAAAGCGCAAGGACAATCGTTGCAAGTGTAAGGTTGGAATTTAAAAAACGATTGCTCCTCTCGTGGTCAATTATGTGTCGCATAGCTCCAGAATCAGTAAACTACCTGATCTTTATGTTTATGCGGAGCAGACAAAAAAGTGAACAAACAAGAAATGAATTCAATACAATAAAAATGATTTTCTGTGAAAAACATATTTTTTCTTTTTTTTTCCTTTCATTCCACATGGCCGCTGAACGCAAGATAGAGTATTAAATTGAATAATGAGTTTCCTCGGTGAATCTATGTTTGCTTTTAATACTTTTATTAACTTTCTCGTTCTTTCATATTAGACTGAGCCACAGCAAAGCATGCCCGGATATAGCTAGTATTGCTATAAACGACGGTGATTGTTAAAATATGTTGATACATATCGTAATTAGTGTTTCGTCAATTCAATAGTTAGTTTTTTTTCTAAATGAATTGACCTTGTTTAAGACAGACTAAGAAAAAAATTATTTCTCGTAGTAATAGCTTTTGTGGAATTCTCACCAAGAAACGAATTTTTACAAGGTTGTGCCATTCTGGACAAATAGTTTGTTTTATTACTATCGCATTTACTATGAGACAGCCACTATTATTTCCTCATATATTGTGCTTTATTTTACTGAAATAAGAAGCTTATAATAATCTGGCGTGATCAAGTCATGTTATTTCTCAACATAAAAGTTGTTATATTTTAAGTACATCATTGTGTTTGTATATTATATTTACCGAATGATCATGTGTTCATTTAATTATCAATTATTTAACTTAATTGACAAAAATGATAGATACGGTATGCAGCATTATTATATTTGCTTCGCAATTGATTTAATAATAGCAGGAATATTTATTATTAGCTTTTATTTGGTTTCGAGCCAAAATCTGAGCATCATACATATATATATATATATATATATATATATATATATATATATATATATATATATATATATAATTTATGTTTTATACCTGTTACGTGTTTGTGTTAATCTTTATATATCAAAAAAATCAATTTTTCATTACTTAGATGTAAATGTTCACTTTATGGTGTAGCTTTTATTACAAACTCCAGTGAGATTTTACTTTTCCATTTTTATTAATATGTTAAGTTTTAGGCAGATTTACCTAGAGTAATTTAAAAAAAATCCCTTTGAGGACATTTCAATAACACCTCTTTTCCATAAAAGATATAGAAAATTTAGATTGGACTTTTGTTTTGACATGGTTTACAGTATTTTAAGGATAATTAATATTATTAGTGATGGACTATGTGTTCAGTAATATTTTCACAAATTTGGAAATTGATATTTTATGAGGGCAAAATAAATTTTCTGAATTAAGAGAATATTCTTTGATCTAAAATGAGAATTACAAACTATTTGGAATTAAAATATCTAATCATAACAAAAGTGTACGGAAAAAGATTCGCTTTTCATCAATTTTATTTTGCCTCCGTACCGGAAATTAACAGGTTTGACATTAAAGCTGTTAATTCCTTGTACCACGATAATGTCAAACTGAATACATGTTTGCTTTAATAATGTAATAATTCAAAAATATGTAATAATTCAATGTTTGCTTTAATAATGTAATAATTCAAACACTAGTTTAAGTAAAGAAAACCTTTAAAAATTTCATTTTTTTTAGGAAAATCCTGTTATCAATCATGAATCTGGAGAGCCAAATATGATATTGTTTTACGATCAAACTAAAGGGAGAGTCGACTCATTTGACCGCTATTCAAATATGACATACAGACACAAAACAGATGATTTTATGGAATATTAAATATGGCGTTTATAAATTCATATATTATATACATGCAAAAAATATCCAAAAACGATAAACCTTTAAGGAGAAGACAAGCGATTTCGAACCGCTTGTTAAAACTTTGAAGGGGAATTTACGTCAAAGTGTAAACAAAAAAAAATCTTCTGAAACGGTAATTGAAGACGCAAGTGCAAAATCAGAGGCAAAAACGGCCATATTATACTTTTTGGTCTTTAAAAAAGCAGAATGCCTAAATTATTATGCCATAAATATGAATACAAAATAAACGTTCGTATTGACTGTATATAAATACTCAAGTACTTAAAAAGGCTGCTAATTTTCGAGGATTATTTTAATGACTTATAACAAATATAAATAAATTTCATTGTGATAAAAAAGAGTGATAGTTATAATCTCAGTAGGCTTAGTTAGAAAAACTAATTTTGTGGCTTTATTTAAAATTTTGCAATAATTAAAATTTCTAAGATAAATAATTTCAAAACAATGTATATATTTTTCAATTTACTAAGTTCTGTTCCCACATCCTACTTATAAACATTATATAAATTTTATTTATTTTGTGACATAAACTTGCTTTAAGTATTGTGTTATCAGTATGCTTTGTGTACTCTGAACTATGATTATGGTTTAAGGGTTTACATAATCTTTAAGTATAAAAAATTGATTCGTCCGATAGCGAATCAGGAGGCTTTTTCCATCTCATAAATGGATAATTCTTATAGGACAATATCTCATTCCTGACCAAAATATACAATTCAAGTGTATTAATGTAATGTAAATCTGCATTAATAGTTTAGCTGTATAATTAATAAACAGTTTTTTTATACATTTTCTCACAAGGTTAATGATTATAAATTCGCAGACAAGAATATTATTATCTATTTATGATATATCGCGATTATTTTTTTATTATATATAACTTACAAGTAATTAATACTGAGTTAATTTTACTTTAATTGCTAACAAAAACCTTCAACAAAGTTATAATTTCATTAAAGTCGGCCATATTCCAAAAATGCAAAATAACAAGCTTTATCATAAAGTAATAACCTCCAAGGATCATGATGGCAAAAAATTGAGAAAAATAATCTATTTGCAGTATAGAAATAATTTATAAATATACTTTTTGATAAGTTGTAAATTAATTAAAAAGAAACATTAAAACAGCAATTACATCCTTCAAGCTGCAGACGGAAAGTGTTTTACAATATAATTAACGAAGGCCAGCAAATCACTGCGCGGTAAACTTGATAAAAGAAAATTTATATTTAAAAGCTTGCCGCTCTCCGTAACATTTTATGATGAATTTTCCGAACAGAGCAGGATTTGGGAAAGTGTTGTTTCATAACAAAATATATTTTTCATTTGTCACAGGTTTTACGGTCGAAATGTTTTTTACTTGTTGGGAAATATTTAATTCATGAAAATGTTACAGTTTCAGTTAAATTTAATTTGAAACTTAATTGAGTTTAAAGCAATGATTGATTATTGTATTCACCAAATTCACATTTATATTATTTTTCATAGTTTTTTGAGGCGAATCTCAAAAAAACATCCGACACAATGAGTTCCAAAGACATAGGATGAACGATATCGAGTCATTGACTCGACAGAATTCCGCCTAATAACACTTCTTCATTCAGAGCAATGGAAACTCGACGTTCTAGTGACAGATTTTGATTAATTATTAAACAAATTCTTAATAAACTGTGATTACTACATACATTTCAGTTAAAAAAAGCTCAATATCCATGGTGTGCATGTATAAAGAACAGAAATAAAATAATAGTTATCGCATATATGGAACTAAATTTCTTTTTAAAAGTTTTCTCTTAGAGCACGTTATATTCTTAATTTTAAAAAAATAAGTAGATTTATAAAGCATTTAAAATACTTAACATAACTATATATTTTACCTACTTACAAAATGAAAATACGACGCTATTGCAAATCATGACTAGGATTGTACATTGAATTATTATATGGACCATGTCAGTTTCAAATTCCCTTGTAACTTAAATTGAATTGTTTGTGTGTGCGTAAATGTATGATAGTGTAAGTTTATTGGGGTTAAATAATATCAAAAGATGTGAATAAGCTTTATGTAATCTTAAGAGGTTCTTTTTTTTTTAATTCTTAAACCTTTTAAATAAATAAACTAAAGCAATTTTCAATGTAAAGGAACAAATATTTCGAAATAAAAAAGTATTTCATTTACATTGAGAAGAGTTTGTTAAATCAAATAATTGGAAAAAAAATGTTTGCAATAGAAATAATTTTAAAATTAATTTTAAAATATTTAAAACAAAAAAATATAACAAATTAAGCATATATGGAATATGCTATATAAGAAATTTGGAATTATTAAAAAAAAATATTTCATTTAAAGCGCATTTAATTTATTGTATATCGTGTATCACAGTTCATAAAATAAATATTTTAAATGTAAAAATACTCAAACTAAAAGGAATTTTCAAGTAATCAAATATTTTTTTATAATAATTAATTATATTTTAATTTGTTTCATAGCTTAAATTAAATGGTAAATATTTTATGGGATGACTTTTACAAAATAAATAAAACGATATAATTTAAATATAATCAAAAGTTGTTGCATTTTAAAAAGATACTGGTGTTAAAAACAATTTTAATTTAAAAGAAGACATTTATTTAATATTGTATTTTAAATATTATCCCATAAGATATTTGGAGTAATTGTTAAGTGAAATATTATGATGATTTTAATAAAATTTTCAAAACGCACCAATAATAAAAAGGGAAACAATATTAAATGACATTTTAATTGCATTTTGAAAGGCAGCTTAAAATATTCACTTACTCGTATATCCTATTTGATGAGGTGAGCGAAAAAATCAGTCTCAAGTTTCCATATATTTATTGAACTTGGAAAATATGTATAATCGCAAAATATTTAAAAGTAACAAAACTCCTGTAACATATTCGTATATACAGAAGACTATTCCCGCCATTTCTACCCGGGTTTTCTCAGGGCCCCTCCTGGAACCCGTAAAATCCCACCTCATATAAAAGAGAGGACCTTCGAAGGTTGTCTCTTTTGTATCTCAGCGCTTTCATACAAAAGAGTTAAAGACAGTCCCTTCTCAATGAATCTTTTCAAGAACGATTTTTGCGAACGCATCTATTTTCAACTAAGTCTCGGTGACTAACGATACCACGTTCTAAAGCTCCGCGTGATTCTATTCTAATTAAGACGCATGATCTCTGACAAACCTCTACGCTCACCATCGGGTTCACTGCGGTGGGACAAAACGTGACTCATGTCCTGCGTCTCGAAAACTCTGGTACATGTCGGGCTGATTTATACAAAAGGCGAATTTATACAAGTCTCTAAGAGCGCATTTATACAAACTGGAATGTAATGCGTCAAGTCCCGTTAAAAACTGCAAATGTAATAATCAGTGAGGAACCAGTTCTTACGTAACTCCTCGAACACATCGGAGAAAAATAACCTGTTCGCTTTTCCCTTTGAATAGCGGGAGGACCATCTAGACTGCCAATGCACATCGATGGTCTTCACAATACGCCTCTTTCTATCAACAAGGGATTCATCCGTTAAAAACTCAAAGTGCAACGGACCCGCATCAAAAATCTTACATCGTGGCAAGATGAAATTTGTAGCTCATTCCACGATCGTGAGGTCGGATTGTATATACTGAAGATTGTTAAATTACCTAGTACAGAAGTTTAAAAAGAACAATGTGATACTAGTAATTTCTATTAGTATAAAATAGCATACAACAATACTAAGCCCAATTATAAAATTAATTTCAACAAGATTATCGACAAGAGGATTTACAACTAGGGTATATTTTAAATAAAAATCTTTACCCGAAAACTTAATACATCACGATATCTTAACGCATATTTTTATTTTACATATAATTAGGCATATTATTAAGTAATTTTTTGCATACATGGAATAGTAATTCATGTACGGGTTTTTAAAAACCAATACAAAAAGTGCGGTATCAATTGTTTACCTGTGAAATGTGCATTTACCCATATTATTTCGTGGTTTAGTGCCACAGTCACGAACAGAGCAAGTTATTTTTGTATTGAACACAATTACTTTACCAATAGAATAAGAGATATATTTAAAATTGCCGAGAAACAATGTAACAATTTTCCGCGAGGCACTATGTGCAACCTGCGGTACACAAAAGATTCTAACGGTTTTTTATTTGGATATCCCTTTCCCGTACGTAACATCGCTATTATACATCATTGCGCTCTCTCTCACTTGTCTTCTTCTATCTAGTATAATCAGTCTATGGGTTTGTATTAGAAGGCTTCTTGGATATGTTCATTCTATAAGTTTTGTTTGATCTTTCATTTTATGTGACAAACGCTCTTAATGTCTTTTTATTATATACGGTCTTATTTTTAAAACATGGTGTCAGTGTTAAAAAGTATATATATACAATTAGAAATTATTCTATGAATTGTGTGCTCCAGGCACACAATCCTGGATCGACTCAGCACTGGATTGAGTTCGTCAAGTAGTTGTAACTTATTTTGATTTACGGAAAACTGTAATTGCTAATTTATACAATTTAAAAAAAATTATTACAATCATAGATAAAATGGTAAGTAAACAAAAAAAAAACAAAAAAAAGTAGTAAATACAGGAAAAGGACAAAATGTAGGAATAAAATGAAGGATGGAGCAACGAGGAGTTACAAATGGAAGATACGAAACGAATTTTTTTAAGACGACCCTTGAATGTGTGAATTGACGGTGTTTCCCCGGAATAAATTTTAGCATAGAGTGAAGACACAGGATATAAATTAATACTGACCTGATCACTTTTCAAATAATACACAATTTACGATTTAGTTTAAAATTGAACGCTACCTCAGTTTAAGCTTGTTTGCTTTCTTGCGAAATAATCATATCAGTTAAAATTTGTTTCCTCATAAGAATAGGAAAACAACATTTTAGGAAAGTATATCAAAACTCAAAAACATCTGAAAATTTTTTGAATGTGTTTATTTAGAAATTAAGTACTTTTCGAATGCGCTCCTATTAACCCAAACGGCACAGACTTTTGGTCAAATATAAACTGACGCGTTAATTTGTGTAATAAGGTACCGATTTAAGTTGCTATTTTTATATTAAATAATTAATTGAACTATAAAAGAAGAAAACATGTTAATGAAGATTACCTATGCTACTGAAACAGCATCATATCAATTATATTCCACATTATTTCGTCTTTTAAATCTTTGTTATTGGTTTCGTGTAATTTTATTTTCCGAAAATAAAGAGCCCCCATCCGCACTTTTGCTCCTGATTACTTCGATAAACAGTGGTGGTTAATTTGCTTGGTATTCATATTATTGTGTAAGTATTTAAAGAATTTCAATGGTAAAATGTTTAAAAAGCAAATGTTTTACCATAATTTGAAACTAACTTCAATATTCTAATTATATTTAAAAAAACTTAGTATTGTTTAATTCCTATATTATTTTCATATATACATATATAGACATACACACACATACACACACACACACACACACACACACACACACACACATATATACATATATATATATATATATATATATATATATATATATATATATATGTGTGTGTAGATAGTTTTAATTATTCACGGGGAAATAAAAAATGGATAAATAAAACAATTAAGTTACAATGACATATGAACCATGTATCCTTTCCTATTTTAATAAGTGTTTACCAGGCTACACATAAAATGACTATTTTTAAAAATTTTCCTTCATAATAATCTCATCTAATCATTCCATAAGTCGAGTATATATTTTCAATTTTAGGGTTCTGCACCTTAAAAGGAAAAACGAAATTCTTTTACGCGGAAACGATTTCAAGTAGAAGCGGGAAATTTCATATAGTAATAAAACATATTATCCCTCTATAATGCTCAATGGCTAAAATAAGAATACCATAATTTGGATATTATCTAATATATCCAAATCCATTTCTTGACGGCTAACAAAGTAACCGAGTTTCTTTTTTTTATTTCATGAATATTGCCACGTCGTTTGAAAGGATTACTTATAAGAGTTTCAAAGAGATTTTACATCTTCAGAGATATACCGGAAATACGTAAAAAAAATATGAATCCTCCCTTTATTTTTGAAACTACTCAACCTTATATTACAAAAAAATAACAAATGACTAACTTAGATATGTATTGCGAATAAGTGGGTTCCTATTCAGAGTTAATATTTTTTTTTATTTTACAGAACCTATTTTTTGAAGTCAGTTTTTTAAAATATGTTTTGTAAATAGCATATTTAAATATATATTCTAAAAGATTTGTTAAAATATAATTCCCACGATAAACTACTGAGTCAAAAATCATGCAAAAGCAGGATTGGTATAGTTTTAATGGAAGAGTAGAAGAAAACTATAGCAATTATCATTGATCTTGTAATTTTATATATATGCACCACGATTTTACGCCTCTAAAAGATATAATATGTAATACATCGCAATTTATTTATGTTGTAAAAAATTTATGTTTTTAAATAGTATATTTGAAATATTATATAACTTTTAATATTCTTAAGTCTTGGAATGTGTAAGGAACCCACGTAGCGCGAGTTCCTCTTGTGCTTGACAGGTTTTTACATATTGATTTTTTTTGTATCAGTAAATATTTACGAATATTCATTCTTCAAATGAAGAATGAATATTCACTCTTTATTTGAGGCATGAATATTCACATAATATCACAAGACTTATTTGACAGATTAAAAAATTAGTCACAAAAATTAGTCATGTGCAATAACAAAATTTCTAAAACGTATTTCGTTTAGGATTTGATTTCAAAATTTAGATGAATTTTCTCTTTCAAAATTTAGATTAATTTCTGTGAATTGGTGTTTGATTCCAAAAATATTGTATACAACTAAATTTAACATAAAATCAAAATATTTAATTTGGCTTGAGATATTATTCAAAAACTCATTTTAACAACCTTTATTGTGCCTTATTACCTTATTGATTTTGCAGTCTCGACTTTTTATTTAAAAAAAATTCGGTAAAGAATATTATCGACATGTAGAACAATTGTGAATAAATGTTGTATGTCTTTCGTGTTCACATACTCACTCGGATTGCAGCCGGAGGGAGAGAAGTTAATTTACGTCAGAAATGAGATATTTTATGTAAATATGCAAGAACTCATTTACTTGAAGACGATGGAAACAAATTTCGTTTATAAAACTGGGCTTGGGAATAATTACAATAGGTTAACCGAAGGTTTGCGATTGTGAAATTAAAATGGTTGAATAAATCATTTCATCTTCAGCAAATTTGCCCATTTCAATGTTTTACTCTCCATGTTGTGGTCAAGTATATTCCATGGTTAAAAGATATGGTTGAATTTTAATTTTTCTTATTTGAGTTTATTGATTAGGAGGGTATACTGAATTATTTAAATTTTATGAGAAAATTATATGAAATTATTCTCAAGGCAAATAAAAAATTAAATATTTGGCATATTTCTCTCAAATTTGGTTACGTTTGTTATTGAATCATTTTGTATTGTATCGTTAGGAAACGATACGGGAAGCAACTATTTTAGGAAATAGCAATATGTAAAAGATGTCGTTATTACCTGGTATATAATCACGTAGCTCTGATTTATATATAAAGTCAGAAGTTTGTACTTTGTTTTTTTAATTTAATCTGATGAGTGAATTTAATTTAATCTGATAATTAAAATGTATTTCTTTAATGTAAAAAAAATTGGCACTATATTTCAGCCATTTATAAACATTTTTATTATGAATTGGTAAATTTCAAATTATCGTTTTGAGGAGAATATTACCTTATTATTAAAGTTTCCACCCACGTAAATAAAGACAATATTTCTGTGACAAATTAACTTTTCATTGTCTTCGGGAATTTGAAATATTTATGATGGTAAATTTTATTTTTGTGATAATTTGTTATGTTTATCCTTTCCTAACTTCTGCTCATATTTTCTGGTAGTGCTTCTTCTCATCTGGGTGGACGTGGATTACAGTAATATAGCCTGAACTTTAATGCAGATTACAATTTATCCATGTTCCATTCTTCTATAAATTCTTTGACGTTCAGTAGTAATAATCAAATTATAAAAGTGAGAAACTATTGGGCATTATCCCTCGAGAGCCACGTTCAGATTTGTAAATTCAGGAGACTCATATGAGTTTTTACATGCTAAAATCACACTTACATAATTTTTCACACAACAGTGTTAGATGATGAAATAGAAACCTAATTTCTATTAATCTCCCATAAATACAAGTCTTTTTCACTAAATTAACTCTCAAGGTGATTCAACATCAATCAAACGTTTCAATCCAATTAGATTTGAGGTAAGCAACGTAACGTAAAATTCGTTTTTCCTGCATTTAATTTTTTATTTGAAATAGCAAAAATATAATTACATTGGTATTACACCACTTTAAAATCGAAATCATTGAAAATTTGGTTATATAACGCAGCACCCGGCTTCATAACAAGTGTTTCGTGAGTGATTAAGGGAATAGCTGTTTACTTATTATTTTTAAAATATGTTCCTATTTCATTAATACATAAAAAACAATTAAGTGCGTAATAAATATTGAAAAATATAACGAAAGATTTGATCACAAAGCAATAACAACTGTTATTAAACTAGAACGTTGCTATAGAATGCGAATTAATGAGAACGTCAAGCGCAGAGATACCATATCCAATATTGACGGGTTGCATGCATAATGACAACAGGCTAGTATTAATAAATTAACAGAAAATTTTTATCAAAATATGCAACTATCTTCGTCTAATATTAGTAGGTTCTATAGCAGTTGACTTATGATTTCTTGTTTCCAAAAACAAGCCAATTACAAAATTAAATAGTAAAGCGGAGAAATAACATATAATTATAACCGCGTGAAATTAAAAACGGCGAGTTACCGGTGTTCAATCTGAACTGAAAATGTCGTAGAACAAACATATTTTCGGAATGGTGTTCTCACTGAGTAACTCACATTACTAGCTAAGTAAAGACAAAGAAGTAATTTCTGTTACGAACAAAGTTCTTTAGATTTCCTTTAAATTAATGTTTGTTAGGGTAGTTGTCGTATGACATTGAAATCCAAAATTTATTAAAAAATATTTTGTTGAAAATAATATTTTTCTAAATGTTTATATTAAAAAAATGTACACTGATTAGTATTGTAGACAAACCGCTCAACGCGTTTTTTAAATATAATTAGGTGTAGCGAAATTTCTACTTTTCCTTTAATGTCAATTTATAATTTATTTACAATTTACGAGAGCAATTTTTACCAAAACTAAACGATAAATACTTTTTTCAAAATGTTAATAAAAAACATAATTTTGTATTGACTTAGTTTTTTACACAAATCGCTTGAAGGATTTTTTAAATAAAATTAAAAGTGTAGTGAAATTAATAGGTTTGTATATACCTGAAATATTAGTTGATCAATTTTTACCTAAACGGTTAGTCATTGTTTTTACTTACAAAATACTTTCACTTGAAAAGGTTTGGATCCGATCAATCTTACGACAAGATACGGGAGAACTTCTCGCTCAGCTAGTTTATGTTCAATGACATGTATTTATAGAAGTAGGGAATTCAAATGTAGGTTTACCAATTGTATTGTAAAAATGAAAATACAGGTCCCGTACCAGAATTTTGTTATATGAATTTCTGATTTTCTTTCACATAGTAAAATCAAATACATTTGCGAATAAAATTCAATGCGAAATATAGTTACATTTAGACAGTTACTGGAGGTCATTTTTCAACATCGTAAATGGATTTTATATAAACATTCGTTAGATAAAAAGACTATAAAAGTATAAATATTCACGTGGTATCTACATATATATTACAATGCTATGTTACTGCATATTGAATTATGTTTATAAGCAATACATGTAAACTTTATTTTGGCGATCAAACTGCGGGTTCTTTCAAAGTCCTCATAAAATAAAATCCCGCGAGCTTTGCTTTTCGAGTTTACATACGACCGGTTGTTACTTGATAATAATCCATCGATGACTTATGTAGGAGACACCAAGTATGTTTTAGAAAAATTGTATTTATTTTTTCCACTTCTCTGTACTCGTTCTTACGATAGTGTATGGGAAAAAATAAGTATTATTATTTCACTAAAGTGTGTGTTCGCGTGCGTGTACGTGTACTTGTGCGTGTGCGTGCGTGTGCACGTACGTGTGCCTGTGCGTGTGAGTGTGCGTATGCATAAAGTATGCGAGTGTGGGTGTGTGTATATGTATTTTAATATAGGTCTTCGTCATGTATTGCTTTAAAATTTAGCCGAAAATATAGTTTAGTTCTTGGGTAGTTAAAAGTCGCTGTTTTTATTACTGCTGGTCTAACATCACTAATGGTCTTCGCAAAATCATTTAAAAAAAACGAGCATAAATGCGACGAATTTCGGTAAACATACGCACTTTATACGATAAAACTTTTTAATGACATGGATTTAACGTTTGTTCCGTTTTTAATGGTATCGTGCTAAAATTATTTGAATTATCATTTAATAACTCAATTTCAAAAACAGAATTCATTCGTTCTCTTCAGCATTGCAAGATTCCCACTGATTGGACTAAGTACCTGTTTCGTATGAAGGATTTTTAAGAAAACGAAATTTTCCGTAAAGAAGAAGTGTGAATTTTTTAGCGAAATAATAACTTAATTACTAATGTATATTAAGAACAAACCTGCCAATTTATAAAGATCAATATATACCCAGATTTATACTATTGAAACGAAAGAGTTGGAAAAATAAGAAAATAATTATAAAAATGCCATGGTGAAATGCCAAAATTCTATTTCCTAAAAGAAGGATGATTGCTAAATATTTAAGAAAACCATATATCATATTTAGTTGAATCGAAATACGATACCGTTTTTAGAAGGTACAAAAAAAGACGTTTTAAAAATGATAGTAATCTATTGCGAGAATGATATTGAAAATGTGAAGTAATAAATCAAATATGAATGTACGTGAGCAGTTGAAACAATCTTTAAGTAAACAGTCTAAATGCGAACAGCAGCATCTCCCTGTTGATCATGTTTCGCGTATAATTTTTTGCTATAATGTACGTACAATGATGTGGAATAGGGAGTTGAGCTTATTCAGTTAACTCAATTCTTTTAAAATTTGAATCTGCTGTCAATAACATTGATTTCAATATTTTGATATGCTTAGTATCAGAGTGAATAAATTTGGTGGTTACATACTTTATTCTCTTTACATATAATAAAACTATAGAATTAGCCTACGGGTATATTCAAGTTATTTACAAAAGAATGATTTAGGGGAAGTTCTTGGAATTGTTATTTGTGTGCCTGATTTTCTGATTTTGTGTTTTTTAGTTTAATATGAACAAAAGGAATCCAAAATTTAAATCTAAACTAGGTACTAACCTAAAAAAAACAATTTCTTGGGGTAAGTACCAGTTAAGCCCTGTCAAATGTGCATACCCAAAAAAACAACACAAAAAAACTCACCTTGATTGGCACCAACCTCAAAAAAATTATTAACATTCCCGAATGATTACCCACTTAGATTAATTTTTGTTTAGGATTAAGGTTTTGAATTGATTTTGAACCTATGATCTTCTTTTTAAGTCAATCGTATTATTATTATTTCGTTATTTGAAGTGGTCACCTACCAATATTTTGAAGTCGGTTTATTTTTTCAATTAATTTTTCTTCAAATTCTACACGAAAGAAATCGCGATCATAGCTAGTAAATATTAAATTAACTTCAGCAAACTTTGCAAAGCTACCGATAATCTATATTTTAGCGGGTAAGGAAGATATATTTAACAGTTTTCTTTCATCAGTATTTATGAACAATGTACAATAGTAAATGCATATAAATTGAAAACGAAGCCTGAAAGTACATTCAAAACAAAATAATTGAATTTATTATGCAATCGGAAAATAATGTGCTTCTAAAAAATGTGTTTGAATATAAGTATTGTTCATTTGTTATTAGTTATGTTTTTTTTTTAAATTGACCTATCTGAACTTTAATTAGAATGTCAATCAAGTCCTAGAACCTTGCCTGCCTTACTTTAAATTATTGACGACGTCCAATTAGTCATGAATACGTCAGTACTCCAAGTAACCATATTTATACATCTCGACTTTTGAATGTAATACTCATAAATTCACGTTTCAATAGTTTATAGAAAAGAATTCACACGTACGTAATCGACACGACATGTATATATTGTCTCTCTCTTCCTCTTTTATCCTGAATCAAATGGTACCAACAATCCATTAGACCTAAAGTCTTACATTTACAGCTTGCGCTGATCGTAGCCGCGTATTATTACCTTAAAACATCCTCATTCTATTCATTCCCCCAACATAAAACATCATTTTGCTAACTCTCATTTAATTGCACTTGGCCATAAGTCCATATTATTTTTGTCTTTTTTCTTTCCCTCATATCCCACTTTTTTAGTACCTTCCGTATAACAATTTTATTATATAACTGGTGTTTATTAATTGAAGAATATCCTTTTTTTAAGGATATTCTTGAATTAACAAACACCATTCTTGAATTAACAAACACCATCGCCCTCTTTCGAATCACAATCAACCCGTTAAAATCCCCCCGTAAGGAACCTCAAAATTAAAACTGCATGTAGATGACAACTTGTCCTTAATCTCAGGAATTTGCTGAGCATACGTTATTAATATTATGAAATAATAGGAAAATGTATTCATTATGAAAGAGTGTGAAGTACGCGTATGTTTTCATATTTACTCGTCTACATTAAAGATAATACAATGAACAAACATTATCTTGAATTATTTATTGCCACCGCTTTCAAAAGTGTTTTCAAATAAATAATTAAGTCTAATTTCACATTTGATGATGTTGTGAAATTAATTAAATGTTATTTTTATTCCGCACCACTTTGAAAATAGGACAGAATTTCTTTTCTCTTTATATATACATATGAATACAATTCTTTGATTTAAGGGGCAGAATGTTATCTTAATTTATGTCACAATGTATGTTACATTCTCAAGACAAAACAATTTTTGTTAGGTTATTTAAAATGTAAATCGCATAAATAAGTGCAATAAATAGTTCTTATTGCGTAGTAAATAAATATGCAGAATTAAATTGTTTATATTAAAAAAAACACATCCGCTATAATTCAGCACAACCACTATAACGGCACCAAAATTAACGTAAGAAAAAATGTCATCTCATTGTCGTCAGCAATGAAATGCATTTTTTTGGAATCTTTCTGGTCTTTAGTTTCAGTACCTTGTCTTTTATTTCGTTGTAAATACCTTGCCTTGTAACACCGATAGTGAATATAATTGATTTATTTGCATAATTTCTTAATATAATATGGCTAAGATAGTATATTTTACTCTGTTTTTATGTATTTCTTTGATTTCAAATGTTTTTACGTTGTAGTAGATAAGAATGTAATTCCTACTGGAGTAGATATTACGTAAAAGTTTTTCGTGCAGATATCATCATAATTCATTCAAATTTCGGCAAACGGATCACAATTTTTGTTGCATGTAAAGTTGTAGTTATTCATATTTTGTTTAGTTATATCAAATATAACATTAAGGAATAGGTAAAAATTAATATTTTATACCGCTGCGAGTCTAATAGTAGTCTCGTTTTGATTACATATATGTCTGAATCAGTTACTTATAAGAAACTAGCATTAGTTTAAATGAAAACTCTCTAATTACATTACAAAATATTATTTTGTGACTCAGAAGATAACCATTGGAATTTATTTCATTTTATGTTCAATATTTTGCATAGCTCCAGAAAAATGATGGCAGTAGAAGGTAATAGTGACTATATTTAATATATATATATACAGAGTATAATAGAAATATGAATATTCAGTTTCAAAAACGCAAATATGACTAATTCCTTGGATATGCTGCGTGAAGGAATATTAAAAAGCATATCATATATATAGGGAAATACAGAAATGAAACTACTACGTATCAAATTTTAATTCAGTCAACTTTAAAGTACACCAACAATTTTTAATTTAGTAACTATATCGTATATAAATTAAGGTTAATAAATAATATTATCCATTTAAGTGAGAGTAAATCTAATGACCATCATTAAATTCATCAGTATAAAGAAATGTAGAATTGGAATCTTGTAAAATATTACCTTCTTTTTCTCTATCCTTGCAACATATGTTACCATAGACTGACTTTTTTCAAGGGTGAGTCGTTTTTAGAAGGTAAAGTTATATAGTTAAAAAAATAAATTGTTTGTTTATATTTACATAAATTTCAGATACATAATATATTTACATAAATTTCAGGTTACGTGATTGACAGAAAAAAATTGTTTTCTGAGACTAAAAATCACAACAAATATTTACGGAAAATGCTAAGTTTAAAATTAATCTCAACCATTATTTTTTCTAATTTGAGAGTAAAAAAGTACTATATTTTATAAGCTATCAAAAAGTCTTACATTTATTTCGATAACAAGTAGCAACCCTATTAAGAGTCTGAAACTTTTGCTTACTTATAAATTTTTGGTTTTGCTTTTTACAACCTTTTTTAAAATTTTTTAATTGTTTTCTCCTCAAAATGACTTCACGAAAATGACTACAATAATAGATTGACAAGAGAGTGTGCTAACTTTATAGCTATTATAAAAATTTGCACACGAGTAATATTGGAAGTTACATAAAACGTTTTTTAACACCTGATCGAATTCGTTATTTTGCCAAATTTATTTTCTAAAAATAAAAATTGTCCTTAATTTTAATAATAAATAATTTTGTTTTTTGTTATCTTCATATCATAATTAATCAGTAGAAATTATAATTCATTATATTTATTCTTAGTGGAAACTAGCTTTTACACAAACGCATTTTTCAAGTGAAATAAATATATTAGGCAATTTAGAAACAATAATACTATAGAAACAATTACTAAAACATATAATATTATTTTTATTTAGAGAAAATCATCTTTCACAAAATTATTTAATATTAGGACACTTATTGCATTGCTTCACATCATATCGTTAAAGTTGAATATTTGATTGATTGACTATGGATACAGTTCGTCCTTTTAGACATCAATTATTGAATTAAGACGAAGAAAGTAAATATTTAAGAGAAGATATCCTAAATGGTCGTAATCATGTATCTGATAACCACATGAATTGTACCCAATATTTTTGTTCATTAGATATTTTAATAACCCAAAAATAATAAAAATGCCATTCCCGAATTTGTCGCATCGTTTATAACATATAAACTGCAAGCCTTACGCGTAAGATGTTCAAGACATTCGTAAAGTTTAACCTATGACGTAGCGAGCAACGTTGTAGAACATTTTAATGCTGGGGTTAAAAATTTGCTGGAGGGAAATGACATATTTGTGATATTCTCGAACTAAGTTAACTGGTCTCCTCTCAAAAACCTTTATTTTACTTAAATTGTTGTGCCGAATTATAAATGTTTCCCATAATTCCTCTAGAAATTATTTTTAAATATTTTATTATCGAACAAAAATAATATTTCAGTGCTTAGAAATTTTATCATTTCGTAAAGCTTATAAAAGAAAATTGTTTTTTTATGAACCGTATCTACTGATGTATGGCAATGTGAAGGCTTTATATTGATTAATCTGGACGATATGTGCAACAGAGACAGAGTCTTCAATCGACATTAAATTCATCTACATGATATCGACCTAAGATCCATATTGAAGATAGCGGCTACATACCCAATATTTATTTTCGGTCGATAATTTAGATTATATACAACTATACCGACAAATCATTGAAACAAGCCGCATCTTTTTTCTAATGTAAAGGTTGCGCACGTAAAATGATTAATGAAAAAATAATTATCAAAAAGATTGAGATATTATTAACCACAAATTTAATTAAATTAATTTTTTTTTCATTTAAATACGAGTCTCTCCCTTATAACACTTAAAACAAACAAAAAATACAAATTCACCTACATACTACCATAGCCTTTTTCAATATTGCACTTTATAAAATGATACTGCAAAATGGATTTATTTCCATTGTTTATGTTTCCCTAATATTCAGCTAAATATTTAAAGCCCAGTATCAGATTAAGTCAAAATGAACCTGTAGAAATTTTTTGGAGAATAAAAAATAGAAATTTATCCCGGGATTATGATAATAATTAAAATAATCCCTTTTAAATACTAATATAGGTTTAAATATAATGTTGTGAGATAATAATGTATCAGTTTTATGCTAGATGTAGGTGATTATAATATTATTTAATACTAAATGGAATGTTGTTGAAATTTTATTTATTCCTTTCGACATTTTCTCGTTAATAATCTAGGGAGAACAGTTAACACAAAAAGTATAAAAGATACTATAGAAAAGTTAATAAACTCATCATATTCATGGCCTTCTTTTACGGTGATTCATTTGTAGTCGCTCTCAATCCGTATGAGCGCGTTAAACTAACGAATAAGACGCAGACGTAAATTGAAGTTCTAACACATCGTTATGTAAACGAAAACTATATGTAACTGTTATGACTATTACCGCGATAACGTTCTCACTAAGTATTTCATATTAATAACTAAAGTAAACAAAACAAAGCAACTTCTACCACTAAGAAAGTTTTATAGGCTTTCTTGTCGTAAAGATTTATCTAGTGGATTAGGTCCAATTAGCCTTAAGAGGAGATACAGAAATATTTTTCCTTAAGTTTTGTTGGAACAAATTTATCACATAGAAATAAGGTCCACATTTTTGCCTTCAGTTTCGCACATTATAATGCAGGAAAATTTGACTGGATTAAGTTCCTTCACTTTCATTAGCTATGTCGAAAAACAAAAGTTTTCGGGTTCAATCGGTACTCGATTGACAAGACTGGTTTTGATGATGGTAAAATTTAAGTAATATTTTTCACAATATAAAATACGTTGTTATACGTCTTTAGGTTTGTGAAGCGCTTTATCTTTGATTATAGATTTGTTTCCAGTTTACGTAACGTGTCATTGTAAAGAGTTTGCATATATTCGATTTTTAAACTAATTCTATTTTTATGATGTTTTTATATTATAAAATATATCATCAGTCGAGATAAAAATAACATATTCTTCAGTTTCTCTTTTAACTTGAGTTGTTCTTGCAGTCTCGATAATTTCTATTTATAAATTTCTAGCCCGCTCGTTTTTAATTCTACTGCCAAAGTGCCTTTTATTAAATTTTAAGTGGTTAACAAAACATTTAATAAAGACTAGAAGTTAGAGTTTAAAATATAGAGTACTGCCTGTATTCTATATTTTAAACTGAATCTTCTGCAAAATTGCAATAAAACTTTTGGTTGCAGGTTGATTTATTAATTTATTGCATGATGGTCTAAGGAACAGGTAGAAAAAAGTTCCTCAAGAAATATCGAATCAAGACAGAAGGTAGCCTAGATTTTAATTTAAACACCAGGTATTAATGCACTAAAAGCCTCATTAAAATTTATTTACATAAATTTGTGTAAAATAAAAAAAGTTGACTTATTTTCGTAAGTAAATACGAATATTGAAATAAATAGAGTTTGTATAGCTTTTATTTTATCTGGGAATAACAAAAGTGGAATCCTTAAAAATAACCGTCCTTCTAAAATTTGACCATGCATGTGAGAAAATAAAACATACTTATCAATTACTGGAGATTATAAAAACTTACTTAGTCTTAATTTGTCATTACATAAGAAAGGCATTTAATTTTTAAAAATATTTACCAGATATTAGGCTTATGTATTGTTTGATTCGAGATATTTATTGTTTATTTAATATTGTTTTGAAGAAAAATACTTATGAAATCTCAACGTGCTAGTCTATTTAGATAGACTTTTACTTAATCATAATTTAAAAAAAACGACGAAAGCTAAAAATTTACCTATTTTTCTCATATATTTACACAGATCAGCTGAATGTAAATAGTATCTGTCTTTCTGCTGCAGTTTTTCATATTAAGAACTTCTTTGATATATAGGAAATCTCTTCAATTCCTGATAAAACGTTAACACATAACTTCTACACTAAAATAATTTTAAATAAGCCCACATGGACATTGTCAGAAAGTGTATACAATGAATTATAAAGCTTCCTCAATAATAAGAGTCTCTGAGTGCTGTTTGTATATAGGTGGTGATATTGTATAAAATGCTTATTTGCATTTAAGTTTCCCCAGGAATTATAGCCTTTGAGTATTGTTTTATACGTTGATAGTTTGGAAATCGTTTTATATATTTTAATGAAACCGGATCGTACAGGACGAAAAGCATTATAGAGTTAATGTTCATCCTCAATGAAAATATTACGCAGCATGTGTCCAAGAAAAAAAAATTTTGTTCATTTTACTTTGATTTATCATGAATTATGTGAAAATATTTATTTGATTTTCTGATGGAAAATTTCTAATAAAAGAACAGGTTTTCACTTTTTCTTCGAAATTAACGTACGTAATTATGTACGTTCGTACGTATACATTTTTAAGCATAAGTTATAAGCTTTAAGCTATGCTCACAATATTTAGATTTCAGATATTCAGCCGATTTCTCTTCTTAGCATATGAATCAGTTAGTTAGCGTATGTCGAGCTATCATTTAACCGAACCAACTTAAAGTCTTTTTGTGATGCCCACAACTCTATATGAAGCTGTATTAAGCCCAGATCCATTAAGTAATAAAATTTAAACATTTAAATAAACAGTTCTTAAATATAAAAGTGTAATAGTGTTTTAAATAAATTCTAGAACTTCGATTCTAAATGTTAATATAAATTAATATATTACATGTTTCAGAGAATGGTTAAATAACTACGTACATTACGATGTGTAATATTATTTTTTAATTCTTTTTTTAAATAAACTTGAAAAAAAGAGTAACATCTATATTTTTTGTATATTACATTATTTGTATATCACTTTTAAAATTCTTTTAGCAAATGTGTAACTTTATTTTATGGGTATCCAGCTATCAGTTCTGGAAATAGCTTCAGTCATAAGAGATTTCACATCTGGATATTTTGGAACTATAATAAAATAATGAGAATGATATGCGTACATATTCTATTAATATTCACATCGCTGAAATAAAAAGAAATGTTGTTATTTATTACCAAAAATTTTCAAAGCATGTCAATATTAAAGCCTGTAATATAAAATTAATGCTCCATACTCATGAATGAAATATTATATGAATTTCTTGAAAAGTAGTGTGATTTATCACACTGCTTGAGATTTTGACTAACAATATTCTCAAGTCAGTAATACGTAAGCGATTAATATGTCACATGAATTAGACCAACGCGCGATTCGCGAGTTTGAATAAGTACTACAAGCAAAATGGTTATTAGTTCAATGATTCTAAACATTCTAATGCTTAAGAGTATACTTTTAGTTACAAATGTATTTATTTTTAAATAAAATTACCTGCTAAACTTAATTTTAACTTAATCATTTTGTAAAACATTATTCAAAAATTGAGATTATGTGATAATATTATTTATATTCTGAAATAAAGAATTAGGAATTGGAATAAAAGTAATAGGCGGATAAAATTTAAATCTGACGCATTATATACGAATAACTATATGATTAAAAACCTTCCCCTCCCCCTCCACCTCCCCTCCCCTCCCCCTCCATCACCCCCTCCCCCTCCCCCAACATAATTCAAGACCTTATGTGATACATATTTTAATTTGAAAATATGTATATCCAAACAATTATCCGAACTATAACCCTAATGAGAAAAGATTTAATCTAAGATTTTATAGAGTAAATATTCTTTAAAACTCACAGTTATATTTGATATGTGACGAATAGTTACTAGAATATGTTAAAAATACATTTTTATGCTCTTTATCTATGTAAAACAATAACATTTTTGAAGAAAAAAATTTATATGACAATTATAGAAAATTAAATCTACAATAAATTGCTTAAAAACTTTTTGGAAGAACCACGAACAGTTAACGAATTATTTCGGGAAAAATAATGAAATATGCAGAAATGTAATTTAACACTGACTACATCTTATAAACAGTTGATATTATAAAGGAAGCTTCAAATGAAAATTTCAGATAATTCAATACTCCCTTAAAATACGATTTGTTATATTTACGTCTTGCAAATTCTAATCGAGATAAGTATCAAAAAATTGTTTTATTTAATATTCGGCGCAATATTTTCCGTAAACTTTCTGAAATATACTAGTTTGTAAAATAATTTCACAGAACTAATTTATATCAATTTTAAAACTATGCAGCTATTCAACAGATTATAACATTATTAATCTATGAATATATAAGGCAGACTTATTGGTACGGGAGGAAAAAGAATTAATGGAATAACAAGTAATTAATTAAATTATATTGATACAAACAAAGAAGAGAAACAGTATTTAGGAGGCAACGCCAGGAATGAAAAGATGTCAAGTTACGAATGAGAATTATGACATAAATTTATTTTTCAGATGACTCTTGAATGCGTTTTGGGTATCAGGATCTAACTTATATCATATTTTGGCAGCTTTAATATTGGAGAAGTATTTGTAGAAGGAGGTATCATGTTCATGTGCACCTAAGGCTAAGAAACTAGATTTAGAAAAAGAAGAGACAACAGAAAATTTGCTGATTATGCCAGCAGTGAATCAAAGTTTTAAATCATTGTAACATGTTTAAGTAATCCTAGGTAAGATTCAAATAGCATACATCTCTACTATGAATCAAAGGCTGTTATAGCTTTTGACATAATTCTGAAGACGCTTAAGAGTATGTAATACGCTGAAAATTTAATGACTAATACCATTTATTTAAAGCTATTAATTGAGGTTTTACTGATTGGTAGACCCAGATCTTTGATAATAATGGAGGAGGAAATTAAATTATCTTTAACTAAAGTTTTGACGAAAAAAAGACGCTTTTGAATACTATCAATACTGACTAAGCCTGACTTTTCAGAGTTTGATTAATAGTTAGAGTTTGATTAGTATTCGATCAGACAGAGATCAGTATTAATTTCATTACCGGTGGTAGAAAAAAGATCTGAGAAGTATAAATTTGTAAATCGTTAGTATACGAATGATATTTAGAGTGAACATTTTTAAGAGCAATATCTATAAAAAAACCTGTGACGAAAAAACTCCAGCCTTATGGAAAATAACCACTAAATCAATTTATTCTGAACGAGTATAAGAAGTTATTACAAATTTTTTACGACTAGTGAGATAGAGAGAACATTGAGAGATTTTAATCGAAGAAGAAGAAAGTCGATATCAATCTAATTATAGGCATTACTGAAGTCAATTAAAAACAATATAGCAATAACCTTAACTGGGGCAGTCGTTGTGCTATATTTAGATATACAACTTAATTGAAAAGGATTGAGAAGATGGTAAACATCTAAAAACTCAAAGATTCAATTCTAACTCAAGAGCTCAAAATTGTTGTCGAAGTTTTTTACGACTTTAAAAAGAGATGTGTAGGTTTATTCTCTATTCTTACACATCTAAGAACATTAATTTCGCAGCAATCCAAAAGCTCTACAAAAATTTGGGATTGGTCGATCTTTATATTGGGTTTTTTCTTTTCTTCTTCTCATCATAAAATTAGGGAGAGTGTCAAATAAGTCAAGGATCGGGCTTCGGGTTTCTGTTTAATTTAGATGCATTTTAAATTTGAATGATTATCACAATGATTTAGAATTCGTTTGCGAATGCATGCCAGACAATAGAATTGGCTAAAACCGAAACGATTATTTTTTTATTTTTCATGTTTTACAGCGCATTTGTAGGGAGAAAATATTTTGCTTATTTACTCCTCTTCAATCCAAAATGTAACTTCACGCTAAAAAAATTCTTGACAGCACAAAACTTTTATTGTGTATATAAAATTTTTATATACGTGGCTTCTTATAACAGGATATTTTGAGGTAAATTAATTTCTAAATAAGCCACTTATTTATATATGGATGTGGAAAATAAACTGCAAATATATTCATCACATTAAAATGAAGATATGTGCATTTTTAGGTAACCGCAATGATAATTAACACATACAAAATAAACAAACGTAAATAACATAAACACGTAAAATATTTTTTCTAACGAAAATAAAGTATTAAAAGTTCAACCTAACTTAATAAAATGCCTTTAGCCATAAAGGTCATTTGTATACGTATTCACATAATCGCAAAGTTTTGCACGAAGGAGAATGATCTAAGAAATATGCTGTGTAATATGTAATGCTCTTTTAAGGCACTAAACAAACATTAAAAACAATCTACATGTCAGCAATAAAATAAATGTGAAGAAAAGGGAAAATTCTCAATTTTATTAATAACTTTATCAACGGATTTAACTTACCCTTGACCAGTTTCTAACTTTTTTTCGAGTACATTCAAAACTCTGGCCTGAAGTTTCAAAATATCTGTGGATTTTAATGATGAATAAATCAATTAGAGCCAAAGTTCTTAAAGGTAGAGTTAATTACAACGATTTCATATTACTTTTTAATTATTCCTAAAATACTTTGTAATTTAAAATGGTCTAAAACATTTCCATAAAAATAAATAAATATACCTTAAATGTTTAAGATCATTAAACTGTCCTATTTTTATTTTCAAAATTACGCCTAAAATGCGCGACGAGCGTCATAATAAATTTATAATATAATAAATTTATTTCATTCAATCGTAACACAAGCACTTCATTATGTCATACAAATAGCTCATTATTCATTTTCTTCTTCCAGCGTGGGCGTACAGGAATATAATAAAGCTGCGGTTGGCCTCTGATAATAAAAGCACAATTTTGTTGCTACGTGACGATTCATAACTTCATCCCACGCAGAAGTCAGCTTTAATGGATGTGATGATAAACAACGGGAAATCACTGTATGAACAAATTAAAATCATTTAAGGGACAGAATGTTTATTTTAAGGAATTAATTGAAAAAATATTTGATAAAAATAGGAAATATAGTAAACATTGAAAGTATTATCACATATTCGCAATGATCACCAATATTAACTTGATTTTATTATAAAGTTCTACTTCGTATAAACTCAGCCACATTTTTTGTCTGTTGTAACAATTTTTTAAGATAATTTTTTTGTATTTTTAACAAATGAAATTACTTTTAAAGTTTTTCGATCTTTCATAAATTTTCCGTCATCCGTAAAAAATGGTTAGATGAAAATAAAAAAATGGTTAAAGTAAATATAAAAAAACTCATTATTTTTTAGAAGGAAATGGAAACTGTGCCCACCATATTTTCAATACTATGCTACTCCTGCCTGTGTTTTCAGCTTGGTTAAAATAGAAATCATATTTCCCAAAAATATTCAATGAAATATTTCTTGAAAGTAATCCATTCCAAAAAGTACATCATCTTTTGGAAAGCTACGTGAAGAGAATATATAAATATAATCTTATGATTTAATTCACAATAATTAGCAATAATCATGTGCCATTTGTATTAAATATGGGTGATGTTTTTTTCACCTCGCTGATATAATGTGTATTTTCCTATATTGAATATATTCGGCGTTCATTTTGTAGAAATTAAATGAAACTACGTGGTATAGTATTATTTCTATTTCCTTTAAATTCTTTACCACGACCTAAGTTTCATTTTATTAGCAACGATTGCTAATAGCCCACCTGAAGATGTAATACAACGAAACCTAGGTTGTGGTAAAGAATTTGAAGAAAGTAGAAATAATACTACATCGCATAGTTTCATTGAATTGTGTATTTTCCTGTATAACTTGAAGACAAAAGACAGATGATAAGGTTGGTAAATTGTTACGACTAAATTTTCTTCGGATTCCTCTAAAAATTTAACACGAAAAAAAATTATAATATTTCTTATGTTTCTGGTTTTAATTAGGAAAATAAATGTTTATTTTTTAAAAAATATTTTGCATTTTTCACATTTCCTTAAAAGTTTTCAATAAAATTGTTATCTATAACTTCACCAAACTTGTATATAAGCTATTAAATTCAGTCAATAATTAACCTTAAAACTTCTCTAAATAAACACTTACCAATAACCAAATATTTAGGCACGACAAATGCACAACGGTAATACTGTCGGCGTCGAGTTTAACGCGGCGCCGACACGACATGAACCGTTTCACAATAACCTAACGTGTTTGTTGAAAACGTGTTCTATAGAATATTATGTTTCCCTCTTAATAACAAGCACAGAAGCAATAGCAATGCGAATAAGCAGCTACTTCATGTTGACGTTTTGATATATTATGTAATTTTATTGTCACCACAGAAAATATTAACTTGATATTTGTTCTAAATTTATTAGGTAACATTGGCTTTTCCAATTTAAAAATAGGTACACGAACAAAAAATACACATTTTAAATCATTTGTCACATAACAACGAATAAAACCAGTAATTTGATAATTAACAGAAATTTTGGGTTTCCTCATAGATTATTAATTTGCAGATTGATGAATTATTAAGTAATTAGTATCGATATTTTTTCGAGTGCATGTAGAAATACCTAAAATTTGTAAACACTGCATAAAATATGTAAATAAGTGAGAAATCGATTTAAAACATTTTATTTTATTTTAATTTTGAAGAAGTTCTGTTCGAAAATTATAAGTACGAAAAATGTAAACAAATACACTTCTTTAAAACATAAATACAAATGCGCCCACGCACGCATGCACGCATGGTGCGTGCGTCCGTGCATGCCTAAAAATGTAAAAGTAAAGTTAAAGTTTAGGTTAATAAAAGTTAACTTCCTGATTTTCATAGTTAATTACTATTTCAATTAGTACAATTACTAAAGCAATATAGTCTTAAGAAATTAGAACAAACTGGCGGTCCGCACAGTTCACATAAATTAAAATTTTATTTAAATAAGGTTCAAAAGGTACATTGAATATATTATCTTTAATTATAAATATTAAGAATCATATATTTGTATTTTGATAACTAAATTAATAAATTGTTATTAAAATTAGCCACATGAATAATCTTGCATTACCTTCCCAACTAAATAGTAAAACCACCTTCTATTTAAAATGAGTACTTTAAATTTAAACAAACAGCTAATACTTTTCATTAACCAAATATGGACATATTCACAAAACTTTAAAATGTTAATCCCTTTATTTAATAAACTCATAAACGCATAGTTCTTATGACATGACAGACCTGAACAACGTTTTGAAACGCAGCTAACTCTGAGTTTGATATAAATAACAACACATATGCCAATATATATTATTTACACAATACAGAATTTTCAATACTTTGTCATGATTTAGATAAAGGAGACTAATTGTTAAACGTAGTGAATGTATGATTCATGAAGGAAATATTTGGAAGATGACCAGATCACAGTTAATAAATAAGAATATTTAAGGTTTTTAAAAAAGTAATACGAGTAAGGACTTTTGTTAAACATGATGAAATCATGTTCACCACAAACGACATATTTTGGCGCGAAATATTTTCTTCTCCGTCATAGCACTTATCGTTGTCTCGCTCTCGCCCGCGTAGCTCGCGCGCTTATCCCCGCTCATCATGTTTGTTGGGACTTGACCTTGCGTTCGGTCACCGCCTCTTCAATCTGTTTCTAAGAAGCGCGCGAGGGAGTACGTATTTTGTTGAGGAAAATTATAAGACAAGCTAAAGGCAAAATATAAAACAATGTGCAGTGTTAAAATAAAACAGCATAATTAAACATGCCTCGCAAATGTGTGCCTAAACCAAAAACTTATAAAGAATTATGTTACAAGATGCCTTCGAATGCCTGGAATCGGCAATTTATCCTTAAAGGAAGTCGAAAGAAAGTACAACATTGATAAATCTTTAGTATGGAGAAAAATTTACATTTTTAATACGAGGAAACAAGGAAGAAAAACTGTTTTGAGTAAGGAAGAAAAAGTAGATCTATCTGAGAAAATTGAATTATGGCTAAATGGATATGGTCGTTAACGAGACAAGTAATAAAGCCTATTGTTCATATCTATGTTGTTCAAAATATCATAAAAAATAATTTTAAAAATAACTGTCCAGGTAAGGACTGGATTCTTTCGTTTTTTGAAAGAAATGGATTAGTGCCGAAAAAGTTAAAACAACTTGAAAAATCATGTCACAAAGCTACTAGTGATCTTTTCATTAGTTATCAATTCTATGATTTATTGAAAAAGACAATTAATACTTTGAATTTGGATGGAAAACCTCAAAATGTATGGAACCTAGATGAAATTTACTTCTCTGCTTATCCAGCATGCATTAAAAGGAGTTACAAAAAAAGGTCAGAAGGTTCACAAAAATATACAGATTCGTACATAGGTATTAGTTTAATGTGGCCTCAATGAACTTGTTTCGTTAACAATAGTGAGCACATATTTACTGATTTTGTTATATTCTTTCTCAAGGGTCCGGAAAAGAAAACACAACTGTATTAGGATGCATTTCTGCAGACGGAAATTTGTTGCCGCCCTTGATAATATTTAAACAGCAAAGTCTTTGGAGCTCTTGGACAGGGACTTAAGATATACGATGTATGCATGTTCGGAAAATGGTTGGATGATGACCAGCATTTTAACGAGTGGTTTGCTAACTTTTGTAAGACTGTGAAGAAGAGGCCATTGCTTGTAGTATTCAACGGGCATGTTACTCACCTGGTTTAGCTACCAAAAGTAGCCCACCCAAACTACAGATGTAATACAACTAATAGATTGAAGTTTATTCGAACCAATTTAAAAATAAACAGAACAAATGTTTTATTAAATGATAAATACTAAATCAGAAAACTCTCACTAAATCATAGTTTTGTAATATTTTGTGTGAGATATAGCGCAATAGTCTCTCAGAAGAAGTAATAAAAATTCATTCGAAGTGACAGGAATTTATTCTGTAAACAAAGTTGTTTACCCAGAGGGCCGTCCCGATGCCGAAAAATTAAAAACATATAATAAAGCTCTAAGTTTAGATGTTCCCATACACAATCCACTAAATATATTTGAGAATTCAACAGCTGAACATGTGGAATTCATTTCGCCCCTAATGCTCGAAACTAGATCGCCGTGTAAAATCGAGCGTACAACATCGTCTTTTTGCAAATAACAAAAAATAGAGGGCAAAGGAAAATTTTTGACTATTATATGTTATCTGAAAAGCATTGAAAATCTAGAAAAAGAGAAAAAAGTAAACCAACTAAGACTAAATAAAAATTAAAGACCAAAAAACTAGTTGCGAAAAATTTCCAGGCAGATTGAGATTTTTCTTCTGATGAAATTACGCAGAATACCGACGAAAGTAACGTAGAAAATTACACTTTGACAGATATTATACCAGATGATAGATAATTCGACGCGATAACATCACTACCCAACCTTAATCGCTCAAACGAAAACCATCAAAACGATGAAATACTTAAATTCGAATTTAACTTGAATCCATCGTTAAGAACTCATGAAGAAGCCACTGTAGGCAAAGCAATTGAGTCAACTTAAGAAGTTGGAAATTTCATTTTTGTAGGTCATTTTATAAAAAGAATTGATGAAGAAAATTTGTCAGTAATTTATCTTAAAAGATCAAAGAAAATTTTCTTTGCCTACCCTGCTGTTCACATAAAATACTTTATCTAAAAGACAAAGTAGCCGAAATTCCATCTTCAACGCAAAGTGGCAAAAGATGCACCTTGATATTTGATATCGAATTGGGAAAAATATTCTATTGTGTGAGGCGCAATATATTATTTATACGTTTTGTCTTTTATTCCATGTTTTTAATTTAAATTTTTCCTGATTTATTAATTATGACCTCATATATTACAAAGTAATAAAAGGCTGATTAAGTATTGCATAAGTAATATAATATTTTATTGATTTTGTTTCGAGTTTATGGTTATCAATACAAAGTGTTTTATTTTATTTAAATCTATATTTCAAAAGTAAGCTCTGACTTTTTGATAATAATTATGATACTCACCTCGTTTTTCATTATACTACTGGAGTGTCTATAAAATCTAGAATAAATGTTCTTAAGTGCAATGTCGTGTTTATAGTACACAATAAAATTAGTGATGATTGAATATAATGAAATCTGTTGTATCATTTTTAAGCTCTCTATCTTATAATTAACTCTTAAAACTGTAAATGTAACAGGATATGAAAGTCTAGGGCTGTTGTATTTTTTAAGACCGGCGTTGTCCATTTGGAGTAAAATAGTAAGTAACTTATTTTATATCGAAATATATCAATTTCAGACAATTATCCACAAACTAGTTCAATTATGTAATAGCTATCAAGGTGTGATATAGTGTAACATATTTTAATACGTAAAAAATTAATTTCAAGTTCGTCAAAACTGAAAAGATTTGATAATTATCTTATTTATACCCCACTTGACTCTAGGGGAAGAATTACTGCTGACCATAAATTTAAGGTTTACTTTGTATTTTGTACAAAAAGGAAAATTTGTGTTTTGTACGAAAAGAAAAATTTGTAAAAGTAACGAAGATTTTCAATAAACAAGTACTAGTGAAGCAACATTCTAATCGCAAAAGCTTTCTCTCTGGTATGAAAAAACAGAGCAAAAATTTCATTCAAGAAAATAATTTTAATTCAGTCGTCCTTAGATCAAACCAGTATAAATTAACCATCATTATACTTTCATAATTATTTATCGTAGAATCGTACTTTTCATTAATAACGTAAAAAAATGGAATGTGGAAAAGTATCCAGGACTACACTATGTGATTTACTAAAATTACTTATGAATTCTAAAACACGTTTTTCTCTAATGACAAGAGTAAACACTTAATAGTTAATATGAAAGTTATTTGCATACAAATTAAAGATGGACTACGTATTTTATATGCGATTGATGGGGCAAATACTAAGAAACAACTCAGTATACATTTCAGATGAAGTGAATTACAAGAATGCACAGCACAATAAGGCACAACATCCGATGGGTAACGGCAACTCGGCATAAATATGATATAAAGCCAAGCTTTCCGGAACATACGTACCACAAAAAGGTAGCCAATAAAATAGAGTCCACGCAACTGAAAAGTATTCTATTAGTCACCTTCTAAGTTTCTCAGAGTTATCAATTTCAATTATCCGTGGAAAGCGATACGTAACTTGTGACGTAATTTATTAAGGTACAAGTACGTAAGACAACTTACTTACTAACTTTATCAGTTCAAATATTACGGCAAAAATATTCATACTGTTAAAGTGCTTTTATTTTACAAAACATTAATTATTTACATACATTACTGAATAAAATATATGAATACTCCTTTCAGTAATCAATACTAATTTACATATGAGCTAAAAAAAATTGTCTTTTTATTTTTCAATGAGGACATAAATTATCAAATTGAAAATAAAAAAGCAGAAGTATAATAAAAAATAAACGTTCAAAATTACCAAATGTTTATCTGAATAAACAAAATTCATTCTTTATGTTTTAATAAAGTGATGATTTGGAAGTGTGTAAATGCACACTTCCAAATCATTTTAGTTATGTAGTTTATTTTACCAATTAGAATGTTTTCTTATTTCAAATATGAAAACCAGATATACGTTTTCAGCAATGCCCTGCATCTTTACTGAGAGAAGGTTACTTTAAAAAGTATCGTATGATCGAAGGGGGGCGGGACATAATAATACCGGCAACATTTTCTATTAGCTAATACTCCACGTGGACTAAGTTGTATTAGCTAATGTATTTTGTTTACTATATACCAACCAATTTGAAATGATTCCTTGTTTTAAAACGCAAAACCACAGAATGGACATGTACCTAAAATAAAATATCCACTGTACTGTCATCTCTTCATATTTTAAATATTGTGGAGAGATACCTTAGATTGGATATATTCACTTATGTGTATATACATATATATACATATATATATATATATATATATATATATATATATATATATATATATAAAAGGATCGTTATAGATGTAAATGATTATATCAGATTCGGAAGGAATCCTACAAAGAAAATGTTTAGAAAAGATAATTCTTTAATAAGTTTTGTTATTCCCTATACGGAATGTAGCCTTGAACGTTACGTAAATCGATTGTAAGAAGCTATGTTCATACTGTGCAATATTTATTTCGTAAAATTACGGAAGTATCTCGTTGATTTCAAGAAAAAATATAAAGTCGTAATTTTTAAAGAATAATTTTATATTTGTTTTGTTTTGTCGTTGCTAATGGAAATATGTTTGCTAATCAAAATTGTAATCAATAATTATACATCAGTTTTTGGATCATACGATGAATTAAACGTGTATTGAATTATTTTTACTTTATTTTGATCAGAATTCTTTTGATTTACTATGGCCTAAAAATTTCGTAAAGTATAATTTTTTTTCTCTTAAAAATTTGTTTATTTTTATATTCTAATGTTTTATTTCTACCTAACCACAATCTTTTCATAAATAAATAATTTAACCAAAAATAAACTCATTTAATATTATAAAAATAACGTAAAAAATATCAGCTGAAAGTATTTAGAAACCACAAAATTCTAGCTATTAATTTAGTGCTTTATCTGACAAAACATTGAACAGTGCAAGCCATTTTTTCTCCATCATTTTTATGTCGTGTGCCAAGAAAAAAGAAACAAAAAGTTAAGTAATAAGCCTAGCGACGTCTACACCATACCATAAAATTAAAATTATATTTAAATTTATTTTACGTTAATAATTTGAATGAAATTAAGGCTTAATTATTAAGCTTTAAATTTATTTTTAAATTATTTGACGATTAAACCGCTATATACTTTTTATTTTACATCTCAAAATTGTCGAACATTAATTGCATTACGAATAGATTTGACGAATGTATATACGTTTAGATTAATAACGAGAAATTTTTTTCTCATCTTTAATGCTGCTTGGAGATGAGAACAAAACTTATAACAGTGCTTCCTCTACAAACCGTTTTTTAAGGTTTGGAGTTACAAAGTGGCCCAAAATAATAAAGAAAATAAAGTTAGAAAAAATCTATTGTGACGTTTCCTTAAAAATAATCATAATCAAACAATTGCAAAAAATAATTAAAATTTGTAATCGTAATAAAAAAACAAAAAGAACCTGTCTTCTCTGAGAAATAATGCAAATAATATTGATTGTCGCTAAAAGACTGATGGCTCGGGCAGTAATTTTGATTTTATGGAAACTATATTACTGTAATTACGGACTGTAATTTATAATATTTTAATTTAATTTTTGGCTACAATTTTAGACAAAACTTTTCTGATATTTTCTTGACAAGTGTCTCTTCACAAAGTTTCCTTTAAATTTACTCAATGTATCAATAACACACACCAGTAAAAATAATAAAGTGATTAATATAAAAGAAAAACATATTCATTGCAAATTATATGTCTCA